>SSNS01000064.1:1190223-1283874 GCA_006937985.1 Aphyosemion australe
CTCTTCCAATTTTATAATTGTCTGCTGATGTCATTTCCTACTGAGTCACAACCAATCAGCATGAGTTAACCAAAGGCTCTGCTCAGCGACTACCGGGCCATTCCGAGTACCTGCTCAGGTACTCTGTTGGTTCCTGAGGATGGCTAGGAAAATTGTCTTTTCAGTCGTACCCGTGATGTTCTGGTAAAATCACCCTGAAGTTCTGATAGTTTCTGATGATAAAGATTAATCTGACCAGAAGGGAAAAAAGATCCATTCATTAATTAGTAATTAGTAATACTAGGATTCATTTATTAACCCAAAAAGTGCATAATTATTTCTACTCTATTAATAAAACAGTTTATGTAAATATACGTTTACTATATCATTTTTCTCCTGCATTCTCCAGACTGCCAACAAGAACTCTGTTCCAGATGCAGGAGGTGACAGCTGGACTTCATCCTGTCTTTTTAAGAGACCCACCTGTAAATGCTACACATAAAGGAAGACCTTCAAAAGTGAAACTAACTTTGTTTTTTATTTTGATAAATAAAAACAGAATAACAACAGAATGAGTTTATTGTTGAGGGAATCAAGTTAGACCTGCTGTAGGAGGCAGATTACTGTCTGTGATGAAGAGGAGCAAATACAGGTTTCACTCAGTAACATTAAGATATTTAACTTGTAGATAAAATGTGTTTAGCTACATTTTAAATTGATTTTCTGTCTCCAGAGAAAAACATGAAAATTAGATGTGTTCTTTTTTTGTGGGTAAATTTCCAAAGTCAGCGGGGAATCAGGTGATTGTTTCCCTCATGTGTAGGTGATGTTGGATAAGAAGTGATTCTCACTGTGTTACAGTAGGTGTTTAGTTTTAGTTGGGACAGAATAATCTGTTTTAAAGTGAGTTGTTTTAAAATGTTTCATGTTTTTTATACAATGTTAAATGTGTTCACACCATTAAAGCATGACTGTTAATATAGTGTTTTTAACTTTTCCTAATTTACACTTGTTAGAACGGACGAGTGTGGTTTTGTTTCTTGGAACTAAATGTTACACAATGTTTTCATCAGTAGTATGTACTAGCAGGTTGGTTTGAATAAGTTTTATTTGTGTGATCAATAGAAACCTCATTAGTTACAATAAATAATGTTGGTTCAACTGGAGTCTTTAATTTTTCTTTCACTGAACCAGAAAAACAGAAATTTGAGCAATTTGTGCGTCTAGATTCTAAAATGATTTTTACAAATAACTGATTATATTTTATATAAAATATAAATTGTGTGGCATAAATCAATAGTGTTTAACAGATTGTTTTTTAATAAATAAAATACTGACACAGTCAACACTAACAATAAATAAACACTTCAGGTCAGCAGGCTGTTAGTACAGTGGCCATCATTGGTCAGGGATGAGAGCAGATGTGCTGTCATGTGAATCAATGCTAAGCTAACGCGTCAGTATGTATGTATAAAGTCTGTATGGCCAAAATAATGATTTACTTTAGACCAGCTTGAAAACCATTACACTGACCAAAACATCCTCTTTAAAAGCATGTCCTGACTGCATGAAAACCGTAATGTGGAGCAGAAAGCTGAAGTTGAAGGTAGAGCAGATGTAGCTAACTGTTCAAGCCACACAGGATAACCCGCTCGAAAAACAAGCGCACCCCGAAGAGGTTTGTCACCGCCCAGTTCCAAACAGTTCTCCCATTGGCCGAGTGGTTGCTAGGAGATTATTCTCCAAAGTTTGAGAGGGAGCAGAAAAAATCCGTGAGCGCAGGGAGCTGACTTGTGGTCCACAAGTGGCGGCTGGTGCACAGATTAAAACTGCTTCCACAAGTTGTGGAAGCAGTTTTAATCTGTGCAGAGAGAACGTTTGCACACGTGAAGAAAATATCTGTGCAAGAAACTTAAAATCTGAGTGCAGAAAGAAGGATTTGAGGGAGAACAGAGTATATTTGAAAGAGAGCAGACATTTTGAGTGCAAGCATTGAAAGTTTTGAAAGCAAGGATATAAAATCCTGCTCTCAAATTTAAAATTCAAGCTCTTGATATTTGTCAGTTTAATTCCCCCATATCTCCTGGGCCTTTTTGTTGCAGAGGTGGCACATAAACAGCCATTACATCTGTGGAACTGGTCTGAATCAGCCGATTACGTGTTCTTCTCCGGATTTTATGTTTAACTTTACTCTGGCAGAAAGAGGACCTGGCCATGTGCCTCCTCCTCCTCCTGCTGCTGCCCCTCCTGTCCTCATGGGGAATGTGAGGCATGTCCTGTCTGTTAAAACTGCTCACTGTATGTGGGGCTACTCTGGGTCCAAGTCCCTCAGCATTTTGAAACCATAAAGTTAACCCCGTGGTCCTGTGGGCTGAAGGCAAACACTGGCTTGTGGTGTTGTCTCTTTTTCACTTCCATTCATCTGAATTACTGCTGCGGTCCAAATTATGTTAGATTAATGAGAGTAATTCACAGGGAGTGTTTTTTATTGTTATAATATTTTAGTAAATGTCATAAAGAGGCC
This sequence comes from Aphyosemion australe, assembly GCA_006937985.1. Lineage (NCBI taxonomy): Eukaryota > Metazoa > Chordata > Actinopteri > Cyprinodontiformes > Nothobranchiidae > Aphyosemion > Aphyosemion australe. Next base: position 1,192,727 of record SSNS01000064.1, read on the forward strand.
ATAAATCTTCATCCTGATGCAGAGTATGACGACAGAATAGATCCTTGTATTGTATTAAAGTTATTTAGCTGACTCACTCGTATTTTTCTTTTGCAGATTTACAACAAGGTGATTTATTATTCATCAGAATTTATTAGAATGAGGTTTATGGTGAGTAACTTTTGTGATGGTTATCCTTAAAATTTAAAGGCCTCTTGTTGAACAGTTTTGTAATAATTACATTTTCTGCAGGACTTATCAGGATGAAACGTATTCGGTCGTCCAGCAGCAGTGACAGTTCAGACAATGAGAGTGAGTCCCCTGTCTGACACATGCAGGGATTGAAACTACATTTCACAGCTTCTTTTCACTGACATTTTGTTTTCTATTAGGTCCTTCTACCTCCTTCTGCTCATCTAATAAGTATGGCAGTAAACCTGGAACCCCCGCCTCTAACCCAAAGAAACCAGCTGAAGTAAGATTGGTTTTTGTCTTAGTTTACAAAAGTCAGGACCAAAGGGTTAACAGTCTGTGTTTCTGGTTTTGGCTCACTTCCACAGGTGTTCAGAAAAGACCTGATAAGTGCTATGAAGATACCCGATTCCCACCATGTCTCCCCAGAGGACTTCTACCTGCTTGCAGACACCTGGAAGCAGGAGTGGGAGAAGGGAGTCCAGGTGCTAGCGAGCCCAGACACCATCCCAGAGCCGTCAGTCAGGTATGCCTGTCCCATAGCCAGAGACCTCACTGTATATAAACTAATATAAATGGTCTTCTTTACAGCCTAAATATACACATTTGATTCTAAAAGATTGGTTTTGTCTCTGTTTTTTTGTTTAGGGTTATAGAAGAAAAGTCCAAAGAAGTGCTTTACACCCACCAGAGGAAGTATATCCAGTGTTCGAGCCAGGAATCAACAGAACCCGGATATGTTAACATCAAAGAGCTGGCAGAGGCCATGTGTCGCTATGATCTGGATGACATGGACCTGTACTGGCTGCAAGCACTCAATCTTGAGCTCCACTGCATGGGTACGAGGTGGTTTTTAAATGCATGATGTAGAGCAGAGGCCCTTGGCTCTTTGTTTCCTCCACAGTAGGACTGAGCAATCCATTGTTTTCTGATCGAAATTGCGATTTCAAACAATACAATCAAATTATAGTCAAAGCTGCAGTTTTTTTGTAGTGCTCTACTGACCCAGGATCTGTTGTGTCAAGTATTTTAGACATCCGGGGGTTTCCCCTGGTTTTAAAAGGGTTTTGGTGGTAGCAGCGAGCGGGGGTGGGGCCAGGGGCTAACAGGAGCTAAGTTCAATTATATGAATAAACAATATAACGTGAGAATAATAATTGTAAAAAAATGTTTTGGCTCTGTTTGCTTGTTAGAGGTGCGCATTGACGAATGAGAGGTGTTGTTTTCAGCCGTATATACGGAAGTGAAAACGTCTTGTGTGTGGGTGTGATACATTTGTCAGCCATTAGATGGTGCCATCGGATAAAAAATACTCCAGATTGTAGCTTTAATAACTTGGCTTATTATGTTATGATGTTTTAGGCTAATTTGTTTGTTCCAAATTTGCCATTGAAGCTTTAATTAAAATATCAATAAATTTCAAGTTTATTACAGATTGTTATATTCATTATGTACCCACCTGTAGTTTTTATAAAACACTTGTTATTGGACTTCTGTGCTCCTCATGGATTGTCCATAATAAACAACATGTTCAGGCATAAAGGTGTACATAAGTGCTCTTGGCACCAGGACACCTTAGTCCGCAGTTCGATGATTGACTTTGTTGTCGTCTCATCTCATCTGCGGACACATGTCTTGGAGAATCGGGTGAAGAGAGGGGCAGAGCTGTCAACTGACCACTACCTGGTGGTGAGTAGGCTTCAATGGTGGGGGAGGATGCCGGTCAGACCTGGCAGGCCTAAAGGTATTGGCAGGGTCTGCTGAGAACGTCTAGCGGAGTCTCCTGTTAGAAGGAGCTTCAATTCCCACCTCCAACAGAACTTTGAACATGTCCCGGGGGAGGCTGCGGACATTGAGTTTGAGTGGGCCTTGTTCCGTGCTTCCATTGTTGAAGTGGCCGAGTGGAGCTGCAGCCGCAGGGTCATCAATGCCTGTCGTGGCGGCAACCTCCGAACCCGCTGGTGGACACCGGTGCTGCCAGAGGTAGCTGATAGGTACCGGCAGACCAAGCAGAATGCGGCCTGAGCGTGGGAGGTGTTCGGTGAGACCATCGAGCAAGACTTCCATACGGCTTTGAGGAGATTCCGGTCCACCATCCGGCGCCTCAGGAGGGGAAAGCAGATGCCACCAACACTGTTTATAGTGGGGATGGTGTGCTGCTGACCTCGACTCGGGACTTTGGGTTGGACTCTCCAATCTCTGGTGCTGAGGTCACTGAGGTAGTCAAAAAGCTCCTCAGTGGCAAGGCCCCAGGGGTGGATGAGATCCGCCTGGAGTTCCTTAAGGCTCTGGATGTTGTGGGGCTGTGTTGGTTGACGCGGCTCTGCAATATTGCGTGGACATCAGGGGCAGTTTCACTGGATTGGCAGACCGGGGTGGTGGTCCCCCTATTTAAAAAGGGGGACTGCAGGGTGTGTTCTAACTGCAGGGGGATCACACTCCTGAGCCTCCCTGGTAAGGTCTATTCAGGGGTTCTGGAGAGGAGGGTACGTCAGATCGTTGAACCTCAGATTCGGGAGCAGCAATGTGGTTTTCGTCCTGGCCGTGGAACACTGGACCAGCTCTATACCCTTAGGGAGGTCCTAGAGGGTGCGTGAGAGTTCATCCAACCAATCTACATGTGTTTTGTGGATTTGGAGAAGGCGTTCGACCGCGTCACTTGGGGGCCCTGTGGGGGGAACTCTGGGAGTATGGGATACCAGGCTCTTTGAAACGGGCTGTTAGGTCCCTGTACGACCAGTGTCAGAGCTTGGACCACATTGCCGGAAGTAAGCCGGGCTCATTTCCGGTAAGAGTTGGACTCCGCCAAGGCTGCCCTTTGTCACCTATTCTGTTCATAACTTTTATGGACAGGATTTCTAGGCACAGCCAAAGTGTTGACGGGATGTGCTTTGGTGGCCTAAGGATCAGGTCTCTGCTTTTTGCTAATTATGTTGTTCTGTTGGCTTCATCGGACCGTGATCTCCAGTGAAAGCTGAAGCAGTTCACAGCTGAGTGTGAAGAAGCTCGGATAAGAATCAGCTCCTCTAAATCAGAGATCATGGTCTTGAATCGGAAAAGGATAGAATGCCTTCTCCAGGTCAGGGATGCGGTCCTGCCTCAAGTGGAAGAGTTTAAGTATCTAGGGGTCTTGTTCACAAGTGAGGGAAAGATGGAGCGCGAGATCGATAGGCAAATTAGTGCTGCGTCTTCTGTGATGTGGGCATTGTACTGGTCTGTCATGGTGAAGAGAGAGCTGAACCGGAAAGCTCTCGATTTACTGGTCGATCTACATTCCTACCCTCATCTTTGGTCACGAGCTTTGGGTAGTGACTAAAAGAATGAGATCGTGGATACAAGTGGCCAAAATGAGTTTTTTCCACATGTCTGGGCTGCCCTTTAGAGATAGGGTGAGAAGCTCGGTCATCTGGGAGGAGCTCGGAGTAGATCCGCTGCTTCTCCACATTAAGAGACGCCAGTTGAGGTGGCTCAGGCATCTGGTTAGGATGCTTCCTGGACGACTCCCTGGTGAGGTTTTTTGGGCACATCCAACTGGGAGGAGACTCAAGGGAAGACCCAGGACACGCTGGAGGGACTATGTTTCTTAACTGATCAGGGAACGCTTTGGGATTTGCCCGGAGGAGCTGGCCCAAGTGGCTGGGGAGAGGGAAGTACGGGCCTCTCTGTTTAGGCTGCTGCCCCTGCGACTCGACCCCAGATAAGAGCAAGATAATGGATGGATGGATGAATAAAACACTTATTGAGTTGTTAATCTGCATTACAAGCTTCAAGTGCATTTAACAGCTGTGGACAAAAAGTGACAAAGTGATTTTCCTCTGTCCTTCAGGGGAGGCACCCTTAAATGAGCTCACAATGGAGCGAGCCATGGAGTCTCTGGAGAGGCATTGCCATGACAACATGAAGCACGCCATCGAAACAGTGGAAGGTCTGGGAATCGAGTATGATGAGGACGTCATCTGCGATGTGTGCCGCTCCCCGGACAGTGAAGAAGGGAACGACATGGTGTTCTGTGACAAGTGCAACATCTGCGTGCACCAGGTAGGCTCCACCTGTCTTCTGTCTGCATTTCTGAGCTCTCAGAATAAAGTTTGGCTCACGCCTGCATCATTTTAGCATGTTTTCATGTTAAAATGAAATTAATTAATAATAAACTAATTTTTCAGGCTTGTTACGGAATCGTCAAAGTGCCTGTTGGAAACTGGCTTTGTAGGACGTGTGTCCTGAGCATCGACCCTCAGTGCCTTCTGTGTCCCAAGAAGGGTGGTGCCATGAAGGCCACACGTGCTGGTACCAAGTGGGCTCATGTGAGCTGTGCCCTGTGGATACCAGAGGTCTGTACTGCCCACCCTTTGCTCCTCCTCTCCCTACATCAGTAGGAGTTTAAATGACTCTCATCATGCTGCCCTTGTTTCTGTTGTGTAGGTGAGCATCGCGTGTCCTGAGCGAATGGAGCCCATTACTAAAGTCTCCCACATCCCACCCAGCCGCTGGTCTCTCATCTGCAGTCTGTGTAAACTCAAAACAGGCGCGTGTATTCAGGTGGGTGTGGAATCAAAGAATAAGCACACTAATGTTAATAATCAGATTCCTGCTATTTTTTTACCTACTTTAATATGGTTTCAGTTTATTTAATTTGCTATTGCCATTGGATTATCATCCACACGTTAGTATTCATGTTTTTATCCTCTTCCTGTGATTTTTCCTAAAAACCAAACTTTTGGATAATTCTAGGTTACACAAAATTATAACCCCTCCCCCCCTTTGATTCAAAGTCATATGACCGAATCAAACTGTACATTTGGTATAAAGTCATACTTCTCTGGAACTTTGTAAATTAGGAAGAGAATGAATTTGGTAATCAGTGGCTACGCCCATCTCTTCTGAATTTGTTTCCTGGGGGTGTTTGCTGGCCTTAAATTCCCAGTGTGTAATATTTTTACCTGTTTACTAACAAATTCTGTGCATCCAGTTCACAAACTTGTCCTTTTTCATTAATATTTCTCACCAACATAAATTTTAAATATTCCTCTCAGCTTGAAATTTTACATTTTTAATACATAAACTCTATGCGCGTGGCATTTTGTAGGCACTAACACTCATTTTTTTTACAGTCATTGACACTAACTCTGAACAGTCATAATTAGCCTTTCGCCGGCCCCGCCCCCAGAACGGCTATTGTCCAATCACACATCATAGCAACCGTTACTATCTGACAACTCCAAACAAAATGATGAAGCTAAGCCTAATTTACTACTAAGCATTAGCCTCGATAGTAGTCGTGTCTCCTTCGTTCCCCTTCAGAACCTCCTCACCGAGCTCAACCAGCAACAGCATGAGTGCTCACCCCGCCCGCCGCTGGGCGGAGGTCCGCCTCCCAGACTATCCAAGACCCTTTTAGATAAGACACACCGTGCCGGCAAATCAGCGTAATATTACCTCAACCGTGTGTCTTATAAACGCACATTAAGCCTTGGCGCACCAACGGGTGGTGTCATGATCACGTGATGAATTAATGCCGAGCTCCGGTCGAGAACTAAAAATGAAAGTAAACACGGGCATAAAAAGTTACATTTTATAAACTCAGCTGAGATGATCAACTGCGATGCAGAGTGCCAGGAGCTTTTCTCTGTTAGAGCTGCCTGCAGCTCCAACGCAGCTCAGATCATCTGACAGCTGACATCTGACAGCTCACAGGGACATCGCATCGCCGCCACCGCTCCTCGGATCCACGCGTCCCCGGACGCCGGACCTTCTCCCAAACTTCAAACTCCTTGTTCCCTCAGTGGAGCTGACACTAATGTATCCCTCCACTGCATACTGTAACCCTTTTGCCTCCATCTGGATGATATTGAGGAGGAATTGCTCCAAAAAATGTCGCTGACACGCATCTGTCTACTTCTTTCCATCGCGGAAATCTGCAGAGCTGCAGTATTTGATCCACTTATTGTCGGCGTTGGCAACAGTAACTAAGGGGGGCGGGGCTCGGCGAAAGGCTAATTACAAATGCTTTTTTAACTGGTCAAGTAGTGATATGCTTTGTGTGGGTTAAGCTATTTATATAATTATATATATATATAATAATTTATATAGCTTTTTATAATTGTATGACTTTCTGTTTTCTGATTTTTAATGATTTTATGATGTTTTGTTTTAAGATCATATTATGATGACTATCTTTTGTTTTGTTGATCTTTGTGAAGCACTTTGTGATTCTTTTTCTGTGATAAGTGCTATACAAATAAAATTTACTTACTTACTTACTTACTATAGAGATTGGAAATAGATCAATCTCACGCTTTTTATAAAAAACAGACCAGATGGCTGGAGTGAATATGCTGGAGGTTGTTGCCTTTTTGAGTGGGCCACCGTAGCTGCAATACTTACTCTGAACTGCATGGCGCTAAAGAGTCGCATTTTTTTACCACGATTTCTATAAATATCCCACATAGGGCCTTTAATGTGTCTTTACAGCACATCTCCAAGCTGTTCTCTCACAGGGGTCTGTTTTCTATTGGACTTTGTCGTGGCCTTCATTTCTTTGTTTTCCAACACGTTTCTTAAAGTAACACTAGACAGTTTCCTGATCTTCTGCCCTAATGTTTAAAAGTGGAATTACAACTATTGTAAACAACCCTGCTGTAGCTAGCGCTAACAACGAGCTAACACTAACATGAGCCAACTAATACTAAAAGAAACCACGAATAAAAAGACCCACACTATTGGACAAAAAATAAAATTACTTACAAGTCCAGTAGCAACAAAGCCAGGTCACTCTCAGTCTATGATTTTGTAGCCTCTTTTAGCTCCCTCAAACTAGTGTAGGTCATGCCGATGTGTGGCAGGTTCGCGTCCCGCTCAGTCTGTCGCTGTCGTTGTGTCCTTGGGCAAGACACTTAACCTGCCTTGACTGCTGGTGGTGGTTGGAGGGACCAGTGGCGCCAGTGTACAGCAGGCCCCGCCTCTGTCAGTGCACCCCAGGGCAGCTGTAGCTGCAATGTAGCTCATCCCCACCAGCGTGTGAATGGGTGGATGACGTGTTGTGAAGCGCCTTGGGGGGTTGTAGAACCCCAAGAAGGCACTATACAAATACAGGCCATTTACCATTTACTCCGGTTTTAGCTCTTTGCTTTGCCTCCAAATACATTACTCTCTGACTTTTACTTCCAGGTTCCACCATGATGCCAACAGAAAAAGCAAACTTCTTTTTTTCTTCTTCTGGTGTTTTTTTTTTTATTGACGATCGGCAAACTGAAAAATCTAACTGCTAGCCTTTTATTAGCTACTGGCACAGAAAATAGCTAATAGCTGTTAAGCAGGTAAAGAGCACCCCCTAGGGCACCTACCCGCTCCACAAAACTGTTAAGTGCTGTTTCTGGTCAGCAGAGGTCTCAGAGTGCTGTCCCATGTGAAGTTGGTAAAGACTCTACCAACACAATCGCTGAACCCCACTTTTGAAGTAATTGGGAAAAGTGTAAAAAACTGCTTAGTGTCGCTTTAAAAGGCAGAAATGTTTTAATTAGACAGACCAGAGTTTCGGGTAGCTCCACATACCTGTCAGAGACAGGATCACTTTAACAACAACCTTTTTACAGCCTGTCACTAAGTGTGTGTCTGTCAACTCTGCCCACAGTGTTCGGTGAAGAACTGCACTATTCCCTTCCATGTGACGTGTGCCTTTGAGCACAGCCTGGAGATGAAGACCATCCTGGACGAAGGGGATGAAGTCAAGTTCAAATCTTTCTGCCTCAAACACAGCAAGTCCAAGTCTGGGGAGGCTGGCCTGAGTCCGGCTCGCTGTAAACCCCCTGGAGAGGCGGCTAAGGTGGGTCTGAGGGCCCAGAGGCTGCAGGAGCTGGAGGAAGAGTTTTACACTCTGATCCGAATGGAAGAGATTGTGAAGGAGCTCGGGCTCTCAGAGCGCCTGGTGGACTTTATTTATCAGTACTGGAAGCTGAAGAGGAAATCCAGCTTTAATAATGCACTGCTGCCCCCTAAAGAGGAAGAAGAGAACATGGTGCTGCAGCCTCAGGAGGACAGCATCCACACACGCATGCGGATGTTCATGCACCTGCGTCAGGATTTGGAGCGGGTGGGTGTTTTTTTTTCTCCCCACTGCAGTGATGAGAGCATTGCTGCTGAGTCTCTATTTTAGCCTCAAGACTACAAGAGGGTTTCTGAGAGCACAGGACTCTGTTAAATATGTTCATTTATCAGATTCACAAAGACAGATGCGTTCTGTTAAAATGCACTTTTACTCAGTAGGTCAGTGCTTCACAATATTTTACACAATAAGACTTTCTCCATCATTTATAAAACAGTCTTTATTCATTAGAGGGTAACACCAAGGGCTTTACAGCAGACTAAAATAAAACATGAAATCTAATACAGTTGTGTTTGACTCAAAATTAAATGTAATATATTACAATAATGGGTTACAGTAGGTTCATTTCTCTTTTGTAGGTGAGGAATTTGTGTTACATGGTGAGTCGACGGGAAAAGCTGAAGCTGTTGCAGAGTAAATCTCAGGAGCAGATGTTCAACCTGCATGTGAAGCTCCTGAACCAGGAGATGTCTGCTGGTGAGTGTAAAATGTTAAAGCAGGGGTCCCCAATCCTGGTCCTCAAGGGCCGGTATCCAGCAGGTTTTAGTTGTAACTCTGCTTCAACACACCTGATTTCAATTAACAAGTGATTAGCAGGCTTCAGCAGAGCTTGATGAGCTGCTGCACAGGTGATTCAACCACTGAATCAAGTGTGTTTGAGCAGAGAAACCACAAAACCTGCTGGATAGCGGCCCTCCAGGACCAGGATTGGGGACCCCTGCGTTAAAGTATAAGTAACTCTAGGTCTACTTCAGGTCTGACGTGGTTCTAGTCTCTGGATCTTACAACCTCGTTGTGGTGTCTAATGTAGCCTTATCTCAGTCAGCCGACATTTACCATTTTGTCTATATATCAGCATCTGCCAATATATTTCTGATTTAATATCAGGCACATCCGGGGGCAGCGCAGTGCTGCTGGCAAATTTTATTCAAATGTATATTTATGTTCCTGAAAAACTCCTGATTAATAAATGCTCTTTTTATTTGCCCTTATTTATATTTAATACCTGGTCAGTTTATTGATTTGGTTAAAAGTTTGATTTAAATACTGAGCAGGGCATCAAATTAGGATTCAACAATTGGTTAAATTCAGAGTTCAGGTGAGTCTACTGTTGATATTAGGGACATTTTAACATACAGATAAGACACAAAACATTCATATTGGTCGATCTCTAGTCGACAACATATAAATGTTGGTTGTGCTAATGCTAACCACAGAACAATGCTAGCCTGAGCTACTGCTAATGCTTGCCCAAACTACTGCTAATGTCCCTGTAGAATGAGAGGAGAAAGGCAAGGAAGAATGTCAGCGTACATGCGTAACGTTCCAGGATGCCAGATACAGTGCATCTGGAAAGTATTCACAGCGCTTCACTTTTTCCACTTTTTTGTTTATGTTACAGCCTCATTCCAAAATGGATTAAATTCATTGTGCCCATAAAACTCAACACACAACACCCCATACTGATAATGTGAAAAAAGTGTCTTTAAAGTTGTTGCAAATTTATTAAAAATAAAAAACTTGAGAAATCACATGTACATAAGTATTCACAGCCTTTGCTCAGTACTTTGTTGATGCACCTTTGGCAGCAATTACAGCCTCAAGTCGTTTTGAATATGATGCCACCAGCTTGCCACACCTGTCTTTGGGCAGTTTTGCCCATTCCTCTTTGCAGTACCTCTCGAGCTCCATCAGGTTGGATGGAAAGCGTCGGTGCACAGCCATTTTCAGATCTCTCCAGAGATTTTCAATGGGGTTCAGGTCTGGGCTCTGGCTGGGTCACTCAAGGACATTCACCGAGTTGTTCTGTAGCCAGTCCTTCCATATTTTGGCTGTGTGCTTAGGGTCATTGTCCTGCTAAAAGGTGAACCGTCGCCCCAGTCTGAGGTCAAGAGCGCTTTGGAGCAGGTTTTCATCCAGGATGTCTCTGTACATTGCTGCAGTCATCTTTCCCTCTATCCTGACTAGTCTTCCAGTTCCTGCTGTTGAAAAACATCCCCACAGCATGATGCTGCCACCACCATGCTTCACTGTAGGGATGGTATTGGCCTGGTGATGAGCGGTGCCTGATTTTCTCCAAACGTAACGCCTGGCATTCACTCCAAAAAGTTCAATTTTTGTCTCATCAGACCAGAGGATTTTGTTTCTCATGGTCTGAGAGTCCCTAAGGTGCCTTTTGGCAAACTCCAGGCGGGCTGCCATGTGCCTTTTACTAAGGAGAGGCTTCCGTCTGGCCACTCTACCATACAGGCCTGATTGGTGGATTGCTGCAGAGATGGTTGTCCTTCTGGAAGGTTCTCCTCTCTCCACAGAGGACTGCTGGAGCTCTGACAAAGTGACCATCGGGTTATTGGTCACCTCCCTGACCAAGGCCCTTCTCCCCCGTTCACTCAGCTTAGAAGGCCGGCCAGCTCTAGGAAGAGTCTTGGTGGTTCCAAACTTCTTCCACTTACGGATGATGGAGGCCACTGTGCTCATAGGAACCTTTAAAGCAGCAGAAATGTTTCTGTAACCTTCCCCAGCCTTGTGCCTCAAGACAATCCTGTCTCGGAGGTCTACACTCAATTCCTTTGTCTTCATGCTTGGTTTGTGCTTTGGCATGCGCTGTCAACCCAGGGGCCTTATATAGACAGGTGTGTGCCTTTCCAAATCATGTCCAATCAACTTCATTTTCCACAGGTGGACTCTAATTAATCTGCTGAAACACCTCAAGGATGATCAGTGGAAACAGAATGCACCTCAGCTCAATTCTGAGCTTCACGTCAAAGGCTGTGAATACTTATGTACATGTGATTTCTCAAGTTTTTTATTTTTAATAAATTTGCAACAACTTCAAAGACTTTTTTCACATTATCATTATGGGGTGTTGTGTGTTAAATTTGATGGGCACAATGAATTTAATCCATTTTGGAATGAGGCTGTAACATAAACAAAAAAGTGGAAAAAGTGAAGCGCTGTGAATACTTTCTGGATGCACTGTAGATCCGTAGCTTGCTTATGGAGGTATAAGGATACTATGGGCTCTATGCACGCTCCAACTTCCGCATTCCACATAAGACCGCACTCCTATGTCCGGATGTCATGGTGGTCAGCGAAGCTGTGACATGTCTGAGAGGCTGGAGTTCACCCGGTGCTTCTTGGAGGTTAGTTGCTTATGGCTTTTTGGTCGGACGTGTTATTGGTAGAGGTTTTTTAAACAAATTAGAGAGAACCACTTTATTCTTTTTTTTCATCTAAACAAAGAGAAATTTTGCCTTACATCATTGATTGTAACTTTTGGTGACTCCAGTAAGCACCGGGTGAACTCCAAACTTTCAGCAATGTCACAGCTTCACCAATGACTTATGACGACCGGACATAGGAGTGCGGTCTTATGTGGAATGCGAAAGTTGGAGCGTGCATAGAGCCCATACACAGAGTTTATAGCTTCAGGCAAACCGGCCAATCAGCACACAGCTCATTTAATATTTATGTCCTGACCAAGTGGGCGGGGCAAACCAGTCTTTTCATGGTAGGGCTTAATTATGGGTTTGTGTTTGGTCATTTGTCAGGGCTCCTGGGTCATTTTGAGCACCAGCAATGTTCCATATGCTGTATAGAGTTTCTAAGAAAAGGTTCTAATTGTAAGAAAGTTGTTCTAGGACCTTTTTAAGAATTTTGTTGTTCACCCAAATCCTTAAAAAGCTTGTTTCTCCCTTCCTAAAGGTCTTCCAGGTTCCTTCACAGTGGAAAACTTACTGTTTCGCCCTCCTCCAAGGATCACTCTTAAACTGAAGATGCCCAAAGCTTCAAGTCTTGGAAATGGAAACTTCAGCTCCAAATCTGGGCCGCTCTGCCAAGACAATAGTGGTAATGTTACTGAATATGCTGAGGGACTGGGCCTGGGCAAGCCTCAGCTGCGTGCCATAAGTGGCAAAGAGGAGCGGTCCAATGGCAGACTGACCTCCTCCAGCACCATGCCGTTGATCGGTAAACCAACCGGCAAACATTTGGCTTTACAAGCTGCTCTCCACGGCCATTCCTCCAACAGTAACGGCAAGCTGAGCCAAGACCGAGCGTGTTTTCCCAAGTCCAACGGTGTCTTAGAGAAAGGGGTGTTGCAGAAGGACAGTTCCTGCCAGACACCCAAAGACCGGGACACTTCTAAAGAAGATTTAAATAAAAACAACTTTCGTAAGTCTGCCATGGAACATTTTGGCAGGTCCTTCAAAGAGGCAACCATTAACTTGGTACGGACAACAGAGGATCTGCGTGTCTCTGACAAACTGTCCCAAAAGAGCTTGCCTAAGGAGAGGCTGTGGGCCAAACCTGTATTAGAACATAAAGTAAAAAGCAGACGAGCTTACCAGGACAGCGATGGATACTGTCCTGACCTGGAGCTGAGTGATTCAGAGCCAGAGGCCAAAGGTCAGGGCAGGCAGCAGGCTGGATTGTCAAAGCCACACGCTCCAAGAAAAGGGAAGCAGTCAGTGGGCTCCAGACGCACCCTGCAGAGGTGACGGCTGTCGGTTTAGTTCCTCCCACTGCTGCGAGCGCATCAGGGACCACGCCTCAGCGCTAACAGGTGCTGTTCACACGAGTCAGACAGCACAGAAACGACACTGACACGATGGGATTTCACTAACATTAGCAGGAATAACCAAGAAGCAAATTGCGATGAACAAACATGTTTGTTTTCTGAGATTATTATGTTTATTTGTTTGTTGCAGCATTCTACACAGCTTGTTCCCACACACAGTTTTGATTCAAACTGCTGTTTTTAGGCTTCCTTTTTTTTTACTGACTGGTAAATAATTGTCCAACTTAGACTAAATTTTCCTCTTTTTTTTGACATTTCATCAACGGTGTGTCCTAGAATTTCAACTCACCGGATGAAACCTTTATATTGAGCCTCAAACAGCTGCTGCACCTGTATCACGCTGACTTGTTGCGTAGTAATTTTAGTTGCAACGCGACTGCCTTTTGTAAGAATGTGTCATTCAGATTCTTAGTTGTGCCAGTTTCAGTGTGCTGGGTCTCAGATAACGATGTAAACACTACACTCTCAACAGCAAGAGATCTGGAAGAAATTTCTTACATTCCAAAATGTTTCCTTCAGTAGCTACTAAAGGAGACATGAAACTAAAAGCTGTGTGGAAACATGATGGTCATTGCATTGCCTTTTATTTCTGGTCTCAGACTATCATGTGAACAGCCTTTATTGTTGCAGACTCTGAGTTGTAAAAACTAGCTGTGAAACGAGCGTCACTCTGTTAATCATGTTCCTGTTTGTACAAATAAACAAGCCAGCATGACTGGTTCATATTGGCTCAGTGAGTTTTTATGTTGATGTTAAGCAAAGGAATTTGAGTTGAGACTCATCTTCATTGTATTTTTTCTGCAAATATTTTGTTGCAATTTAAAATGGGTGAATCAGATTTTGCAGAGGCAAAAATGGGAAGGTGAAGCAGGCTGTGAAAGGTTATCGATCTTACAGATTTCTTCTGTTTTACTTTAACATTTCATATCCGCAAATGAGTTTCAGTGTCAGACAACAATCAACAGAGTAAATGCAGAATGCAGTTTTAGATTATGGTTTAAATTATGAAGGGCAGCTGTGGCTCAGTGACGTAAAGGGCAGGGTATCATCTTGTGAATATTTATATTAGGAGGAGGAGGTTAAGGAGAACAGGGAACTGAACTAAAGTTACAATAGTTAGAAACACTTCCTGTAAATTCTTTCAAAAGAAAATGCTACAGTGTTTTAGCGTTAGCATCAAGGTCTCGCTCTAATGGCCTTTTTCTCTTTATTTAGCTAAATACACTATTCAAATTATATTTATGTGACAGCGATAAACACAATGGATGCACCGGGATGTGAAAGTTTCCTCCATTTCTGGTTGGATCATGAATAGAATAAATATACACAAGTACAATTAGATTAAAAGCAGCTCCTTCAGTGCAGTCAAACACTTAATATACAATAAATAAAAAAGCAAATGTTGCGCTATATACATATAGTATGTTAGTTGTCAATACCAGATAGATGATGGATATTGCACAGATTGGTGGGCAGAAGGAAGACCTGAGGATGGGTTGTGTCAAAGCAGCTTTTATGGAAAAAACTGTTCTTGGAGGGCAACGGGTCACAACCAGGGTGGAAGCTGTCCTTGATGATGTTTTTGCTCTGCTGAGTGAGCAGGAAGTGTAAATATCAATCAGGAAGGGTAGGGGGCAGCTGATGATCTTCTGTGGTGCCTTTACAACCTTCTGAAGCCTCTCCCTGTTTGCCATGGTGCAGCTGCCGTACCATACTGTGATGCAGTAGGTCAGCAGGCTCTTGATGGAAGAAGAAACAATTTTGGTATAGCACCTCTCAAGATAAAAATCACGAGGTGCTTCACAAGAATAAAATAAAAAAATAAACAAAATGGGTCCCACAGACATCCTATATTGATGTCTATGATTAGTCCACTGAATGAAAAAAAGGAATGTAAAAGATATTTTCTGGTCTACTTTGCCTTACGCTCTGAATCACACATATTTTTTACTTCAATTTAAACGAAAAATAAGTATGTGTGTTTCGACTATGTCATTTGAGTTTTATTTGCGTGTAAAAATTCGGAATTAAAAAGACTACAAAGTTTCTTCTTTGTCTAAATAAACTTTTCATTTAATTACTTGTAATCTGCGGTTTGATTTGATTGATAGTCACATATAAGGGATTTATGTTTTATTTAGGTGAATTACGACAACTCAATCCTTTAGTTTCTGGCTTTCAAGAGTAAGGATTTTTCCGCCCTCTGCTGGAGACAATTAGTTACTACAGCGTTTATAAACTAAACCTGTGTAGATTAAATAAAACATAATAGGCCTACTTAAAATTTAGTACGATTTTTAAATTAACATTAATAACATTGGTAGTGTAGATAACGGGAAAGCCAGAAAGTATTCACTTATACAAACTACTTAACTACTAAAACTCTATAAACCTATTTCAACAAGATTAAATCAACCAGAGAGCAGCAGCTAGCTAACCATTAGCTAACAGTGCTACAAACATATGTATATAAACATAGTGTTTATATACATATGACTACAAACAGATCATAAGCCCTCTGGTGGCCACGGGGCGAAACTAAATCCGCGGTAGGCTTGGAGGGATTTCATAAATGAAATTATGTTTATTATAATAGGTAATATAAAATAAATATATTTAGATACAAAATAATTAACAGCATAGGTTTGTATTTTATAATCCAACATGTCAGATATAAAACTATTAGTTATTATTTTAAAGACCAATAAATACACAACTGCATCTAATAAACACACTCAGACATTGATAAAGACATTGATTTTTTTTTAAAAAAAGGTCCTAATTTTGTTTTAAACAGGAAAAGCATTAATGTATTTGGATTTTACAATGAATGTATGAACTATTCGAATAAATAAAATAAAATCCAAATCAAAAAATGGTCAAAAGCTGCTGAGTAAAGAATTGACAAAGCTCCTCGAATGAGAAGCAAAACGTCTTCAAGAAACCAAAGAAGTCCAGTTGCCTTCATTCGAACCCAATTTGGATTACCATGACCTGGATGACTGACAACCTTCACCAGCATACCGCTGAGTAAATGTTTGCTCACAACTGCTGATTTAATTTGATTAACTTGTTTAACCAAATAATTGAAAAAAATTAATTATATGCAATGTAATTATGGTTTAAATGGCAAAATTAAAGATAAGTCAAATTTAACAGTTTAAAATACCAAATGGAAGTAGAAGAAACACATTTTCACATCATTTTTTTTCCACAATAAAGTTTTAGTAACCTTCCAATAGATAATGTATATCTGTTAGCGCTCCAACAGTATTTAATCCTGAATGTAATATTAGCTAAATATATTTTCTGAAATAATTGACCACCTGTATGCTATAAGCTTAAAGGGATATTCCACCCAAAATTGAAATTTTGTCTGTTGACATATTTCCCAGAGATAGATACGTGGGAAAAAGCATTTTGTAACCAGTGCAGTAATTCTCCTGATCCGGCAGCAGTCCGTCTGCTTTAGCTTAGCATAAACAATGGAAGTGAATGGCAGGTACTAGCGTGCTAGTACTTGCCATTCACTTCCATTGTGTATGCTAAGCTAAAGCTAAACTAAAGTAGATGAACTGCTGCCAGATCAGGAGAATTACTGCGCTGGTTACAAAATGCACACACACACACACACACACACACACGCGCGCACACACACACACACACACACACACACACACACACACACACACACACACAGACAGAGAGAGAGAGAGAGAGAGAGAGAGAGAGAGAGAGAGAGAGAGAGAGAGAGAGAGAGAGAGAGAGACTTTTTTAAAAGTTGGCGGCCCTTTGCACTACAACAACTTTGTTAGCTAATAATGCTATATTGGTTTCTTCTGGTAAAAAAAGCTAATTGGTCCAAAACTCAACTGATATTTTATTCTTATCCAGGGTGCGAATTACACAGAGGCTTCCGGGGGAGCCCACTAAGANGGGGGGGGGGGCTTGGTCCCTGAAATGCCTAGAAACGGCCCTGGGTGTGGGACTGAGTTTTGAGGGTGATCTGAATTGTTTCAAATAAATAAATATTACATACTTATAAATTATTATTATTGTAAAGTTACAAACGTGTAACTTTTCAAGCACTTTGGGTTTTTTTTATGCGACTATTTTCCTGTCCTGTCTGTGTTTTAGCTGCATCTCCTCTCAATCCTCCAGAAAAACTGCTGCATGGCTTCTTCATTTTCAACTAATGAGTTACTTGAAATTAGCAGATCAGAAAGATCTGTCAACCGCAAAAATAGCGGAATGTGAGCTGTGCGGCCGCGCCAGTGAGGTGACGTCACTGAAGCACGGGAGCTGCAGCAGCGGAGCGCGTCAGGCACAAATGAAAGAGAAAATATGAGCAAACATGAACGATCGTGTGTTAATTATGTTTTTTTTTTGGTGGCGCCACTTTGAGAATGTTACTGTGGCCGTGCGCAGGACACAGCTGCCCGGCGAAGCGCATCAGTAGCCTAATCAGCGCTCTGCCGCTCTCCATCCTCTCCGCCCAAAAACAGACCCGCTACGCTGAGAGTCCAAATAAATAATGTAATATATGTAGGAACTGGATCTTTGTTCGGGCTCCCCCTGGGTGTGTAAGTTGAGGGCTTCCAGGGGAGCCCGGCGCCCTTTCAGGGGAGCCGGGCTCCCTTTAGCTCCCCCGTAATTCGAACCCTGTTCTTATCCTATTTTATTTGTTAGTTATCTATATTTAGCCTGCCCTGAACACAGAGGAAGAAAGTCCAGGGCTTTAATCAGGAACATATTGTACCTCAGCTCTGGCCACACCTCATCACAAGTCTCATCATTAAATGTTTTAACTTCAGCAGCCGCCGTGAATCAGGAGGGGATTCTGTCTGTTTGGGAGTTTCCAGCCACAGAGAGCGCTCACTCGTTGTTTTTGTCTCTGCGTTTGAAAGCGTTAAGCCGGTGTGACATCCTTCCAGAGGGCTCTTTAAGAGAACAGCTTCCGCCTGTCTGCTGATCTGTCAGCCGGCGCGCTGCCGTCCGACCGACGCGCATCTTGCTGCTGCAGCTCCGGGGAGCTGCTGGACTCCCGGCGGGACGCACCCAGCGCCGCTGCACCTGACCCGCTCAGCGTCATCGATAATCGGAGCTACAATGCTCCGGGTTCGCGCTGTTCACGGATTCTGCAGGTGTAAAAATGTAACCGGACGGAGCTGATGAGGAGAGAGCCGCCACGTTTTTATCACGTCATATATTTTTATGTGGTGGCCGCGCTGAAATGACTTATTCTGTCTTTCGGATGGGCCGCTTCTTCTGGTACACACGTTTTATAGCAAAACACCGGCTGTCGGTCTGCTCGGTGGTCTGTCCGCTTCTGCTGGTGGACTAAAGGAACCAGCTGCTGCAGTTTGATCAAGTAAGTACGGGACAAACAGGACTGTACCTCTCACGTTACTCTGACTGTGATACAGCACACCCCACAAGTTTATCCTCATAATAAACCAGCAGAAGTCCTTTCTTTTCACACATGTAATACATGTTTTATAAATGTGTGTTTTTACTAAGGGGAACCAGACTCCAAAGCCCAGTATGTCCTCGGTGGCAGTGTCCATGCAGAGTGGTGTGAGCTTGAGGGGGCTCCCCATGGAGAGCTGGATGTCTCACCTGCCATGTGCTCTGTGGGACACCCCCCTGTACCACCTGGCCATCCCAGGTAAGCAGCCATACATCAGGGGGTTTGAGCTAAATGTGTAACCATGACACTGTTCTGATCGGCCCCTGAGCTTAATCTAAAGCTCGAACTTATAATATGTAATAATATAATAATAACAGTGGTTACCAGTCTGCACGTCAGATTGTAATCATAGATATTTTAAATATTTATGAAAATTGATGCATGGTTTCTGTGTTCAGGTCAGGTGATAAAAAGATGATACCAGAATAATTAAATAGAAATGTCTTGTTTCCGTTGTGAATTTCAATGTTTTATCAATGGCTGGTTTTTCAGTGAATAGTTTGTTTTTACAACTGATTTGAATGATCATTCAAACAAAACATCAATTAAACCTAAATGTGTGACACCTGCGTCATAAACGTGATTAAAGTGTTCTTGTGTTTCAACAAGCAAATTTACTCAAGGAATATAATTTTTTAACCAAACAGTGCAGGGCCCAGCCTTTGTTTGGCTGGTTTGTTTTATTTACTTAAATGGCTGCTGTCACATATAGATGACATTATAGTTATGCTGCTTCACTTTTTCAAAGATGAAGGACAAGGTTTTTATTATTTATTTAGATCAAGTTTGTTTTGCTTGTGACTTTTATTCAACATAAGCATATAAAATATATTAAAAGTTATGATTAATCATAAATAAATTAGCTAAGGAACCAAACTAATTAATTAAAATACTGTTGCTGGTTTAGCGTCCAGGAAACATCAGAGAACGTCTTGGCTAGTAGAAGCTAACCGTTAGCATTAGCAACTCCACCACACAGCAGCACTCATCCAGGCTTGTGTTGTTTGTGGAGATAAAACATCATTTTAAGATAAAACATTTCTGACAAAGATCTGGAAGGTAATGAAACTGTCAAGAATAAAAATCCTGAAATTGCTTATTGTGAGAGGGATTTAGTGCAAATACTTTCATAAATATGTTCTGCATTGACCATAGAACTAATATAACTTAATTACAATATGTATCTATTGAGATGGCAGCAGTACACTTTGGTCTTGGCCGTACTCAGCCAAGCTGAGCATCTCCAATAAGAGGCTGTTCAGGAAGCTACTGGTAAGATAGCAATTACTCATGACTTTTACACAGAAACACACATCTAAAAGGATAAAATATCCCTTCAGTGTCTGAAGAAAAGCAGAGCATTGTGTAAAAGTGGTTGTTTCACATGACATTTCTCATAGATTAATTAGTCACAATAGAGATTTTGTTTTAAAAGTTAAAACATGTGCAGTTTAACCCTCCTCCAGCTTCGCAGAAAACTGAACCAGGATCAGCACGTATGCTTATCTCTGGGCTTGAACTCAGGTCTGCTGGTTTCCAGTTCTTATCACCTCACCAGAGAGCTCATTAGCAACAGGTTTCCAGCGTTCAAGTCACGTCTGACAACATCAGACTGGGTCCGATAGCATCTGATTTATTAATGAGCTTGCAGACCACTGGTTTATGATCATTAGTTTTTTGTAATTACAGTATGTTTATAGGTCAGGACTAGCATCAGCATGGAACATTTACAGCATATTATAGTATATCCTATGATGATCTATATGCTCTTTCCAGGCAGCCACAATGCAATAACCTACTGCCTGGACATGAATGACAGATCTCCTGTTGACCCCATGCAGCCAGACATGCTTCAGAGGCTGGACAAACTCATGAAGCCCATAATTCGCCCCTTTGTCTACAAGTGGGCCATAACGCAAGTAATGAATCCTCAGTTACCAACCAGTATGATGCACTTCTGAATCTGAACCTCCACTATAATAGTTAAATGTGTAAATCCCTCGTTGTGCAGGAGTTCTCCATAAAGCAGCAGCTGGACTGCGGGGTCAGATACTGTGATCTGAGAATCGCTCACAGGCCCAACGACAGCTCCACCGACCTCTACTTCTACCATGGAGTTTACACAACACTCACTGTCGAGGTAAAGGTCTTACACACCAACACCAGTCAGGTTTTCACTGAAAAATTCATGCTTTCTACATAAATTTGCATCCAAAGTGCAATCAACAAAAACAGCACTCTAGTGCCAATTAATGCCTTGTGAGCCATTTTCTGTGGAAGAAAAGCCCTGGCGCTTCTTTTTCAGGGGGTAGAAGTTTGTCAGAGTTGGGGGCTTACTCATTAATATTCATGATATACAAACGTTTCACCTCTGATTGGTTAATGCGATTCTCGTTTGCTCTTATTTCTTGAGTAAAAAAAATGCAACATTGATGTTTTATCTCCTCAAATAACAAAAACCTGAACTTGTGTTATGTTGTGGAGTTGCTAATGCTAACAGTTAGCTTCTACTAGCCGAGATGGCCACTGCTCTCTCCTGGTTGCTAAATCAACACAACCTTCCTGTGGGTGGGGTCAAGCCAAGTTAGGCGAGGCCATGAATGCTACCGGTGATGCAGAAGAGACTGCCTTTTTCTGACCCAAGCATTTCCCCATCTATTTCCTTTCTGCGACGAATGCAGGCCATAGAGCCAGTAGACTATTTTTACGTTCTGCATGCATTTGCAACTCAGAGTGATCATATTTTTTTTAAAAAAAAGGTATTATACGTTTGTCAGTGAACCTGATCTTTGAAGGGTCAACATCCAAACCGATAAGAGGATAGAAAGATTTCACCACTGCTGTATCACATGTATGTGAATCAGCTTTGGTCTCTACAACAACTTCCATTTTTTGGGGTTTAAAAGTACTTTGCTAAATATTTACAAATTGTTTGTCTCCTACAACAACTGCACTTGTCGTGGCGACAAACCAAGGATTTTTCGCAAACTTTTAAACTCAAAACTTTAACTATTATTTTGTGTTTTTCTGACAGACTGTTTTGAAGGAGATAAATGATTGGCTGGATGCTCATCCCAAAGAGGTGGTGATTCTGTCCTTCAGCCACTTCCTCGGCCTGAACCAGGATCTCCACGTCCTGCTGCTCACGACCATACGCACCATATTCACCTCCAAACTCTGTCCCAAAACGGTACAGCTCTGCTTCATGTGCTCTATTAAACAATCCATTCTTTTTTTGGTCATTTTCTCAAATAAAACTAAATGATGACCAGCTAACAGAAACTGGTCTCCAAATCAAAGTACAACCTTAAAAAATAGCACCCAAATAATAAAATTATACATTCAGAAAATATCATTTTGTTTAATTAAAGGCATCGTATCCCTTAAAAAAGCCCTCGTGAAAGGGATTGACCCTAAAGCTACATAGTAGACATACATCCAATATTTAATTCCTGAGAGTTTTATTTAAATCTGTTTAGTTTCATGAGATATTTTGATGACCCTAATGGCAAATGCTGATTAGCCGTGGTAGCCATCCGGAATGGGGTTTGCTGTAAAAGCCAATCAGGTGTAGAGTTTCATTCACATCTGTTCAGAGAATGAGGAGATATTTTGCACACACACACACATGCACGCACGCACGCATGCACACACAGACACACACACACACACACACACACACACACACACACACACACACACACACACACACACACACACACACACACACACACACACACACACACACACACACACACACGCATAGACACACACATAGAAGAAGAATACAGAATAGCACCAGATAACATGTTAGATGTTTTCTCAAACAATCTAGAAGCAGAAAAGATTACTTATTTTTCTTCGTTTCAGGAAGTTCTAACCCTTCAGAATCTGTGGTCTGTGGGCTACCAAGTGATTGTGTCCTATGAACACAACATAGCGAGCTCTCACAGCGACTTGTGGCCTCATATTCCTTACTGGTGGGCCAATAAGTGCAAAGCAGAAGCTCTCATTGAGGAGTTTGAGCGTCGGAAACAACAGGACAGACCAGGTAATTCACTCATATAGGAGAGGATTCAAAATACCACCTGTGTAATAGTTTAACCTTGAATGATCACTGTGTTTCAGGAGGTTTCTTTGTCACAGGGATTAATCTGACCGAGGACCTGAAGTATATCTGCACCCATCCTACGGAGTCCCTGAAGGACCTGGTGATGTCCACGTACCCAACGCTGCTCAGCTGGGTCAAAGAGCAGACGCCTGGCTCCAGAGTCGGCTCGCTCAATATCATTGCTGGAGACTTCATCACAGAGAGCCACTTTGCAGCCACTGTCGTCTCCCTTAACGAGAAGCTGCTGAAATGGCCCTCTTGACTTCTTGCCAATAACCACCATTAATCCACATAAAAAAAAGTGAATCACTGCATGAAATTCACACAAGCTTGTTTTGTTCAGAGTGATGGGGAAAAAAAGACTTGAATTATTCATTTGAGCATAAATGCACTTTGTGGATGCAGCGGCCTGTACATTTCACTCTCAAAGCTGTTGAAACAGACTTTTGGGGTATTTTTGACCTGCACTTGTTTGTTTACATCCAGTTTATGCAATGTACTGTATCAGTTTTCACCAGTCAGCAGTGGTGACAGTTTTATTCTGCACTGACTAAAGCAATAACAAACTAAAATCACCTTTACCTAGGCATTTTAGATGCATTCAAGCACAATTATTGCATTAAGTGAGCACACGTGGTTGTAATGTAGAAGATAAAGATTTTAGAAAAATTGTGTTTGCAGTGATTTTAAGGTGTGGCTGAACTCTATCGTCTACAGTACATGTGAGTACTCTTAGAGAATGTAGTGGCTAGACAGAAGACTTATGCAAAATGCATGTAAAAACTTGTTTGCATGAACCCAGCATTGACTGTTCTGCTTAAAATGGTTTTAATCATTAGCTAAGGCCTTGAGTTAAAGACTAATGCTACACCGCTGTGCCTGTGGAAATGAGCTTTTTCAATAAACACCTCTTTTGAAGTGAATCAAACTGAATAACGCTTTAATTCCAAAACAGAATATCATGATGTAACTGAATAAAGATTAGCAGAGTAAACATGTAACATGAGCAGGATTGCGCCATCTGCTGTCAGGAAGCATTACGGTCCCTCTTTTTAGGTCTGTCAGCAGAATCTGTTTGCCTCTGAGGTATGGCAGCCCAAATAACCTGCTGAGGCCCAGAAACAGGGAGTATTTGTCACACTCAGGTCAATGCTATAAAGCAAACGTGTCCACAGTGTGGCCCAAGGGCCATTTGCAGCCCTCTGAGCAATTTTGTGTGGCTCCAATTGATTTTCTAAAACAATGAATTTAGTCTCTACAGCAGGATGTTGATGTAAATTGACACTGTAAAAAAAAGTTGGATTTTTTTTGTCATTGATTTTTTTATTAGGACTTTTCAACAACAGCATAACATCAAACACTCAACAACTTTTAAAAACCTTCCCACCCCTTCCACTGTACCCACCAGTCACTATGTCCCACTCTCATCGGCGAGTAGTCTCTAAAGTTAGCTATCAAGTCCATCCAAGATGCTGTGGTAACTGAAGTTGCATTATGGATCCTTGCTGATGAGAGTTCCATATAGGCAATGTCGGAGGCAGTGCACACAAGACATCTTTGCGATATATATATTTTTTCATTGCAGTCAATCCTGCAAGCCAGATTCTACATGAACAGGATCCAAGGGGAGAGGGACACCACTCAAATCAGTAGGGCAACAAAGTACTTTAACACAGAGGTTAAAGATGATTGGAGTTTTTAGAGGCCCTCTCAACATTACGCCAAATTTTCACCTAATCGGGTTTAAGGCCCTAGGTGGACAAATCATGGCAGGGCAAGGCAGCTTTATTTGTATAGTACATTTCATACACAGAGACAATCTAGTAGCGAGAAGAGCATGAACATATACAAATTAAAGCGGCTGTCTGGAGTTTTCCCCTTTCAGGAATTATGATTTTTCAAAAATCCGTAAAAGTGATTGTCTTATCATGTACTGTGATATAATGTAAGCAATACGTTTTGTTTTTTTTGCTAAGCCCGCCCCCTGCCCCGTAGCGTGCCAGTCAGAACCAACCAATAGCGTTAGACTACCACTTACGTTCTCCAGAGTTAAGGATGTACCTCGGCTGATGCAGAGTTGATGAACTTTTCATGGACAAGTAAGGCTTTAAAATATAAATATATGAAAACACAACATGACATGAGAATAATAATTGTAAAACAACGTGTTTTAGCTCTGTTTGTCGGCTACAGAAGCACATTCATAAGTGAGAAACGTGCAGTCGCCATCTTAAAAAAGTGAATCAAATGACTCTTGGTGTGATACGCTTGTCAGCCACTAGATGGTGCCATCAGATAAAATAAATACTCCAGACAGCTGCTTTAATTTCAGATTTAAGAACAATAAAAGACAAAGTTAAAGGCTGAGCAGTTACAGTGCAGAAGGTGCAGCATTAGAAACAATTATTCAAAGGCTGATGAATACATGTTTTGATTTAAAAGTTACTAGAGTTGGGGCACATTTGAGGTCATGAGGAAGCTGATTCCATCTGTGTGCAGCATAGTAGCTAAAAGCAGCTTCACCCTGTTTGGTTCTGACCCGGTTCTACCAGCTGACTGCTTCCTAAGGATCTAAGAGCCCTGCTGGGTGTGTATACTGGAAGGAGATCTGACAAATCACCCTCCAGGTTTTCATTCCTGAGGAGGGTGTGACACTATGGGTCTACAGGTTGTTATCAATATATGAAACTTTCTTTTTGGGCCCATCTTGTAACAGCTGAACACTGAGTGTTCCCTCAGTCCTGATCCCCAGGGCAGGGGACCCCATGGGCCTTACAAGCAGACACTTTCTAACATTTTTATGTTCAGAGTTTTACTCATATACCTATTTATGACTTGTTGAGGAGTACAAATAAAAAAATAATACTATGAAATAATTTTAGCAGTTTTTAAAGAGAAAAAGTCTAATTTTTGTGGCCCGCGGGGACTTTACTTCACAATTCTGGTCGTCATCTTGAAACGTTTGGACACCCCTGCTATGAAGTCTACACATGCTTTTGAAATGTTCTGCAAGAATCAAATTCTAAGTTTCTTTACATGTTTTATGTGATCAGTGAAGGCATGAAACATGATTTTTGTTACATTCATGCCCACTCAGTAAATATTGAAACTAATGAAAAAATTGCAGACTGAAGTTTTGGATATCATGAAAATTGACCCTTTTCTTCTCAAAATTAAGATTTTTGTGATCTTTTAAAATATATTTTTTGATATTTTTAGTTATTTTCATACTATTATATAGGTGGAGACTGACTGCTGCATGATGGTGTAAATCTACTGTGTTCCTTAGTCTTTCCTGCCCTCTTGTGGCTGTCCAGGTTAAAGACATTTTCCGTCTGAAGTTTATATCAGTCAGGACTTCATTCATATCATATAGTTCTAAAAATACTGTTGCTGGTAAACTGATCATCATCAGGCTTAACTCCTCCAGAAATGCAGCTTTTGTGGGTTTGGAGCATACAGGTGTGTGTTAACACAAGAAAGAACAACTTCAGCAAATTGCCTTTGAGAAGCAACCGTTACTGCTAATCAATCCGAGAAAGGTTAAAGGTAATTTAATTTAAAAAAAAAGATATATATCGGGGCACTCGGGGCAGAAACCCCCAAACTAAAGGAGTGGCTAAAGCAGATCCCAGGAAAAACATCAGACATCTCAGTCCAGAAAAGTGCAGTTAACAGCTAAGATACTGCACAGAACCCTCAAGCTCCCAGGCCTCTGGTAGGACCCAAATAATGGAAGGATGAGACCACTCCGCGGGTGGTCTCATCCTTCCATTCGGCTCCTCTCAATCATTTTGATGTGAAGAAGGCTAAAGGATAACATTGCTAACAATGAATTTGAAAAAATAATCAATCCATTCTCATCCGCTTTTCCGAGAGGCCCAGACTTCCCTTTCCCCAGCCACTTGGGCCACCTCCTCCAGGGGAATCCTAAAGTGTTCCCTGGCCAGCCAAGAAAAAAATTAGTCCCTCCAGCGTGT
This sequence comes from Aphyosemion australe, assembly GCA_006937985.1. Taxonomy (NCBI): domain Eukaryota; kingdom Metazoa; phylum Chordata; class Actinopteri; order Cyprinodontiformes; family Nothobranchiidae; genus Aphyosemion; species Aphyosemion australe. Next base: position 1,219,139 of record SSNS01000064.1, read on the forward strand.
CTTGGGTCTTCCTTTAGGTCCCCTCTGCAGTAAGAGTGTATAACTCCTCAGTTTAAGCTGTACTGGTATCATCCTGGTACACAATAACACCAATGCAATATTCATGTGTTCTATACTTGTGCAATACCGGATTCTCATTGTTGTCTGTGTCTCTTACAGTATGCTGCATAGTGTTGGTACCAAGTTTGTTTTCATCTTTTATTTGTGTTTTTTTAGTGATCTAAGATTACAATACTAGATTACTGCCTATGTGTATATAGATGTATCCTTGTTTTTTTTTTTTATCTTCTTCTAATTACCTTTTGAGTGATGGTGCTGCTGTGACAAGTGAATTTCCCCACTGAGGGATCAATAAAGTCTATTCTATTCTATTCTATTCTATTCTATTCTATTCTATTCTACCGGTTGGACGTGCCCAGAAAACCTCACCAGGGAGGCGTCCAGGAGGCACCCTGACCAGATACCTGAGCCCCTTCATCTGGCTCTTCTCAATGTGGAGCTGAGCTCCTCCCAGATAACCGAGAAAATATTCGGCTCTAAATATCTCAAGCTATTTTTCAATTACCAACAACTCAGAATTACAGTGAAATGTATCTATCTACTTACCAACTTACTGTTTATGACACGTCTTTGCTCAAAGCTCACAAACGGGAGAGAGAGAGAGAGAGAGAGAGAGAGAGAGAGAGAGAGAGAGAGAGAGAGCTTCCCCATCAACCAGCATTCACCACTTCTGAGTTTCTGAGTGTTGTAATCATTTGTTGTGCCGTTAACTGTTCCTGCATGACAGCAGCAGTTTATCTATGAGTTTTGATCAGCTGTGTTTTGTTCTCACTCTTTAACTCAGGTATCTGTGTTTAGTCCCTCCCATAGCCGCTCCTCCTGTCACGGGTTAGCTGTCAGTCAGCACCTCAGTAGAAACCAGGAAACTTAGATCCACCCTCCCCTTTCTCGGTTTGTGGATGCTTGTTAAAATGAATCAGAAGGAAGGAACATGTGACCTTTGAGAAGAGTCTCCAGGTCCAGGACTCAGTGAGGTTTTAGTGAGTCTACATGATGGATCTGATCTACCAGGACTGGATGTCAGCTTTACCAGAGGAGCTGTGGGACGTTCCTCTGACAGACCTGGCCATACCTGGTACATTCCTTCTCTTTCTCTGTCTGACGCTCACTCATTTGAGTTTAAATCAGCTGATTTAATGTTGACAACAGCAGATTAGCTATGATTATAACTCAGTACATACTTTGAGCACACGGCAACAATCAGTTTAATTTAAGATGAAAAGCAACATGTTGAAATTCTGAACTCAGGTATCTGTGCAGCTTTGCAGTGTAAAGGGACAGTTCAGATGTTCTGTGGAAAGGTGATGGTCTACCTACAGACAGATCTTTGAACAGTATTGGTTTGGAGAAACAGCGACTGAAGTAATCTCTAGTGTTTCTGGTATCTGTCCGCCACTCATTAGAGCTCTTCCTAATCCCTAAATCTAACTGAAGTGTTAAATTAATTTAACAGAAAAAAATTAACTAAAAACAATGTAAAAATATGGAAATGTTTTTAAAAATCACCATGATTATTTTACGTTACATTATTAAAACCATAATATTTTTATCATTACATTATTATTACATTTGATTACAACTCTCATAGTCCCAAAGTAATACAGTTTTAAAAGAATGTGTATCATTACTTTTTAAATCGTGGATATTTAAAGGGTTTATGTTAATTATATTTTCATTTACATTTCATGGTTATTTAGATTAATTGGTTAATTGCTGTGGAAATGGGGTAAGTTTGGATGAGACATTTCAGCAAATTTCATTCTTGCTTTTATTTCATTATAATTAAAAATCTATCCTGCTAAAAAGTTTATGTTTATTTACACAGACTGCTATGATTTTTGTTTTAGACTGGAGTTGTTTTAGGACACTTTGTAACTTGCCTCACTGTGACTAGTTGATCAGAACTAATCTCTGTTTCTCCAAACTGAAGCCATTGGTAGAACTATCTATACACCAGGTGATAATGGTTACAAATCTAGAGCCTTATCAATACTCTCATGTGAAAATCATCTCCTGTTCTACTTCAGAGATATCACTCTGACATGTTGTCTTCACGTCTGTAGCCCAGAGGAAGAAAACTAACTGAACCAGTCTCTAAGTAGAACAAACGAAGCTTAAATCTGAGATAAAGTCTTGGTTCTGCTGCAGACACAGGGATGACTCTTCATCACCACCTCAGACGGTATAAAACACCTAAAGCAGACAGCTCCCCTGATCAAGATTACACATCAAAGCTGTTTTTGCTGACCCCACTCACTTCTTTCTAGCATCTTACCTAAAAGTTTTGTTATCAAAAACAATTGTTTGTAACCTTTATATGGGACCCTGGTTACTGCCTGTTTAAGCGACGTGTTCCATGATTTATCTGCTATTTGTTAAATTTTACATTTATAAGACACTTACCTTTAGATGTGTACGTTTAAACCTTTATTACGGGTTTATTACATAACTGTCTGACTAAGTTGTGCATGCCAGTCTCTTTGTTAAGTGGAAACCAGTTTTCTATTTTTAGATGCATTAATGTTTCATTCTTTACATTTTACTCATGCAGGGAGCCATGATGCCATGAGTTACTGCCTGGATATAAACTCCCCCCTGCTCAGGTCTGAGTCGGACTACTTCCGGCTCCTGGATAGACTCTTTTACTGCTTCACAAGACCTTTAATTTTAAAATGGGCCACCACACAGGTACGAGAAAAACAGGAAACGTGTCTTCATCAGATACATTTACTAATAATGATCCCTGTTTTCATTTAGGCAAAGCAAGGCAGTTTTATTTGTAAATTTCATATGTGGAAACAATTCAATGTGCTTTACAGTAGCAAGAACTGTAGGAACATTAAAGTCAATGTGACAGCACAATTAAAATAAATACACAAATAAATTTAGACCAAAATAAATACACAAATTACTTTCAGATTTAAAAATCAGAAAAAGAAAAGCAGATACAGTGCAGAAGGTGCAGCATAAGAAACATTCATTCAAAGTCTAACATAATAAATTCTTATTGTATTTGTTTCCTGTTGCCAAAAGGCAGTCAGATGATAATGTGTGTGTGTGTGCGCGTCAATGTGTGTGTGTGTGTGTGTTCATTCATATTTCTTTTAGCAAACTATCTCATGAACTACTTTTTTGGACTTTAATGAAACAGAAATTAATTGCAATGGATTTCCTATTAAAATAAATCCAACTCAAGATGGCTGCCACATCTAATCAACATATAAACATATAAATAGCTATAACTCAGTAAGTTTGACAGATATTGAGCTGAAGTTTCACATGAAACTTTTGATCGTTACATGACATAATGTTCAATCAATGTAAATTTTGAAAATGTAACATTATTCATTTTTGAAATGTCTGCGTCATTGTGAAAAAAGGAAAAAGCACAACAGCCTCACATTCTGACATTTTAGCAGCTCCATCGTCTTTCCTCCACCCATGATGGGAGTTTGCTCTAATTTTCAGTCTAGGGCCGGAATATACTTGCTGTTTAGCGACGCCCTTATGCTGCTTTGATGTAATTATCATCTTCCTCACTCCTTTTTTAAATTAATCAACACTGCTTGCACCAGTCTGATTGACTGGAACACATCAGCTGCAGTTTATAAGACTGGATGGAGAATCTCTTCCATCAGAGCAGCAATCTGCTTTTCTGGAGCGGAGATTGAAACTCAGACCCTGGTTGAACTGGTTTTGTGACAAGATCTTTTCTCAGCAGCCTGCTTGATTCTAGTGTTTTTTTTTATTGCTGAAACTTCAGAATTAAAGGTTTATTTTCTTTGACAGTTAACGAGAAGCTGGGCTCAGCTCAGGTTCGGGTCTTGGTTGCTACTGCAGCTTGTCTCCTGCAGAAAGATCTTCTTCTGCAAACCACTGGGCAGTTTTTGAGTCCCCTATTCTAACAGATTTGACAGATTCCACATATTCCAGTAAGTCTGGAAACTCCTGTTTGTAGACTAAGCTGATGAAAACCCTCGCTGAAAGGAGCCAGCTGAGGTATTTCAGGCAACTGATTAGGATCTCTCCTGGGCACCTCCCTCTAGAAGTTTTCTGGTAGGAGACAATATAGAGGCAATCCTTGAACTCACTGTGCGATTATAGATCTTCTCTGGCCTGGAAACACTTTGGGATCTCCAAGGAGGAGCTGGAGAGTGTTGCTGGGCAGAGGGAAACCTGGATCTGTTACCTCTGCAAAGCAGCCTTGGATAAGCAGAAGAACATTTATGAATATTTGTAAAAGTTTGTAAAAACAATTCCATGAACCAAGGTGAAATTTTGAAGTTTGGAGCTGTTTTACGATGGTCTCGGTTGTGCTTGGACTAGCTGTTAGCTCATCAGCTCTTGTTCTCTGAACGGAGGCTGGTTAGGCAGCCATTCACCATGAATATGATAGGCATGACTTTACCAACCTTATTAAAAAACCAGACCTTAAAATGGCCAAAAAGGCATTTAGTCTCCTGACTGTTGAAAGAGGTCACCACCGAGATGGTCCAAAGAGACAAAAACAAAGGGGGTTGTGTTTGTTTAGCTGACATTCTGTGAGAATAGCTGCTGGTTGTAGCAGAAAACATAGGACAGGTCAGAGGTCAGAGACTGGGAGAGAAAAACTGAAAAAGCAGCGAAATAAAAGGGAAATACAAATTTGACTCACTGATATTTAATGACTCATTCAAACTGGGTGGTTGTGTGATGCCAAATAATCATTATTACAATTACAATTATTACAATTAAAAAAACAGGTTTTGAAATGTGATATAACTGCTTTTCCATTATTCAGCTGTTTCTTTGTGATCCCCCAAACCTTTGAGTACTAATCAGATGTTTGTCTGTGACCTTTAGAACAAAACCATTGAGGAGCAGCTTTCCATGGGTATCCGATACTTTGACCTCAGAGTTGCTCACAAACCCAACGACCCTTCCAGCGACCTCTACTTCACACATGTCATATACACACACCTGACTGTTTTGGTGAGTCCAGGTCACTTTGTTCCACTCTTTACTTTCTGTACCGCACACAGTATTTATGATAATAAAATAATGTCCCTCCCGAGCAGGAAACTCTGGTATCTGTTGTCAGCTGGCTGAATTCTCACCCAAAGGAGATCGTCATCTTGGTTTGCAGTCATTTGGAGGGAATGGATGACAGATGTCACGAATCGTTCATTTTCTGCTTGAAGCGGTTGTTTGGCTCAAAGCTGTGTCCTCATAAGGTGAGTTGTGTCCTTTTACAGGTGATGCAAAACACAGAAACAAGTCATTGTCTCACTGTGGCTGTCCCGTCCTCCACAGCAACCAAACCTGAGCCTCAGGAGTCTGTGGGCGTCTGGTCACCAGGTCATTCTGTCCTACGACTCACAGCTCTCAGCCAGACATCCAGAGCTCTGGCCAGCCATCCCCTACTGGTGGGCCAACAAGTCAACAGCACAGGATGTTATCAGTTACCTGGACTGGCACAAAGACCTGGGACGTCCAGGTGAGTTTGTCTTGGGACTGAAAATGTTGATTGGTGTAGATGCTATTCAGTGTTTTATTTCCACAGAGGGGTTCTTCATCGCTGGTCTGAATCTCACAGCAGAAAGAAGTTACGTCGCCAAGAACCCAAAGGAGTCCCTGCAGATGATGACCTACAGAAACTGGGAGTGTTTGAGGAAATGGGTGGAGCAGCAGATACCTGGATCGGACTCCAAGAGCTTCAACATTATAGCAGGAGACTTTGTAGGGTCACTTCCACTCTGCTCAGTGGTGATCCCACTCAACCACAAACTGCTGCAGAGGAGCTCTGGCCAAATGAAAAAAGTCTTTTAGTCTTTAATGAAAATGGTTCTAATTAACCACCTGATACACACACAAACTTATGCATGCATGTACACATACATAAATTCACACACACACACACACACACACACACACACACACACACACACACACACACACACACACACACACACACACACACACACACACACACACACACAATTTTGTCATCACTGACTAAATGATCAGATCAGATTTTATTTGATCTCACAGTATAACTTTGGGTTGAGACTTCTCTTATGTGCAATAAAACAAAGACCTCATATTTTACAAAAATCTTTTATTCTTTAACACTGAATAAATGTTGTTGCACTGTATACATGTAGTTACACAGTAAACAGTATTTTCTTAAGTTCTTTGTGATGCAGTTGTTTCATTTTCTTTGCTCCAGCCTCCAATCATCCAGCAACAGAAAGCAAAATTCTCTTTCATCGTCTCATCTGCTTTCAAACTGTTTGTTGTAGCGTCCATGAGCCGCAGCACTGATGATCACCTTCACCACAGCTGTACCTTCGTCAGCATTCACCTGGACGTCCTGAACGGTGGTCTCTTTGTACAACCAGCTGTGCATGAGGACATGTTTACCTCACATGGTTGTCTTTTACTCAATAGTAAATAAAAATACTTGCATCATCAGAATTTTACCTTAGCTGAGGTGTGCTCAGTTTAACCTTTAGATGTAAAATCTGTTTCCCCGTTGACTTAAAGATTTCTTCTTCCACTGTTGTCTTCAGCTTGTCTAGGCCACGCTGCTCCAGAGCTGATATGAGCACTGCTCCAGGCTCTGCAGACTGATAACTGAGACACACGCAAGAAATAATTCATCAATAGCATGTCTTTGTGTGTTTGTGTTTTAAAGACTTTAATGAAACTCATAAAATGCTCACTAGATAGTAATTTACAACTCATAGTTAACCAGATTCAAGATGGCCGCACCACTCATCAGCATTAGCAAACAGAAAAATGGCTACAATTCAGTCCTTTTTCCAGGTACTGAGCTAAAATCTGACGTGTGTGTAGCCGAGAGTCATGTCGACTGAGTTTTGGGGCTTAAGAAAAAAAAAAAAACGATAAAGTGATGAGACTAAAGTTGAAATGTTCAGAAAAATCATGAAATACTATTTCAATACTAGACTAGAACCCCACTTCGCATCAGAACTCCATTATTATTGTAATTGATGGTTCGGGGCGCGTTTTAGTGTCAAAAATAAATTAAATGATTTTCTTCTATTTCCATTCCTGCAGCAGCTTCCATAGAGACACTCTTACAACTTTCTTCAATCTTCAAAATGAGATGACAGTAGCTTAGTTTTGTTATTGCTGTGTGGTAAAACTCCTGCTGCAGCCTCTAGGAAGTCTGAGAAGTTATTTACAGGTTGTGCTCAGATCAGATCCAGATGAGTTTTGGTGTCTGAACTAAAGCTATTTATTATTAAAAACTATTCTGACCTATAAAGTCACCACAGGTTATAAACAAAGCATTATGGGTAATATACATCTTTCTGTCTTTGATTTCTCTATTTAGACTCAAAATAAACTTAGTCTAAGAACTCTATTTTTGACTTGTTTCCCCAACATATTGACTTTTTTTGGAAACAGTATCTTACATTTAGATCTCACAACCAAGTCAGCATATGACCATATTTTATATTTTATTCATTTTGATTATTTTGATTTCAATCAGTTTCTTTCACTCGAATTAACAAAAAGCATCATTAAACCACAAACACACGCTCTTCTGTTGTTTACAGCACACGAAGTGAAAAGGGAGCAGCAAGAATAATCTTGTATTTCCTTTTTTCCATCCATCAAAGCAAGATTTGACTCAGATGTATGTGATCACAGCCATTTTCTGTTAGTCAGCAAGGTCATGGCCTGGCATGTGCATGCTCTCAGAGTGCATGTTTACTCCTGGTTTCCAACGTTACTAAAAACAGAATCAGAAACGATCTTCACTCGTCACACTAGCAGAAAGATGAAAGCCTTACTTGTCAACTAGGTCGATTTTATTGTGGACCTCGATCATAGAACTCATCAGCTGGTCAGGGGTCTGCAGGTTCTTAAGGACACTCAGTACGTTCACCTTCTGATTCACCGTCTCAGGATGACTGATGTCTCTGACGTGAACCAAGAGATCCTGGAAGCACAAGAGAGACGATAAAGGAGTCCAAAATGCTTTAAAAATACAATAAACAAACAACAAAATGCAAAAAGCCCAACAACACATTCGCTTAAAGATTTCAACTTTTTAATGAGCAGATACTAACATTTAAAACTGTAATCCTCTCCTACTTTATCTGCAATATTACAAGAACAAACATCTGCCATTCGACCCACAATGAATCCTGGGATAGCCTTTGCCTATGAGGACACACCAGGCCCATCCTTGAAATTCTGGGTAAACGAGGACGCATTTTGATTGTCCTTCAAATTTAGACAGCTTTGTCACTTTGCTGTGACATAATCGGCCTTAAAATGTGGACTCTGAAAAATGCAGCCCCTGGATTTGGACACAGTCTGTAATTAGATTTATTGTAGCTTCTTCTGTTTGGACACAAAACCCAGAGATCCAGAGGTTTTATTAATTTTTCTATTTTTAAAAATGTTTTCTCATCCACTTCTAAGCTAAGGAGTTTGTGAGAAAAGCTCGACTCCATACCGAGTGTTTGATATCTTCCAGGGTGGCAGAAAATGAGTCTATGAGCTGGTGGGGCAGCTGGGACAAGAAGCCGATGGTGTCCACATACAGAACAGTCATGTGACTGGGCAGCTGGCCCGCATGGACGGTCACATCGAGGGTGGCAAACAGCTGGTTCCTGGGCTGCAGACCGCTGTCCCCAGTCAGAGCTTTGATCAGAGTTGTTTTACCTGGAAAGGTAAAGGGAAAATAGTTCAGACTGTTGTAATTTTGATCCAAATGAAGCAATCCAAAAACTGTTCCATCACCGTTACACTCACCACAGTTAGTGTAGCCCAACACAGACACCATAGGGAACTCCCTGTGTTTACGCTGTGACCGTAGGAGGTGCCTCTTTTTGCGAAGTTTTTCCAGCGCTGAGCGGATCTTCATCTCCCGCTCCTTCAGCAGCCTCTGCTGCACCTCAGACAGCGTCTCGCCTGTAGGAACCAATCAGCAACATGAATCTAATCTCACACCAGCAGAACAGCTGGTGAACAACATACACTCCCTCTACTGTGGATTATGCATTACCTGAACCACCGATGTATCTCGATCCGCCACCCTGCTGGTCCAAGTTTGCCATTTCATTTTTCAAACGAGATCTGCCGAGATACAAGTGGGATTAAAAATATAAAAACATCAAAGTGCTACAGCTGCAGAATTGGGACATTGTGGATGAAAAGAATATAATATATTTGAGAATAATATCATAAATCTATGGGAAGAATATGGATAATCTCTGATGGTGGAAAGTCCAAACTGTGATAGAAAAAATTAAACTTTTCCATGAATAAAAGGCAAACATTTTCAGTAGCATTATTATCAAATATTGAAAATGAAGACATTTGTGGAAAAGTTCTAGGTTTCAAGTCTCAGATTTACCAGAATAATGTTCTGCTTTTTACTGAGATTGTTAAAAATAAAAGTAAAAAAGGAAGAAATTCTCAGAGATAAAGTCACAAATTCACAAGATGTCCAGAAGCTTTCTGTGGTTTTGGTGGGAAAATACAAAGAAATAAATGTACAATTTTATGAAAGACTAAAGTAGAAGAATCATCGTGTTCTTTGTCTTTTCCACTGTTTTACTTTCAGTTATCTGAAATTTGTTGTAAACTTATTTTTCCTGTAAATTTACCACTTACTCTATAGAAAACAGGATCTTAATATGAATCTGACTTTTGCCTGTTTTTCTGGCATATTTACGACCTAATCTCATTGAAAAGCTATTTTTTCTGGCTAATTTGAGATTTTAATCCAGGAAGGTTTGACTTCTAGTCCAGAAAATGTATGAATTATTATGTTAGAAAATGTTAGTTTTACTGTAATAAATATGTGCCTTTAATCGTGGTATGTTAGCCTTTTTTCCATCAATTTCAAGATTTTTCTGAAGTAGAGAACATTTGCTATTTTCTCACATTATGACAGAAATCAAAGATTTTCCTAGTGTTCTGCTGGAATTTTACTACTCAGTTATTTATGTTTATGAAATCTAAAATATGCCCAATAGAAATATGTAGTGCTTGATGTAAGCATTGCAACAATTAAAGAATGGGATATAAAGCAAAAATGTTAAAACAAATGAAACCTTATGGATACCTCAACAAGGGAATTTCTGCCAGTGAGATCTGTAACTTGGCCTCTTTGGTTCTGGCATTGCAGCGAAAAATGTGGAGTACAACTGAGTACCTGTCGAACACCTTGATCCCCCAGGTGTCCTCAAACTCCCTCTGAAGTTGAAATAAAACACCAGTGAATGAAACCTGCCACACAGCACAGCCAGAAAACCTTTTCAAAAGGCATACCTCTGATAAGGGGGACAGGCGGTCCACATTCACAAACACAGCAGTGATTCCTACTGTTTTCCTGATTTTCTCTGCAGACAAGAAGACACAAACAGTAATAAATAAAGACACCACGCTCCTGTTTAAAAGGGAAGTGGGCGGTACCTGTAAGAAGCTGGAAGTTGCCTTTGCCAAAAATCCTCTTCTTCTCTGGTGTCTTAGTGGAGAGGATGATCTTGTCCACCACTGTCCAGTTGTCCAGGGTATTCACAAGCCCCTCAGCTTCAGCCATCATCAGCTCTGCTGTAAATGTACCGCTTCATATTTATAATAAACCCTTTAATGTGACCACCTGTGATCATGCTGGACACGTTACCAGTGGTCAGGTGCTGCTTCCTGCTACCCCACTTGACATCAGGGTGGACAATGAACACCCTGTGCTGTCCCTGTCCGATCCCTGCAGGAACCTGCTGCTGGAACAGCTCCTCCACCTCACTGTCCTCCAGAATATCCTCCTCCTCGTCTACCGTGTATGAGCTGCTGAAGTCATCTTTGTTCTTCAGCCAGCTTGCAGACATGGTGAACAGCCTGGACTGCAGGGAGGACGTGTTTCTCAGACAGTATTGTTGAGCAGACTGTGGTGAGAGTCTGTAGGTCGATGCTGCTCTGAGACAGCTCCCGGGTCGCTGCAGGAGATACCGCCATGACACAAGCCTTCTCACTGTTGTCATTTTCCTCCAGAAACGTCTCTACGCGTATCACCGGAACCGCATTTTATAACCACGATTTTTAACACTAGCCTGCTACAGATGCTAGCGAGCTAGCTTCTTGCTCTTTAATGCTGACAAACGAAGGACTCGCATTCGCCACCACCTTCATCAGCCGGTCTCTGGTTTGTGTTACGAAATTATACCAATATGTCACAAGCTACATATTTAATGAATTCAATATTTCTCGGTAAATCTAAAAAGATAACACTTGTCTTAACGACAGCCCACGCGACTTTGTGTTTACAGTTGGAAGGAAATTGCGGGATATTTATCCCCCGAATTCGCCTTACAGGCAACATTAAAACAAACGTTTCGAGATACATACTATTACATTTTGGGGGCTTAGATGCATATTGGATTAGTTTTTCAAAATAAAAAAATCTAGAGTATTTTAATGATATTTCACACAAACAAAACGGAAAAGTTGCCTGTAAAACTAAAAGTAGGGATACAGTTATACTTTTCGATGTCGTCACTTCCTTTTTTACTTTACAAAGCTTTATTTGCATAAGTTTGATTTACAAACAACTAAATTCAGCTTGTTGAAGCAGCACACGTGAAAAATACCATCAGGATGTATTACATAAAATAATACTTATTAAAACTCTGTATGCCAAAACAAAGAGTGTCCTAGCTGCAATAATTTGTGCAATAATCTTGTAAGAAACACGCTTCATGCTCCGACTACTTAACATCCATCCATCCGTGAGTGGGTGTACTTATAACAATAAATTCATAAAAATGTTTTGCAATAAAGGATGCCATAAAATGTTATAACCTATTGTTAACGGTTTAGGATACGTGTTCTGATCAATACCACAGTTCAGTCTGCAAAAACTTTACACAAAAAATATTATTTTGATAAAAATGTAATTTTATACCTCGAAGCATATTGTTGATTTTAATGTGAATTAATAAATGGCCCTGTTGCGTCTCCACAGGGCTTTACTGAGCATGCGCGAAATGTATCCATAGTTTGGCTCCAGTTCAAAGCAGGCCATGTTAATAAAAATACTTTCATTTAGCATATTTTAAAACTTTTCCCTTTTATTGCAATCGTTTTATATAGCATATTATTTCAAAATGTAACGATCTAGAAGATTGGACAACTTTCTAATCCTCCCTGTGTCGTTTAATATCCAACTTGTTCCGTGCTGCTCTGCTTTTGTCACAACATGTGTGGGTGTGTGTTTATGTGTTTACATGTTAATCCTCCCAAAAGTCGTCTAACAGGTTTGACAGATCTACCCATGGTTTCTGAACGAATCATAGCCGAAAGGCTCTGACAAGCTTCCAGTTTTCGTTTTAATTTTTTCTACGAACATTGATCCACTTCTTTAATTTCACTGAGATGATCTAAGAGTTAGACGGGAGAACAAGCTGCAGCTTGACTGATGAACCATCAGGGTGAGGAAATGTGTGCGTTTGGCACCACAGACGAGGAAGTGAAGTTGAACAGACATATGTCTGGACTGAGCCAACAATAGACGTTTTTTTAGATACCAGAAGGTCAAACATTTTTTGGCTCTTATGCGCGCACATCATGCGCCTTCTGGATCGTGTGGCGCAGGTGCTGTGGCTCTGCGCAGGACTGCTGCTCAGCTCGGTCTGTTTGTGCGCAGCTTTGGGTAAGTTTCCCTCTGATCATGCAGACTATCTCTCTGAAGCAGGGCTCTGATTTATGCCAACCTGTCTGTGCAGAACCAGGCTGTGTCCTCGGCATACTGGAACGTCCGGTGACGCTGCCCTGCGTATCCTCTGCGCTGCTCACATCTGGGAATTTTTCCATCGAGTGGAGGAAAGATGACAAAGTGGTGTTCAGAACAGAGTGGGTTATGAATGAAAATCTGGGGACATGGAGCTTAGATCCGGCTACAATCCCCGCTGATGCTGCGCTGACAGGAAACTTCTCTCTGGAGCTGTCAGCTGTACATCCCAGAGATGACAGGAAGCATTACAGCCTTTTCTTTTCATCAGGAAAGAATCAAAGTGTCCAACTGTGTAGCGCGTGCCTCAGGGTGGCAGGTTGGTTCCACACACAGCAAGTTTCCAGGAAAACATCAATAGGAAGTAACTTAATGCTCGTTTTTGCAGCCAGTTTCAGTGAACCCCTGTTGATGAGGAAACGCACAGCAGAGAGTGATGAGACAACCTTCCAGTGTCACTCTGCAGGTGGATACCCTCAGCCTGAAGTCTCCTGGCTCATCGACAACACCCAGGAGCCTCCCGAGGGCTCAGTAAAGACCCACACTGACACTCTCCCTGATGGCCATCTCTACAACATTACAAGCAAGCTGACCATCTCCTTGCCCAAAGATGTCAGTGTGACATGCATCATAGAGAATCTGTCCATGAATGAGACCTTGAGGTCCACATGTGAGTCCATCATTATTTCTGCTCGGTCAGAACCCAGCATCATCACTCTCATCACTGCTTCTTGTTGCAGATAAACCTAATGGTGGTCCAGTGGGGAGACGAGCATCAGAGGGCATGTGGATCTTCAGCACAGTCCTGTGTGTGGTGGTGGGACTCATGGTGATAGCAGGGGTGGCGTATCAGATCCACCTGGACAGGTTACACAAGAGGAGGAAGCAGGAATATAGAGAAGAAGAGAGAGGTAGGTGGATCACAGCTCCTAGAGAGAAAAATGGCTCTGAATAGGATGCTTTTAAATATGAGATCACAGTTCTGGCCTTCAAACGGCTTTTAGGAGTAGAAAACACAATTAAGTCTGTAAATGAAACATAAAAATGATTATATCTAGAGTAGACTCTCCTAAAAGAGGTTTCATGTGGCCTGATTAAAGTTTTCCCCAGACATTAGGGTTAAATCATGTCTTTAAAACAGTTACTTTTGCAGAATGAGTTTTCTCTAGCCCTAAAATGACCCAATAACATTACCATCCCCATTCTTGATGTGTTATGACTTTTGCAGACTTATTGTCACATCTAAATGAATATTTGTGGTTTTTAGGATACAAACGGCGACGTCGGTACAAGGAGGAGACTGAAGCCATGAAGCAGGAGTCAAAGGAGACAGATGTTTGACAGAAAGAGAACTGACAGTTACTTTGTGTTGTAAATCTGAAAAGCACTGAAATGTGAATGTTCGTTAGCACCAGACATATCCTGTCTTTGTATTAGGGTTTAACACACTACAAGAATCAAAAAGCCATAACATTATGACCACTGTAATCTAGCATTACTCGTTGGTTCTGTTGGGATTTGGCAGTCACATGAATATTCAGCTGCAGCCCCTAAAGCAGTGGACCAAACTAAACCTGATTAGGAACGACTTGGAGAACACAGAGACTCTGAGGAGTTCATCTAATTCCAGCCTGGTCCACCAAGTCCCAAAAGATCCTCATGTTCTGTTAATGTCCCGACTGCTACGGGGGCAGAGGAGGGACATACTCAAAACGGTGATCCTAATATTATGGCTGATCAGTGAATGTTATTTATTGTTTTACTTGTCTTTAGCTGAGACTAAAAACCAGAGAGAAGGGTCACATTTTAAGAATAAATAAAAATGAATCACATCTGGTGCTTTTTTAGATTATCAAACAAAAATACAGTTACCTCAATTAAATTATATAAGAGTTGAAAAAAAAGATTTAAATTAGAGAACTTAAATATTTTTAGCTACAATCTTTTCAAATTATACCTGAAACAAACACATCCACAAAACTTTTTTTTTTACTGTATTTCTGAGATTATAAAAGCTGTAACAAATCATCAGTTTTCCAACAGTTTCAAAAATAAACAAGAACAAGATGTTTTAAGTATGTTTGTATGATTTGATGGTGTGAGACTGTTTTTGTGTGTCACATAAAACATTACCGACTGCAGCGCCGGTCTGCTGTATTGTTTTATCCTGTAGTTTTGTCTCCTGTCTCTGCAGGGGGCTGTCCTCTATCTGTGGACAGCCAGGTGAATCAATGCTCCTGACAGGTGTATTTATCTAGATTAGCACCAAGTGTTGAAGTCCAGACTGGCTAAACTGCAGCTGAACAGTCTGATACAACCATAAACTCAATGACAAACAAGGTGATTGCTAACAAAACTAAAGATTATAGAGGAGAGGGATGCATCGCTGTAGTGCATGTAGTGTAGTCCAACCACGGCTCTCCTTCAGATAACACATCAGGTCAATCATCAGATGAGAACACAACATCAACACTAAAGCAATCAGTAGGTTGACGTTAACGTCAGAGATTAACTCAATTCTCGACCTCCTGCATGAGAATCAAAAGGATTATTAAACCCTGATTTATTTGAAGAACATAAAATGAGCCGAAGCGTTCAGCCTGATCCGGCCTGCACCGACGTCACCCTGTAGAGGTCGTCCCGACGCTGAGACGTGATCGGGATCTGCTGCCGGACGTCTGCTAAATGTTGCAGGTCTGGAGTCGGGTGACATGAGCAGAGAGAGAGAGAGACACACACACACACATTAATGAAAATACATTTTAAAAAGTCAATTAAAACTTTTAAAAGGTTTACAAAAACAGCTGAAGGTCTGCCTGTAAATCTTTAATCCCAAAATATTCCAGTCTTTTTGTAAAATAAAAGCACCTCACATTAGTGTTTCATGTTAGCCTGGCAAGCCATCCTATATATGTGTATATATAGTCTGGCCATGAACCACTGATGGCTCTCAGTCGTGAGGCGGGATCTACGGTTGTCTTTCAAACTGTCTGCACGCAATTGGATAGCGCTAGGACCAATCAGAGTAACGAACAACGTGACGTAATCACAGCGATGGAAAAGAGGGAGGCTTTAATGGCGTCTAACATCAATGATTTCTGTCATTTTTGTATGAAACACGTGAATATCAGGTGACATTGCACTACTTTGTTTGATAAAAATAAGAAGCCGCTAAGTATATCAGACAGACTTACGCACGTTGGAATCTAAATAATCCAATGTTGATGACAAAGCCGTTTCAAACAAATGTGGTTCCTGAGCTGCCGCCATGTTGTTTGTGTTCACGGCCACAGCTCTGACGTCATCGGCTACTCCCGCTCTGTGATTGGCCCACAATATAAAGCGCTGTGATTGGCCCAACCAAAACTATAGCAAGCTGTGATTGGACAGCCACAGCAGTGGATCAGGCTGCGAGGGTTTCAATGAAGCGTGCCTAGACCAAACTTTGCAAGGCAAGAATTTGGTCTAGTTCACTAGGCTAGTTTCATGTGAGAATCAGAAATAACTTCACTTTATTAGTGAGTATTTGTTAATGGTGACTATATTGTATTTGTATTATGAAACTATTGTTAATTAAAATTTAATTAAAGGAGCCAGATCATGCTATTTTAAACCTTTGAACCCAAAAGGTGGGCACAATATCAGTGTTTGCGAAAACTTTTCAGCCACGCCTGCCAAACTGGCAGACGTGAGAGCGTCTCACGCAGGACATTTTTGAACCACGTAGGACAATGTCCTCGCGGGCTTCAGATTTGTATCTATTTAACAGTGGGTATTGTAGTGACCTCTGACCTTTACATATTATACATATTTTTACTGTGACAATAATCTGTTGACATAATTTGAAAAAAGAACCATCAATGTGATTTTCTGCCAAATTCATAAAATGAGGATTAACAGAATTTATCAGGAAATTATTAGAGATCATATAATTATTATAAATGATTATGAAACACCAGAAACAACATATTATATATGACAATATTTCTAAATATTGTAACGATCCATAAGGGCTTTTTGTGACTGATGCTGTAGCCTGGTGTTACTGTTCCTTTAAGAGACGCTGTGGCTTGTTGAGGTGAAACTGGAAGTTGGAGATGCTGGTTTATCTCAGCTGTTTGTTAAATTACTCTAATAAACTGCTGTTAAGGACAAAATGTCATTCTGTCTGACGATTTAGTTCATCACAAATATCACAATATAAAGAAATGATCTTTTTCTGGGGGGGGGGGCACTGTGTCGTGGTCCCCGAAATGCCTTGAAACGGCCCTGGGTGTGGGACTGAGTTTTGAAGGTGATCTGAATTGTATCAAATAAATAAATATTACATGCTTATAAATTATTATTATTATAAAATTACAAATGTGTAGTGGATATGTCTGCCTACATTTTCCTTTTCAAACACCGTTTTATTTTTTATGCGACTATTTTCCTGTCCTGTCTGTCTTTTAGCTGCATCTCCTCTCAGTCCTCCAGAAAAACTGCTGCCTGGCTTCTTACTTTTCAACTCACAAGTTACTTTTGAAATTAGCAGATCAAAAGACCCGTCGACCGCAAAAATAGCGGGATGTGCGGCCGCGCCAGTGAGGTGACGTCACCGATGCACGGGAGATGATCCCTGCAGCAGCGGAGCGCGTCAGGCACAAATGAAAGACAGAAAGTATGAGCAAACATGAACGATCGCGTGTTAATTATGTTTTTTTTTGGTGGCGCCACTTTGAGAATGTTACTGTGGCCGTGCGCAGGACGCAGCTGCCCGGCGGAGCGCATCAGTAATCAGCGCTCTGCGGTTCTCCATCCTCTCCGCCCAAAAAAAGACCCGCTACGCTGAGAGTCCAAATAAATAATGTAATATATGTAGAAACTGGATCTTTTGAGGGGGAAGCCAACAAACAGTCTGCAGTTTTCAGGAAGTTTATTTTATTTTGGCACGTTCAGAGAAGACGCATGGCGTCGGTCATAATGTCCGACGATTTCAAGTTTTTCGTCGGACAATATTAAATCACGTCGGTAATGTCCGACTGTCCGACGTGTTTTTGCAAACACTGCAATATATGATACAATCTTACTGTTGGCACTATTAAGATGTCATTTTAGATAAAAATGAGTTATTTTTGTCAGCCTGAATTTAAACTGGAAAAAGAAACTGTCTGTTTCAGTGAAGCTCCGCCCACACCCGCTCCAACCAAACGTGCCTACAACAGGCTCTTAGGCGAGTCAACTGTTGTATTGGCTATGGTAGTCCACTGGATAAAGCAACTGTTTGACATCTTGTTTTGCCATGTCGTGACACCGGTTTAACTCCCGGTGTCGGCAGTAATTTATTTATCCAGCTGAAGCAGACTTCATTTTTTTATATTTTAGTTTTATTGATTATTTTCTGTTAAATATTTTGTGTCTCTAAAGATCTTTGAATTTGGTCATTTCCAAGCAGCTTTTTACTCTGCTCACCTCACATGGACTCACACTGGCTAAAGAAACAAAGAAAGTAAAAAAAAAAAAAAGATTAGTTCTTATATTTTAAAGTTTAACAATAAAGGGTTGAAAACATAAATACTGGCAAGTGTTGCTAAAAAAGAAGAAAATAAATTACTGCTGAGATCGGGAGTCGAACCAGTGTAAGGTCATAGCAAACCAGCATGCAAGGCAGGTGCTCTAACCACTAGACCAGGGGTTCCCAAATTTTTTTCTTTGAGGACCCCCTTGCCCTTGTCCAAGACAAGCGAGGACCCCCAACCCCTACATGAATAAACACATTAAATGTGATGATTTACAAACTTTCTACAGACATACAGAGTTATAACTTTTATATGGAGTTCTGATTATACTGTAGGGTGTGTTATTGGGATTTTATAAATGTAATTTTTACAAATAAAATCTTGTTAACCTCACAACCTCAGCAAAGACAACATTTTGGGGACCCCCTGGAATCTTATGGGGACCCCCTTGGGGGTCCCGACCCCCAATTTGGGAACCCCTGCACTAGACTACCAAGTCTGTCACAAAACATCAGTCTCCTAAGACACATGTCCTGTGCTGGTCATTATGTGTGTCTTTGTGGACAGGACTCATGGTTTTAAGGCAGTGTTTTGTCCCCAATGCAGAAGTAATTTGTCAGAATATCCACTCTGGTACCGGTGGAGGTTTAAAGCAGTCATCTGTGACATGAAGGTCAGACTAAAACATTCTCAACTGCAGCATGAAATCAACCGCTCTATACCCCCAACCCAGAGAAAGTGGGCATTAGTGACCTACTTCCAGGGGAGGCAGGTTTCAGATCAGAGGCTAGCTTCATGGGGAGGAGCAGGGACTGATGATGCACTTAGTTTCCATCCTTGTGTCTGCAGGTTTCAGCTCAGAATCTGAGAATTTGCAGCTGAGACAGGAAAATGCAAGAATGCAGCCAAAAATGGGGTTTGTTAGCCTGGCAAGCCATCCTATATATGT
This sequence comes from Aphyosemion australe, assembly GCA_006937985.1. Classification (NCBI taxonomy): domain Eukaryota; kingdom Metazoa; phylum Chordata; class Actinopteri; order Cyprinodontiformes; family Nothobranchiidae; genus Aphyosemion; species Aphyosemion australe. The sequence continues at coordinate 1,238,400 of SSNS01000064.1, forward strand.
GAATATATAGTCTGGCCACAAACCATTGACGGCTCTCAGTCGTGAGGCGGGATCTACGGTTGTCTTTCAAAATGTCAGCACGCAATTGGATAGCGCTAGGACCAATCAGAGTAACGAACAACGTGACGTAATCACAGCGATGGAAAAGCGGGACCCACTAATGGCGTCAATGATTTCTGTCGTTTTTATATATAAAAATGTGAATATCAGGTGCACTGGGACATTGCACTACTTTGTTTGATAAAAATAAGAAGCCGCTAAGTATAGCCGACAGACTTACGCACGTTGGAGTCTAAATAATCCAATGTTGACGACAAAGCCGTTTCAAAAGAACGTGGCTCCGGCGCTGCCGCCATGTTGCTTGGGTTCGCGGCCGCAGCGCTGACGTCATCGGCTACTCCCGCTCTGTGATTGGCCCACAATATAGAGCGCTGTGATTGGCCCAACCAAAACTATAGCGAGTTGTGATTGGATAGACACAGCAGTGGTTTGGGCTGCGAGGATTCCAATGAAGCGTGCCTAGACCAAACTCTGCAAAGCAAGAATTGGTCTAGTTCACTAGGCTAGGGGTTTGTGGTATTTTTCATGAGGAAATAATAATATCACATGGTAAAAAGCTCCAATAAAGTGGATTTTCCATGATATGGCTCCTTTAAGGAAGATTATGATGTTCAAACTGTTCTCTGCCCTCACATATTTTTTAGTGGTGATGGTTCATCTGAATGGGCGTAGCTTTAATATTTTTTTCTCTGTCACATTCAGCTATAAGACTTGGGACTCTCTTCTGCTGATGTGTTTCTGTTTAATCTGCCTGCAGCAGACCTCTTCTCCTCAGCTCTTCCTAATAGTTCCACGAGTCTCTCATTTATTATGAACATCCATGTAAAGTGTAGAATTTTTTATAGATTAAGAAAATCCCTGATATATTAGAAATCATATCTGGATAGGAACAAAATCTGTAGGTTCCAGTGTTTTACAGCAAATTTAATATTTAGTGTTCCATTCTGTGGTTGTGTCTGGGGTGTAAATAACAAGGCTCATGACTGAGATGACCTGCCTTTTTAACACGTGTCATGAAACTATTTAGAAACACATAAATCTTCACTTACCAATATTAGCATAGATGATTGTTTCTTCAGCTCCAGCCTTGGAGATCACCTCTCCCCTGAAACAACAGATCAGAACAATAGAAAACAGGTTGCAGAGGGCTTAAACGATAACTAGACGACCCATAACACGATTATGGTGACCAGTTAGTTTAGGAGTTGCTGTGTATTTCCATCACACTTCTAATTTTTCATCCTAGTTACTGCCAGAGGAGTGGAGACTTAAATGAAATTGTTTGGTTTAGCGGCCAATATGTCTCAAAGAACCCCCCCCCCCCAAAACACAGCAGCAAAAAGCTGCAACAAGAGTTTACCTACAGAGGAACTAACGATAAAAGGGAAGTTGTGCTCGAGTTGTCCCTGATGGAACTGGTTTCCCTGAATTGGGAGCGCACATTGGGGAGGAAGTGCAGATCAAATCCAAACAACTAGACGTGTAGTTGTTTTGCTTTTGTGCAAAAGTAAACAATGAGTATCATTATTTTATTGTTCAGTTTGTGGGTGAAAAACAAGCGGCAAACTCTGCCTGCCAAAAGTGAAGCCAATGTGGAAGTGACAATATTGCAGTTCCCCCCCTCATCCACTAGGGGCTGGATCCAGAAAGGAGCAAGTTCTCATTGACTCCCATGTTAAAAATGCCAACGTCACAGCAGAAATAAACCTGTTTACAGGTTTAATAGGTCTAGTTTACAGTCATGACAACTCTGAGGGGGGTAATGTTTTGTTAGTCATCTGTTTAGGTGTAATTAAAGCTTGAAATTATGAATATTTAGGGGTGTGTCCTTTTAATTGACAGGTAGCAGATGAGCTGTCAGCGCCAGCAGCTTGACCCCTGCTTGCTCCAGAGAAGGCCTCAGCCTCTGCCTCACGTTAAAAATGTTACAGCCTAGAAGGCAGATGGTAGCAGAGTCGCTCAATTGCAGTTTTCTGGCTAAAGTCTCCTGCCAACCTCCCTTAGCTTTGGTTAGCATTGGTTAGCTTAGTTAGCTCGTAGCTACATTGTCTCAGTTTGATGTGTGTCAATCATCTGCTCCAACCCTCGCTCTCGGCTCCATTTTTGTATGTTCCAGGAGTGACAAGATGCATGACGCAGCCAAGATGGTGGTGGGAAGGAACTGCCCACTGGGCTTCAATTCAGCTCTTCAGAAACCTATTGGTATCTTATATGTAGCCTATGTTGAAAACAGAAAATCGCACGTTTGGTTTCTCCTTCATTGGGGCCTCAGTTATGAAACTGTGTAGAATCATTACTAAAACTAAAACTAATTAAGCTCAGCAAAAAATATATTACTTACACAAACTAATGTTTGGACCAATAAAACACTGCTTACGCACAGCTGCACGTATTTCCTACCTTATAAATCACATTCTTCCAAGAAATGCGCTCAGGTGATTTTGGATCACATCCCGCCTGCTACACACCCACTTGCTGCCATAAATGGTCAATGCAAAGGACCTTATGAACACTCTGCATAGAAACAAGCCGGCTGATTGGTGGGAATTCACAGATAACCATGGGCAAGCCCACTGACAGGGAGGACAAATGGGTCTGTTATCCTGGGCTCATGGTAGAAAGGGGCCAAGAAGTGCAAGAAAAAAGGAGAAATCCTGGTATGGTGGTTCCATCTAATATTATCTCCTCCTGGGCCCAGGCAAGGCTGTCAGCTGGCCTTTAAACCAAGAGGTCTAGAAAGCACAATTGAAATTGAGGTGATGTAGAGGCCAGATAAAATGTTTTATTGCCTTCAAGTGGTACAGCTTTGTTGCAGCGGTGAATTTGTGCTTGTGTAGAGAGATTGCAGCAGACACAAAAAAGAAATGACCAGATGGAGGCAAGAGGAAGATGGCAATTATTACTGATACCATCCTAAACAGCTGGTGATGTGGAGCCCAGAGATCGCTGAGATATGCTGCTGAAAGTTCTCAGTCATCCACGTCATTGTAATCCAAAGGGGTTCGAATGAAAGCATGAAGTTCAGTTGCTTTCATTCTAACTCCTTTAGATCGCTGAGACATTACAGATATAGCTGTAAGACTTAATGAAAACACTTAATTTAACCCAAAGGGGCTTTAGACAGGAAATTACATATTTATCATCATTTACCATATAAAACAAATAGCCCACCTCTCAGCTAATTCCCACTGGAATGGTTGCAGCAATTGTGCACATATTCCTGTCAGCTTTTTCTTTATAAATCACAAAGTTTGCAAAATGACTTAAACAATTACCAGAGCCCATTTATCGCGTTACACAAGCTTTATAACTGCGTGTCCTTGAACACTTCACACAGCACTGAACTGGATAAACACCCCTCATAACATGAATGTTCTGTCCTCTGATCATGGGCCCTATTTCTTACCAAGGGTTAACTACGGTGCTGTGACCCCAGGCCACGTAGGAGGCAGTTTCATCTCTGGCAGGTGAGGCTGTGGCTACAAACACCTGGTTATCAAGAGCTCTGCATCCAGGACATGAAACAGGACAAAACAGACAAACAAATAATCAATCACTGACAATCACAATCAATGCGTTATCTGTTAAATAAAGTTTCTTCAGTAATAACAGTGACTGTTAAAGTCCCTCATGGTACATGTTTTCTTGGATTAAGGTTTTGCAGACTTTCATAAACGTGTTTAGGCTAAAAAAGCATTACAGAAGATTTTAGGTCTGTCAAAATGTTAAATGTATAAGTTTCATGAACAATATTTTAATTCCTTCTATTGATCAGTCAGCCTGCACACTAAACATCTGTCTGCCTTTGAAGGAGGTTCTAAATGTGACCAGGACTCTCACCTGGCTCTCTGCAGGAGCTCCCAGTGGGCCGGACCCGTCGTCATGTTGAAGGCTCCGGGGTAAACCAGCAGCTGGCAGCCTGAGGACAGAATGACAAGCTGATCAGCTGTCCCCAACAGCATAATAAACCCCGTCCAGGACTCTGTTCTGCTGCTCACCGTTCCTGCTGTAGAGCTGAGCAAGCTCTGCAAACCTCATGTCATAGCAGATCCCCACACCCACTTTACAGTACGCTGGAAGGAAGAGAAAGTAATCAGGACACTTGTCCTCACTGCAGGAAACACAAGAGAGGAGCCTCAAACTGTCCCTTACGTGTGTCAAACATGGACAGACTGCTGCCAGGACTAAGCGTCTCAGACTCCTGGAAGCAGATTTTCCCCGGAATGTTGATGTCAAACAGATGGATCTTTATATATATAAAAAAAAAGTTTAGTGACTCTGATGTGGCTCCATTTGAGATGTTCACCGCCGTGTGTGAGCCACACACCTTCCTGTGTTTGAGAATCATTCCTCCATCAGGGCCGAACACGACACAGCTGTTATACAGTTTGCCTCCATCCTCCTCAGGAATGGATCCTGTAGGAAAAAAATAAATAAACAAGATCTAACCTAACTTTGATCAAAAAGGTTTTAATTGTACATGGAGAATTCATGTTTTCCCTAAAGTACTCAGGAGGTGTGTATTCTGTATTTCCAGCATAAAGACTTCATGGCTGAAGCCTTATAAGTTGCAGGCTACCCATGATGACTTACTGTTCATATATTTGGTTTTTCTGTAAAACGTGAATTTGTAAACAAGTAAAAATGATTCTGAATGAAGATTTAAACAATCATTAACACATATTTCAACACCAAATTTATGAAAAACCACAACAGCATAATTGTATGCGACTTTCACAGTAAAAGCTGTAAATAAACTCATTCATCTGTTCTATGAGCAGGTGTTTATGTGGGTCACCGTAGTCACAGATGCTTCCCTACCTCCCACTAGGTACACATCATTCTCCTTTGCTGCCTCCGACAGCATCTGGGTGGATTCTCCTGGGATCTTCTCTGCATGTGTGGAGAAGAAGCTGGTCCCATATGGAGAGTTGAAGCATTCCTGATTCAGAGACAGGTGAGATGAATCAAGACAGGACTGAGCTTATGTGGACTATTTCAGTCATTATGAGGACTTAGCAACAGCACAGAAAGCTGAACATCTGAATCCAGATCTGAGTTTATCAGATTTTTTAGATCTTGAATATGATTTATAGACTATAGAGACCAAAAATAATTAACTGTGTGAAGCACAGTTACTAGGCAAACGTAAAGAAGATAACCCCCTAACAAGAGGGCTGTGAGAAGCAAGCTGACCAAGAAAGTCCCAAGTGGGAGTTTCCAGCTCTGTCACTGTTTCACTGTAGTAAATGTTTATATTCAAACGTTTCAAAACCAAGTCCATGTTAAATATTTAACAAAGAAAAAGTCTGGTGCAACACGTGACATGATTAACCCTAACCTCCCAATACAGTGGAGTTCTGGGTGTTTAATGTTAATCTAATAGATAGAAAGGAGTTTATATATTGAATTGCTTTTGACAGCACTGTGATTGAGCATACTGTTTAAATGATCCCACTTTTGGAGACAAACCCGTGACACTTCACTCCAATACTCCCTCCTGGGTTAGAGAAAGATATTAATGTTATCTCATAAAATGACTGATTTAGCAGGTAAACAGGTGGACCAAGTGTTCTAATGAACTACATTTATTCACATCCAATAACCTTTAAAAAATAACTTAGCCTCCAACGTGAGGCTGGCTCACCGGCAGCAGCACCACCCTGCTACCCTTGTCCGCCGCCTCCTTCACCAGCCTCCGGGCTCGGCTCAGGTTGTCCGCTTTGACGTGGGTCACCTGCAGCTGGACCACAGCCAGACGGAACTCTGCCACAACAAATCACCACTGACCCTGTTAGCAGCTCAAGCTAGCACTCATTATCATAAACTTTTATCATTTAAGGTTAGAACATGAAACACAGCGCCCAATAAATTAGTTTACACGTACTTGACATGACTCTAGTAGCCGTACTCATGCTCGCCTCCGCGCGGTCATCTCCAGACAAAACAGTGGGTAAGTACTTCCGGGTGACAGCTTGCTTTTCAGAATAAGCGTTCGGTCATTTTAGTGTTTTTGATAAGACTCGTCTTTTATTTTACCATCAGTACATTCAACGATACACGTGTTAAGAACAAAATAACAATGTTTGTTAAAAAAGTAAAATAGTCTATTAACATTTTTCTCCACTGGTATAAAGTGCAATACTTTTAATGTGAAGTTTAGCAGAACCAGGAGGTGGTTGTTTTGCAGCCAATCAAATTTCATCTGATCCGATTGGTTAATTATTAAATTCAGCAAACTTTCAAAGATATTTAAAACTATTTAAAATTAACACTAGCAGCAACTGTAGAAAATCTCTTACCACCTAATCCCCCCCCCCCCATCTTTGTAAGCTTGTAAATATGTGGCTTAATACAAAATTGAAAACCAATGACAGAACTTTAATCTGACATCCACCACTGAAGATGAAATACATAAACAGTTGTCAAACTTTTACATATATTTTTCACTGAGTGTTAGACTTGCAATATTTGAAAATAGGCATAGGAAAAATTCTTGATCAGTGCATGGTCACAGATATCAGTCTACAATGAATCGTGATACTTTTCCTCTTTGGGATGTACTCACATGAATGCTTCAGATGTGCGTGTGTTAATCTCTCTCAATCTACAGTACAGTTCTAAAGTATATACACACATTTTACATAAAATGAAAACCTTAATAACTGCCAACAAATGCTGTCCAATAACTTCCATTTATTACAAACGGAAACATTTAGAAAATAATAGCAATACAGTAAGGTGCAAATTACACAGTTGCATTTTCAAATAGTGTTTGACATCCTCAGCCAGTGATGTTATACAGGGTAACATAAAGACTTATAGTCAAGGATGCTCCAGTCAAGAACAATATTGAGAAAATATCACAAATTTACAACACAACGCATGAGCGACAAAGGAATGCGCTGAAAAGCTGGAGTGAGACAAGATCTAATTCCAATACTTCAATTCTCTGTTGATTCTATAATCTGCCTTACAGAGCAATCAATGCTCTGAAGACCAAAAAGTCCAACTGCAGAAGTTTGACGCTTCACAGCCAGACTTCCAGCACAAGAAGAACCGTTAAAGCAAATGCATAAGAACGCAAAAACAAAGTGAAGAACTCTGGAGGAGGCGAAGCAGCGGTTTACTGGGATTTGTTGCCACTGCTGGGGCCAAAAATGATTCCACAGGCATGAGGCCGAAGGCAACAGTGGCAACCAAACTAAAGCTGATCAATTTCCACCAAAGCAGCTGAAACAAAAGACTGATCTGAAAACAGAAACTCTCCTTTAAATAAGTTTATTCATCAATCTGTTCAACTGTGTGCTTTTAACAGGAAAGCACAATACTCTTTACAACATTCTTTAGTTTTTCTAAACCGAGTCAATGATGTCATTATGGTTCGAGAAGCACATTTAATCTTAGGGACTGGTTAGCAAAATAAATAAATAGGTTGGAACAAATACTGAACTTCTCAGGTTTTTATTGGACGCATCCACCAAACCCCCAGTGTGATTCAAATGTAATCCAGAGGAGCTGTGGAGGTCTTCTGAAAGCTACAAAGTGTGTGGGGAGGTCCATTTTTGACTGTTTCTAAAAGCAGAGAAGAAAAACACGTCCTCCAGAAACACTGAATGGCTCTGTCTTACTGCAGAAACAAGGGGCGCGTTAAACCATCAACTGATTAGGAAGCCAGATCAGTTAAATGCATTTCTAATGACATTACAGAGGTCTGTGCTGATAGATCTGTTTAAACAGTATATTACATATTTATAAACACCCTCATAGTTTAAGGCTACCGTTGAAAAATGAAAGCTATCAAAAAAAAAAGAAGACTCTACAGTAGAAAACTGTCTTGTGTGCCAGGACTGCATCTTCAGGTCTGAGCTTAGACGACTCACACCTGCTTCTTGATCGGAATGATGAACGTTAAATCTTTGCAATACATCAAGAAAAATGCAATACTGTTCACAAACAGGTTAGCCAGATTTAAGTTGCTCACGTCAAAGGAAAAGGTCAGTCATGTATGGGTTTCAAAAACGCTGTACTTCCACTAGTAGGCCAGTCTGCTACGTTAAGGCCGGAGGGAAAAATCAAAGCTAAACTGCTGTGTAATCCCATGGTTTACTTGTAATAAGGAAGAATACACACAATAACTGATATCGTTAAATTAGTAAAAGGTGGATGACAGCGGAGCACCTGGGTATTTGGACACACACAGCCTGTCCCACGTGTCTGCGGTTGGCGGTGTGGCCAAAGGTCCCAAAGACAGACACACAGGGCATCACAGTCAACACTGCACTGGGATCTGTCCAGGAGGGACAACTCCCACAGGGAGAGCAGGAGGAGGGGGAGGAGACTTCATGTTACAGTCTGTGTCATGGGCTGTCATCACTAGACTCTGATCTCAGTTTACGAGCTCTCCAGAGCGTCTAGAACTTTCATGATCTGCTGCTTGATGACCTTTGTGGCGTCGCCTGCGTTGGGTATTAAATACCTGAGAGAAAAGAACAGATTGTGTTATTACTGAAGAGAGACTGAAGGGTGTTTTTATCCGACAGGACCAACTAGAATCTTATTTTTAAAAAAGTATTTATAGATGCCGAAATATTATCTTTGAGATTAGAGTTTAATTTTGCACATATGTAGTAACAATACATGCTGATCACCAAATGCAACACCAGGCCTCTCTTCTTGAATATAAATTAGATTTTTCTCTTTCCAATAATTTACCACTTTACACCTTAGAAAATATCCACATGTCATTTTTGGAAAGTTACATAATTATTTTAAAGTTTACATTAATTTCATGCAAATTTATGATTTAACGATTTCAGTAAACATCTGAGAAGCCATAAGAGCTTAAACCTTTTTCTAAAAAAAAAAATACAATAAAATCAGTTTTATTCTCATACATTTCTGCCTTAAAGAATGGAAATTTTGACTTCTCACAAAGTTATGAGTTTACTACATCAGACTTCCCAAAATGCTCTCTAAATATGAAATTAATCAGGAAATGTTTTTCTAAGAATTGCATCACTCTGTCTAGATCATTTTTAAATCCTGTGATGACCCTAATACATTACATTACATACATTAGGATGGCAACACATCATTTTGAATTTTATCTGCACATAAAGCATCGTTGTTATTATTAACCCCTGGTGACCACACCGCTGAAATCCAAACTGGATTAGAGTCTAATACCCAGATCTGACGAGTCAGCACTCTACAGTCCTGAAATATTATTGTAAAAGGTAGAAAATATAAAGTATCATTAAATAAAAAAATAATTCAAACCCTGCTGGTATTTATCTATGAGCACCTCTCAACTGCAGAAATCTCGACTCCAGCTGAATTGTTGCTCCCAAACTTGAATGTGATGAGCTCAGGATGCTTCTTTTTAGAGGTGATCTTCACCACAGAGCTCAGTGCTTGTCTGGACTGGATGTAGGCAAATCCCTTCCTGGAGGCGATCTCCCTCAGGCAGTACATGTGAGTCGCTGTGATCAGCAAGTGACTGGAACAGAGATGAGGTTTCAAGAGTTAAGAGATTCCTCACTTCCTCCATCTAACAGAAGCTGACTGAGTCACAATAAAGAAAGACGTGTCAGAGCTTCCTGTAAAAGCAGAAGTTTTTAGACTTGTTCCTAATTCCACGCCAACAGGAAGTTCAGCCGCTCACCTGGGGAACATGTGACCCGTCTCTTTCACCTCATTACATGGGATGTGATGTTTGACATCCGGCTTGCTTATCCAGGTCTGAATGTTTACGATCTCCTTCCGGTCATCATCCGACATGGATGAGCTGTCGATCTCATCTGGGAAACATAAAAAAGTCCTGTCAAAAAGTCAAATAGACACATTTCCAACTGTATTTGGACGTGATTGTTCTTTACCAGTGTCATACTCCTCTTCATCACCAATGCTGAAGACGGGCTTCACCCCTCTGTAAGGTTTGCCGACTCGGTCGCTGCTGCTCACGTGTCTGTTCATGACAAAGCAGTTAGACGGTTATATCAGCACTAACGGTACGGCGTAGGGATGTTACGTCCTGAGCTGAAATCATTAAATAAAAACACAGTGAGCTTGCAGACAAACAGCAATGACATGAAGAGCTCAGGCTGCAGTGAAAATCGTGAGCCCACTAGGTTATGCTGTTAAATACAGCAGCAAAAGAAAATGAGACGCTTTTAATTAACATCAGAATCAACAGATTAGTACTTGTATGATATTCAGGGCCACTTGCAGCAAACTGCAGCGTTTCTAAAGTTTTGTTTAGCCCTGGCTATCATGTCAGGAAACAACAATGAAATGGAAAGACAGACAGTTTAAAGCATCTCAAAGTCAAAGGCTAGGCCTGTCCTAGAGCTTCTCAGCCACTTGGTTTTAAGAAGAGAACTAGACAACAGCCTCTGGAACTTCAGGATGTACAGATGAGTTCTTAAATGCTGCAGCAGCTCCACATGTTGTTAGTGAAAGCATGAAACAAAGACCTTAGACACAGGCTGCTCTCAGTGTGTGGAGAATGTGGCGTTGCTGTTATGAGTGAGCGGATTAAGAAGATGCTGCTACGAGACATGCTTTAATGTGGATAAGAGGACTGGTGCAAGTCTAAAGCCAGTGGGCATGCTCGTGAGAGATGACTCAATGTTTGGGAGCTCTTACCGATCTTGAACCACCTTCTCTGGCCAGGGCAGATTGAAAGTTATTCTAGTGTGGAATAAGGCACAGGGGACTTTATTTTGTCTCGCATCACAACAAAGATGTTGTATTTTTTTAACAGTCAGAAGAATGACAGCCCAGTTCAGTCAGGTTTAAACTTATATTAAACCCAAGAGTGTATGTGGTACAGGAAGAGTCATCCATGAAGACCTCTATATATGAAGCTCCCTACCGTTCTACAGGGGTGGAGGTGTTCTCGATGAAGCTGATCATCTTCTCCTTCACGTTGACAGACTTGGATTTGAGAGCAAACGTCATCTTGTTGACCAGGGACTTGACACCTTTGCCGTCTCCTGGGCTGCTCAGAGACTCTCCCTGTGTTGTTTAGGAAGACCAGAATGAAAATCATCATCTGCACTTCAACTTTATTAAAACATGTCAAGTTAAATTTAAACCTACATCAGCAGAACTAAGGCTGCTGTGAGATCCAGAAGTGCTGACAATCCAGTTTACATAGGAAGAGTCGAGGCCCTCAACGTTCATGTCCACCAGATGCTTCTGAAGGCCTGAAACGACACAAATCTCTGTAAATTATAGCTTTCACTAAAAACCTCATCCATGTATTAACTTGTTTCACCCTAACCAACAATAAACCCACTTAGGCTACGTTCACACTGCAGGTCTTGATGCTCAATTCTGATTTTTTGAGTAAATCCGAATTTTTTTTGTGGCTGTTCACATTATAACTGAAATGTGACATCAAACACTCTCCAGTGTGAACGCTTCACAGCCCCAAAGCGAAGTCACAGTCAGAACTAGGAGAGGTGGAGTTGTGATGTGAAAGCCTTCACTGACAGTTCAGCCACAGGATCACACCTGAGTCTCTCGTTTTGGGGTGGAAACTATTTTACTCCTCATTTCCACCATCTTCCCCAGTTAGTATTCCCTGAAAATGTTTCGGTATTAAGTTAATTCACGGAAAACCCCCACCCCGCTGTCACAGAGACCGAGACCGGAGACACGCTTCGCTCCAGCTGCACCTCCCGCTCTCATGCTTTCTTGTATTTTTAATTCTGTCCCACAGACCCCTGAATCCCTCTGTCAGCGTTCCTCCTCAGAAAAGTCCTGACACGACGCTCACCTCCGCTGAGCAGTGACGCAGGAGGTGGATTTAATGCAACATTTTCAGTACAAGTAAACTCACGACCAAGCACAAGCACGTACCAAGCAGTGAGCAGCACCAACATAACAACAAAAGAGTAGAGAGATGCACGTTTCTAGCTCTAAATAAAATCACTATTTTAAGTTTGTTTCAGCTCAAGATGACAATATCAAGGCTGGTTGTACACTGTGATGGTGACAAAGTGTTATCTAGCTTCAGAAACACGTCAAAATGGAAGGAACATCTGAAGTTGCAGTGTGGCTGTCAATTTAGTTTTATAGAAACTTTTTTCAAGAAAAGTATCAGAGATACATCGATGCCATCAATGTTACAAAAACACGTCATTTTTATGTTTAGGGGGTTGTCAGCAGCGGCTGAATGTACCTGACCAATAACCATCTAACACTGTAGTACTAACAGTGGGAATGCGTGACCTACTTACCCATAAAACCTCCTTTAGCAATGCTCACATATTCTTTGTTTTTCTGTAACAGAGAGTCTTTGTTAGAGAAAGCAGAAGTGGTACGTCAAGAAAATAAGGATGTATTGTCTCATTCTAACAAATAAAACCTACAGAAATTATTCATCATAGTTTAAGAAAAACATTAAAACATCAACCTACCACTGCTTCTAGGTTCTGTTGACTTTCGTTTAAATACTCTGTGATGAGGTCTAGCCTCCATCCTCTCTTTCCATGTCCCTCACCTGTAGGAAATGTGCCAGCACCATGTTCATGTACATGTCCTCCTCTTCTCTCCCACTGCCCATGAAGCACAGGTGCTCCCCGCTGGCAATAGATCCAGACTCCAGAGACTGCTTCTGTGTCTCCAGGAGAGACTTGACAGACAGAGCGAACTCCGATGGGTTCTGGAGCATCTGTGTGGACACATATAATAATTACAGCCATTATGGTCCACAAACATTTTCAAAAGTATTTAATATTGCTAATGTCCCTTACCAGGTCAGAGTCCAGGTGGAAGGCTGTAGACAGGTGACCTGCGTTGTACTGCTCTGCAGGTCGACAATCCACCACAAAGAAACGTACCCCATCCTAAAACCCCCAAAATAAAAAATAAATTAAAACTCAGCCTTCATCATATCTGAGATTATAACCCAGTTCGTTCGCTGGTTGAATGTGTGGGTGTCACTGACCTGCTGCAGCTGATTGGCTTGCAGGATTTCAGGAACCGACACAGGAAGACACAGAGCTTGACTTAAGTCAGTGTCCTCCTCTTTAAGAGCCACCAGGCTGCTACCAAACAGATTCTGATTCATCTACCAAAGCATAGAGACAAAAAAAGACTTGAGTTGTCTCCTCATCATAGCCAAGCAACACTTGGTGTGCTTTAAGAGCTTCACCTTTCTGAGTGACAGGGGGGTTTTGCTCTGGTAATACTGGGCCAGTGAAAACAAGTCCTCAATATCTTCAGCTTCCAGGAGCAAAGGAGATGCCTCCAGCATTTCTGCATCAACAAAAATCTTGTTTAAGTCCAGTTTTCATTCAAGATATGGAACAATTCCAGAAAAAAGTTGTAAACTCACTGATAATGTCCTCTTTGCTCTCTCCTTCTTGTCCCAGAATGGTCTCTCTGTGGGAGAACCAGACCGTTAGAGGGGAAATGAAGGATACAAGGTCTTACACAGCTTCTGATAACGGTTACTAACTTGGCATTGACGAGGATGATAAGCATGAGGAAGAAGATAAGGAAAGGGTCCCCCTGCTGAAGGTACGAGTCCCACAAGGCCTGGGTGACTTCTGGCCTGCAGTGGCTGGAGAATAAGCTGCCCAGCTGCAGAGCAGATGAAACAAGACGCATAGTTCAGACCTCCTGCACAAAAAAGAACAGCATGTAGCATTTCTGTCACAGCGAAACCAGTCTAACCCAGCTGATGGCGTATGAGTCAGGGGTGATTTTTTTGGTGTCTAAGAAGGAGCACAGCTCCGGCTCGTGATACTGCAGAAGCAGTCTATAAAGGTGGAACGGTCTGCCCTTCGGCACGCAGTCCCTGAAATAAAACACACAGAGTTGTCAGTATGATCTCACTGTGAGGAGGGATGAAGGACAGCAGCAATGAGAGGATTTACCTGGGGATGTACTTATTCATGACAGCATAGAAGCAGTTGTAGAGGTCGCTGCGAGGTAACCGAAGCCCCAGCAGGGGTTTGAGCACATGAGGCCAGCTGAGCTCTGGGGTGAAGGTGATGTTACGAGACTTGCAGTAGAACGTGATGACCGACTCTACGTCAGACACCATTTCACTCCTTTCTTCTTCTGAAGCGTCAAGCTGGTCTAAGTGGGAGAAGCAAGAAGGGAGGTGTTATGAACATGTTCTCATACAGCTCATACACTAAAGTTAAAAGTATCAACCGCCTTACAAATGAGTTTTTCTTTGTGTGTCACATTTAAATAGCCTAGTGAACTAGCATGGCTTGCCAGGCTAACATTTAAATGGTTCAGATCAGCAAACTAATTTAATATCAGATTAAGAAAACCTGATTAAAAAAGTGGTAAACGAACCTGCTCCTATGTTAAAACAGTAACTAACTCTTGTTAAAGGTACAAAACACAATACTTTTACAGTGAAATAATCACAAAACAGTCTTAATGTCTCAATCATGTTGGAGAGAAGGTTACATTGAAAAATATTTCCTTCTCAGCCAGCTGGGGGGTTGTCAGTTTTTCTCCTTTCAAAATGGTCAAAGAGGGGCGTAGCTACTGTTTACAGTCTGTGAGCCCGCGGGGTTGACGAGTCTGCACCGATCTAACACTGCAACGCAGGAATGTGTAATTTGACACTGGCTGAAAAAAAGCTCCAGCATTGTTTAAAGAAACAAAGTAAAAAGATCAAACCGCCGGAAAACATGGAGTAGGGTAAAAGATCTCAAACACATCCTGAAATTAAGAGCAAAAGAACCTGGAGCAACATCTAAAGCCCTGCAGGCTTAGTTAGGGTTAAGGTCAGAGTTCACGATTCATGAACCAGGAATTCTGCTCTCTATCAGAAAATCCTGAAGGAGAATGTCTGACCTTAAACTGGTAGCAGATGCTGCATCCAAGTGTTACAACCAGTTATTAAAGTAAGTAACTAAATAGTTTTTTAAACTTTAAGCTAGAGCTTTAACATTGATCTCAGTGATTGTTGGGTTAGAAACTTGACCAGTTTCATATTTGACACAACTCTGCAGCCCTCTGCTGGCCATATACTGCACTTAACAATTTTGTGGAGCGGGTAGGTGTTCTAGGGGGTGCTCTTTTACCTGGAGTATAGCTGTTAGCCATTTTCTGTTTAATTCGAATTTTCAGTTTGCTGATTGTCAATTAAAAGCACAATAAAAAGAAAACAGAAGTTTGCTTTTCTGTTTGGCCTCATGGTGGAGCCTGGAAGTAAAAGTAAGAGAGTAATGTCTTTGGAGGTGAAGCAAAGAGCTAAAACCAGATCGGCGTGGCCTACACTAGTTTGAGGAAGCTGAAAAAGGCTATGAAATCACAGGCTGATGGTGACCTGGCTTTGTTGCTACTTGACTTGTTAAGAATTAATATTGTTTGTCCAACAGTGTGGATCTTTTTGATTTGTGGCTTATTTAGTGAGACTTGGCTCATGTTAGTGCTCGTTGTTAGCGCTAGCTACAGCAGGCTGCTGCAGGGTTGTTTACTGTGGGTGTAATTCAACTTTCAACCAGTAGGGCGGAGGAGCAGGAGACTGCTCTGTGTTACTTTAAATGTAAGGGTCAATTAATTTTTCACATAAGGTCAGGTTGGTTTGGATTATTTTACTACTCAATCATTAAAGTCATCATTTGAAAACTGCATTTTATATTTACTTAAATTATCTTTGTTTCAAACAAAGACTGTATATATATATATATATATATATATATATATATATATATATATATATATATATATATATATATATATATATATATAAGTTTTCAAATCAACAAATAAATTCAGTAACAAACATTTATGTACAACAAAAAAAATCTTTAAAGGTTTCAATATTTTTCACAGCACTGTTTATGCTCACTGATTCACTCTTGGCATGAAAAACAATGATTCTGAAAGAAGCATGAAAACTGACATGATAGTATTTTAAAGTAGAAAAAAGAAGATACTTTAAATTTTTTATTTTTTAGTTGAAACATTTTAGGACATGTTCTACTTTATCAACACCAGATCTGGTTGATGTCAAAGCAGCACAAGTGAACTTCTCCTGATCTGATGAGAGACAGAAGCTCAGATCTGCAATGCTGCTAAACAGGTTTCTTCTTTCCCAGTCAGGACTCTCGAGGACAAAAATCTATTTAAAGCATTTAGCAAATGTCAGTTCTGATGCTAAATCTACTCCCATTATGTCTTGTCTTAAACCTTAACGTACTAAACATCCAGTGACTTTACTCACCGATCAGCTGTTGACTGCGGTTGTGAATGAGTGTCTGTTCGGGTAAATCAAGGACACCGTCCCACGGAGACAAGCTGTCTCCTTTTCCGGAGACGTTGAGAGCAATCTGCCGAAGCACAAAAAAGATTCACCGCTAAAAATAGAGCTTCTGAATGACAAAAGGACACTTACTATCCAGAGAGAGCTGAAACTGATCAGAAAACAGCAATTTTAAAGGAACTAGAGGCAGGATCTTTAAAAAATCTGTAAAAAATTAAACATGTATGTTCATTTTTTCAAAGCTAATGGGTGATGAAGCGTTATAAACCAAAAAGAATGAGGCCACCCATGTATTGTTCCATTTTCTTGAACAGGCTGTTTGCTAGCCTGGCAAGCCATCCTATATATGTGTATATATAGTCTGGCCACGAACCATTGACGGCTCTCAGTCGTGAGGCGGGATCTACGGTTGTCTTTCAAAATGTCAGCACGCAATTGGATAGCGCTAGGACCAATCAGAGTGACGAACAACATGACGTAATCACGGCGACGGAAAAGCGGGAGGCTTTAATAGCGTCTAGCTTCAATGATTTCTGTCGTTTTTGTATGAAAAACACGTGAATATCAGGTGTACTGGGACATTGCACTACTTTGTTTGATAACAATAAGAAGCCGCTAAGTATATCAGACAGACTTACGCACGTTGGAATCTAAATAATCCAATGTTGATGACAAAGCCGTTTCAAACGAACGTGTTTTCCGAGTTGCCGCCATGTTGCTTGGGTTCGCGGCCGCAGCGCTGACGTCATCGGCTACTCCCGCTCTGTGATTGGCCCATGATATAGAGCGCTGTGATTGGCCCAACCAAAACTATAGCGAGTTGTGATTGGATAGACACAGCAGTGGTTTGGGCTGCGAGGGTTCCAATGAAGCGTGCCTAGACCAAACTCTGCAAAGCAAGAATTGGTCTAGTTCACTAGGCTAGCTGTTTGCTGCAAAATGCGCTGCAGTTCGGTCACGAATTTCCCGCGCTGCCCTACGGATGTGGCGTCAATTGACACTGCTTGCGCGTTCACGACAGAAAGAAAATGTGTTCGACACTGCAGATCGGTAGGTGGCGCTATTGCACCTTAAGTTGCTTGCCAACCGCCAAACTCCAAAAGAAGAACTGTGGGAATGGATTCTACTGCAACCAGCAAACGACCAAGCGTGGCACAAAGGAAGTTTATTCAGCGGCATCTCGTGAGTCAAAAACCAAATATGGTAAAAGACAGGCAGGGACCCGAATCTATATCGGATACGTGATTGACGAATGGAGGCTGCTTCAACTATATCTGGGACTCAAAAAGGATGCTGCCATGGCTCATTTCCTAGTGAGCAGGTAAGAAACATTATAGGTTGTGTTTAGAGATGATGACAATGATCTGACCTCACCGATGACTCAGAGAGAGCTAGCGTGCAGTAGCATTAGCTGTGATAGTAGCATTAGCTGTGATCAGGGCTGCAGCGTGGATTGCTTCGCCGCAATATTGTCCGTGAGAGCGGCGGGAAGTTGCCTTTTCAGCGTGAGATATTGGAGGTGTGGCATGAGAGCGTGTGAAGAGGGTCAGGTAATGGTATTTTTGTGTTTGTGTAACATAGCCGTCTGTGCACGCTCCCGTGCTGGGCTGCAGTTACTCGCAGAGCCGGGCGCGTCACTCGTGAGCATCGTTTTTTTTCCTGCCTCTAGTTCCTTTAATAATTTAGTTGGTATATATTATTCTATGACAATTATTTATGCCATCCAGGGGTTAAATCCAGAGTTTAAACAAAACGACTCGCTTTTATCAGCTGAGAAACAGAAACATTTAAGACGCTGCTCATCGGTTTGTTAGGAACTCAGTTTACAAATTTCATAATGACCGAACAAATGATCTGTAATAAACAAACACTGTTCAGTTTGTTAGCAGTTTCCTAATAAAGTTTAGAATACTTCAGAAGTATTGGATAGAGCCTATTTTCAGATTTATGTTTTGTTGTGATCTAAAACAGACCGATGTTTAATCAACATGCCTGATGGGTTTTAAATACCTTATAAACAAAGAAATTAAAGTTTCTACAGGTATTAACAGTGTTTGTTAAAATGACAGGAATGTGGCACTACACAAAACCGCAGCCTCAACTAGAGGTGTGTCAGGAAGAAATGACGTAAGCCGAGGGTGACATGCTGGTCCTTCCAGTCAGTAAATTCTTACAGATAACAGAACCAGGTACCAGGTTTCAGCATTTACCAACATCCTGATTGACCCGACCACAATGAGAGTCAACACCCTAAAATGTGTTCTGCAAGATCTGATCACATTTGGGAGAAATTCTATTTTTTTTTTTTTACTTAAACCTTCCAGCAGAGTGTCATCTTCTACAGAGCTCTGATGACCTGCTGATGACGTGACTGAGTTTGAGGGGATAAAAGCTCCTTTAAGGACTGAATGAATGCTAAAATTCACAAATCATTTTATATTTTTT
This sequence comes from Aphyosemion australe, assembly GCA_006937985.1. NCBI lineage: Eukaryota > Metazoa > Chordata > Actinopteri > Cyprinodontiformes > Nothobranchiidae > Aphyosemion > Aphyosemion australe. Next base: position 1,257,157 of record SSNS01000064.1, read on the forward strand.
CCACTGCTTACACTAAAATGTTAGAAAAGCTTGTAAATATCCATAAAAATGAATGCCATGTAGAGTAAATGACTGAAATCTGACCATTCAGGCTGGATTTTGCTCCCAGGTTGGAACATTTGTATTTAAAGTTGTTTACTTCTGATAAGATCAGCCAGAACACACACACTATCTTTACGTTTGACATCATCATGCATCTCAGGTGAGACATTAGCAATGAAATTTTACAAGTACATCATTACCAAAAACTGGTAAGAAACTGAGTATGGACCAAGATTTTTACAATATCCTGTCATACCATTTCCATTCATTATTTACAAACAAATTGTAGGGAATACAATGTCTTTTCAAATGCTAAATTGACAGTGCTTTATCAAAAACCAAGTGGGGAAAATGAAACTCCCTCTTGAGCAAGGGTGTCCAACTCTTTCAAGACAAGAGCCAAATTAAGTTAAAATTCCTCACAGGCCACAAAAAGGTGATTTCTTTAATAAAAATAAAAGTTTTATGTTTATTTTAATTTATAGTGCTCAAAAATGCCTAAAATAGATATTTAGTAAAAAAAAATTGAACATAAAAATGTTTTCATTTACATCAACAGCTTGCTGGAGAAAAATGTAAAGTATTCTGGAAATGCTGGTGGGTGCCTGTGTGTCCTGCCACAGGATGTTCTATGTGACTAAATTGTTTCTACAAAACAAATGAAAAGAAAATCAATAAAAAGGTAATGTGGCTGCATGTGTATGACCACAAAAAAATCCCAACACATCCAAAAAGCCTTTGCTTCTCAGCTATAAAGTGATCTCTTTCTTGCTAACAACAGTCGGTGTATTCCAATGAGACTTTAAAGAGAGCAGACTAAAAGCCACATTCAGCAGGATCCCACAAGATTCTCACCTTCCACATCTTTGCTCTATGTTGAGCTGAATGCTCATGGACCTGGATGATGCCCCTCTCCATCTCCATGTCTGAGCCTCCTGAATCCAGAGCCTCGGCTAGATCCTGGTCCCTGAGGACAATCACATGAAACACTTACAGCAGGAAAACATTTTACACACAGATTAGATTAAATTCTTCACTAGTTAAATTAATTACAATGTGAAGTTAGACACAGATATGACCGCTCAAGTCAATCGAAATATCCTGTAGCTCTGAGGGCTGTCACGATGTTAGCTTGTCTCAACTCTAGTTTACAGTGAAATGAATGAACACCAGCTGTTTCCAGACTTGTCCAGGCACATGACAACAAAGACCCCCCGAAAGTCTCGAAAAGTCCAATATTTTCTGACATTGCTGTGAATTTGTTACGTTTTCAACTTAGAATAAATTTTAAAGACATGACAACAAGGGTACGAGTAGGTATTTAGCAGAGTGAATGTGAGGAAATCACCAAATTTTCAGCAGATTAGCAAACAAGCACTCTCTTAAAACGTACCAGCGATAAAAACAAAACAAAAAACCCAGACGAAAATATTAAATACAAACAGACACATTGATTACCTATCTTAGTAGCTAAGCTGCTATGAGAAGCAGTTTAGCTGATTATCATTAAGCTAACTAGCTAGCTAGCTAAATAAACGAACTGGATAATATCAAATGTCAGTGGAGCAGCGACAGAAACTACTTTTACATGTAAATGGTAACGATGAGACAAAGACAACGTTCTGACAGCTAAACGTAAGTCTCTAGATATGCTAATCCAACGATAAATTGTCTCACCAGCTGCCCTGAAGAGCTTCCTCCACAGACTCCATTGTTGTGTTGACAGACACGTAACGTCCCGTAAACACGGCTCATATGTCGTAAACACTAGGTTCACCTACTGAGTCCAACTTCTAACTTTGATTTTTAGAGGAAAAAAATAAATATTTAATATAAATTACATAATGTCAATAAAACTGATGCTGTGTCAATGACTAAACACACACACACACACACACACACACACGCACGCACACGCACGCACACGCACACACACACACACACACACACACACACACACACACACACAGTATATTGATTTTATAAAAATTGTATTTGGAATTTACTCTAGCATAAGAAATACCATGTCTTTGTTGTGGTTATTTTTATTGTCATAAATAAATGGCATTTGCCATGCTGTTTTTGGGTGTTTGGAAAAAAAAATCCTTTTATTTTTGGCTGATTTTAACGATATTGTTCTGGCTGAATACATTTACACTGGCTATACATGGAAGTGATGAGGCATTAAAAATGAGTTGGATCACACTGTTGCCTGAAAAAGTTCCATAAATAGTTTACTTTTGTATAAAAATGGCTTGATCAGTTGCAAACATGGAACCGTAATTTCTAAACTTAAACTACATTTGATTTGGGTTTTAAACGTTCACATTTAACCAAATGGTGCTGTATTTATTTTTTTTACATTTATCACATCCTATGAGCTAACGAACCATATCATTTTTAAATCCTCACATCCTCAGTCTGGGTTACAGATGATTCTTGTATTGAATAACTTATTTAAACTGAAATATTTTGGGAGCCCAAACCTGAATAAGCTGATGGGCCATCCATGAACCAGGCTCCTAGCCTAGTGAACTAGACCAAATTCTTGCTTTGCAGAGTTTTTATTCACATATATAGGATGGCTTGCCAGGCTCCACCAGTTGATTACAAATCCAGTATTGCACTGAGTCATATCGAACACACAAATCTATACCACTAACCTGAGATGCTCTGCAAACTAAAGGCATTTGAGGAAAATAATGAATCATTATTGCTTTTATAGTTCAATAAAATCTGTTAAACAATGTGCTGCATGTTTGCAGATTAAGCCCAAAACATTTTTGTTTTTAATAGTTATATTCTCCATTGCAACATTAAGAATAGCACAGGTTAAAATATAGTTTACGCACAAAAGTAACGACCAATAGAATATACCGCCTTCATGCAGTACACATTTTAATAGGTTAACAAAAGTTATATGCAGCAAACTAAAACCTTTTGTGTAGTAACAGCTGTAACCAGTGTCTGACAGCTGGTCTTTATAGTTGACATAGAAATTTTGTCATTTAGGGGACATAAAAACACTTTTGAAATTTAGAAAAATACCAGCTCAGCTGTCAAATTAATGAGGGGAAAGCCTTAATCATAAAGTTTTTTAGAGACTAAAAAAAATCCATAAACATTATTTTAATTGCAATAAACGTCATCAAATTTAAACATAAGATACTATCAGATGTGAGACTCCAAGAATTATAGCTTTATTAGGATTCACAATATTTGCAACTTTGGTCACCATACACATCGTTGATGAACAATGTTCCTGTCAAACAGCTTTTATTTAGGGTAGATCTAGGCTTTTCAAGGTGAAGTCCCGTTTTTGAATTTGAGCAGTCATCCCGTTAAACAGCAGCAGGAATGCATGGTTGGGTTTTTAATGAAAAATAACAAAAACAACTGAACAATTGATGTACTGCTTTAAGAACTGAAGCAGTTCCTTCAAAACTGCAAAAAACAAAACAAAACTTACAAACCCTGGGCCTTTAGCTGTGATGGTCTTTTTTTAAATCATGTTTGAATGCAACTCCAAAACCAAATCATTCACAAGAGTCATCAGGGATGCATGTAGGCTGGAAAGGAGGAGGCCAGGACTGTGAGACGAGTTTAGAATATGAAAAACAAAAAACTAAAATGTTGCGATGTCTTAAGAACTTAAAAGTTAGAACTTAACAAATGAAAAAATATTAATTCACAGTAATAAAAAAAGAAAATTAAAATTTGAGCTAAACAATGACAAACACAAAAAACCAAATCATTCAAACACCCAATCCCAGGTGATATCGCCAGGCAGAATTCAAAAATAACATAAAAAAACATGAAAAGGTGGCTGAAGTTTTCTAATCAAAAAAGTTTTTGCGCAAAGTCTCGTGTAGAAGAATTTTACTAGTGTTCAAGACATCTCGAGCATTGCATTTACATTTATAAAGTGAGCATGCTGCACAAAATTTAAAAGAAAACAAAAAACCAGGCAAACCCATCAATTAAAAAGGACGAAACGGGCCTGTCTGTGGGCCAGCATCCACAGGATCCATTCCAGCATCGCAAATACAAACATCGAACAACTGACTATGTTTTTATCTTGCATTCATGAATGATAAAGTACAATAAAGAATCTGGCGGGGGAAAAAAAAACACTTTCAAACCAGAAACTTTATATAAAGTTCTCACAGTATTTTCTGTGGATTTCAATGTTCCAGATACCTGCTTATGATTAAATATACTTTCATTTTGGCAGGTATGCCTGGCCATTCAGACATTTTCCTTCACCTCTTTGAATTTCTGAGTAATAAAAAGTTTTGACGTTTAAGTCGGATGCGAACCTCCCGTCCAGACCTGAACTGTGGCCTCAGCTCGTCTAGGAAAACAAAAACCCTTTTCCTGTGAATTCAGCACAATACTTATACCGGGGTTTTCCTCGTTATATTCAGTTATTTTCAGAACAAAACGATTAAAGTCAGACAGCTTAACACAGTTACTTTCAGCTATAAAAACTGACAATCAATTGGCAGAGAGGTTACAGTGTGGGAGGTTTCAGGCCGTACTTCTTGGCCACTTCTGTTTGGGCGTACGCTGCATCACATAAAGAGTATAAATGGGCCATCTCCATCTCTGACTTGGCCAGGTTAATAGCTTTGTTGAACATTTCTATTGCCTTGTCCAGATTTCCCCTGGAGAGAAAATACTCAGGTTATGTAAAGAATAATTTAAAAAAAATCTACAAACAAACATTCGACTTTAATTTGCTACACTCACCTTTGAACCTCAATGGTTCCCATGGTTTCATAAGCAAAGTCACATTTGTTGTCAATCTCAATAGCTTTACTGATGAGCTCCAGACCCAGGTCCAGGTCTTGTTTCCACTGAAGCTGTAACAACCTGAACAAACATAGAACAACACATAAACTGGCAGCTACCAGACACCAGGATCCATCCGGGCCATAGGAAGGAAAACTCCCCTACCCTTTGTGGACGTATGTCGTAGCGTTGTCTGGTTCCAGTTCAATACACTTGTCATACATTTCATCAGCTTTTCCAAACTGCTGCTGGTCAGTTAAAGCCTAAAAGGAACATAAAATTATACTTTAGGAAAAAATAAAGCTGCAGATCTAAAATGAGTGATGGTGCAGAAGCCAAGAGAAGACATGCACAGAAGTTTATTTTCATGACATAATCTTGAGATAGGTTTTTGTCTTGTTATTGTGAGATAAGATTGTTTATTTTGACTTAAAAAAGCTTGATTTGTTGTGACTAGAAAGGATTTTAAAGAACATGAAATAGTATCTATTAAATCAGAAATCAAGACAAATTCCATCTGAAAATGTCACAATATCCATTATTCTACATAAAATTTGTTTTATTCAGTTGTAACAATGCATTTATAAATAACATAATTACGCTGATACTGTAAAATAAACCTGGATGTGGGACATTCTGTTTCACATCAAAATTATCTGGTTATTTAGAGAAAATAAGCTTATTTTCATAAGATAAGGTACAACTCATAATCTCAGGAAAGTCAAATCTAAATAAACAGAAGTAGCCATTATTTTCCAAATGAGAATAAAAACACATTAAACTAGTGTCAGAGTTTAGTCTAGTTTTAAAGCTTGTTTCAAACAAACACACAGATCCAAACAAGTATGACATCATGCTAATCAAGATGATGCCATGTAAGAAGCAAAAAATACTCCTGCTTGTGTTCCATGAAGTAAAATGAGAAACCGATTCTTTTCTCCCACAGAGACGTTTCCATCATAGTTTCAGACGACATTTTTACCTCGCGCTTCGTTGGGTTTTTCATTTCCATGATTCTGATTCTAATTCCTTCATCACCATCTCTAAATATACAACACCTCAGCAGTTATGCAACTTTCACTTCTAAGAATAGACTTCATAGCTGAACTCATACCTGGGCATAAAGAGCGTAGCCCTCGGCACATTTTGGAAACCGTCGGATGACGTCCTCAAAGCCGTCCATGGCTTTCTGAACCTGTGATGGGTTGTTTCCAGTGTATGCTTGTCTGTACTGAAGCACATAATACAGAAGAAACATGAACTGGCTGGTCCTGAATTCTACCAGACTATCTGTATAAATGAAGAACTATTAAAAAAAATCAGATCAACTTGATTTTGAGTTTGTTCATAAGAAAAGACTCACAAGGGCAAAGCACTTCTGTGCCTGAGCCAGAGCAGAGTCGGGTCTGAGCCGGATGCACTCATCAAAGTCTCCCACTGCTTCGTCCACCTGATCCAGCAGGATCTTCAGCTGAGAAAACACACATCACAGCTCCATATAAGACTGTTGCCAATGATACCTGTCAGCTGCTGCTTGATTTGATCTGCAAAGCGTTTAATTAGAAGACATCTTGGCCCTCGACTGCAAACCTTTCTACAAGTTCTAATTTAAAGGACTCCACTGTTCAAAAGATCCTCTCTGATTAATATAATCATTCTTAATTACTTCAAACCAAACATTTAACCCTAAAAGTTGTTATATCACTCAGAATGATGGAAACGGTTTTGATATTCTGAGCCCTGAACATGTTCCTCATGGCCCCCCCATCACCTTACTTACTAATAAAATAAAATGGTGCCTTTGTTTGCTCTTTCACTCACAAAAATAAAGAAATGGGCAAAAAAATATATGTCACCCAAGAAATCTACAACTGTGCAAAAGTTTTAATTCTGAAGACATAATTTCCCCACACTGCTAACATTTCTGAATGCATCTACCTAATGGAGATGATCTAAATTCCAACTTCAAACTGTCTGGACGGACAGAGACGGGGAGTGGAGTATAGGTGATGTATTGTTCCACCTTTCACACCCACCTGACCCCTGTGATGGTACACATCAGGGTTTTGTGTGTCAATCTCAGCCGCTGTGTTAAAGTCCTGTGTGGAGTACAGGGGCTGCTGCTGCTGCATGTACATGCTCCCACGCTTGATCAACGCGTTGGCTCTGAGCTGTTAAGAGTCGGGAGGGAGGGAGGGGAGAGAAAACGTCAGCTTGTAGCTTTTTATGGCTGGTAAATCATCACCACTTTACAACATGCTAAAGTTTATAAGCATTAAAAAGAAAATGTTTTTGAAACACCTTTCAGTTTTACTAATAGTGCTCACAGATATCAAAGAGCATTGAGTAAAGTCAGACTTGTGTACCTTCACATTTGCATCTTTCATGTTGATGACCTGGTCCAGGTCAGGCTGAGCAGCAGTAGCGTTACCGATCAGCAGGTAGAACGTGGCTCGCAGCAGCAGGGCCTCTGCTGTGTACCGGCCTCCTGACTCGATCTCCTTGGTGCACTCGCTGATGATTTTGTCATAGTTCTCCTCCTCCATGTACTGCTTGGCCTTCAGGTAGCCAGAGCTGCTGGAACAAGTTCAGATTTAATAAAAGCTGAAGCTTAAAAGTGTGTTTCTCTGAAAAATTTTTTTTATTATTATTTCTGATTATAACCGGTCACTCTGGGTTTTCATGCAGGCTGAACATGAAAATAGTCTCCTACACCAATCTCCTACATTAGCTTCTGATAGAAAACAGATGGTGAAACTCTAGGATTAGAAAAGCCTGACAGATCTATGTCACACTGTCACTTAACATTCATGAACTCACCCATCTTGACTAGCGACAGGGAAGGATGTTGTTGGTTTAGCGTCCAGAACACAGCAGAGAACGTCTTGGCTAGTAGAAGCTAACTGTTAGCATTAGCAACTCCACAAAACAGCAGAACTCCTCCAGGTTTGTGTTATTTGTGGAGATAACGCATCAATGTTGCAAAACAAGCAGAGTCAGTGGTAGAGTCACGTTGCTGTTATCCAATCAGAGGAGAGATGTCCAAATATCCAGAAATAAGAGTCCAAAACCTGCTGCCTGAAGCTACTTTCCCCTTGTACTTGTACTTCCTGAAACAGGCGCATCTGAGCTGCGTTCATAAAGTTGAAACTGCTATTGCAGTAGCTAATGGGGATCTCAATAAACTAAACTAAACATGCAGAGATAATTCTGACCTCTCTGTGATTTCAGCTGCTTCACCCTCCTTATCCTTGTCTTCATCTTTCTTTTCACCCTTCTGCTGGGGCTGGGAGATGATGTCATCAGTGAATGAGCTGAAATACGATTTAATGAACTGAGGAGAAGGCATCATTGGCTCACGATTCTGTAGAGGGAAATTAGAGAAAGAACTCATTGAACATGACAATAAAAATAATAACACAAACACTCCAAACTAATAATCACCTTGTATTTTTCTTTGGCCTTCTCTTTCCCCAGATGCTTCAGCACCTTGTCTGCCAGCAGCATGCTCTGTTGATTCTGGAAAGCCTCAAGAATACACACGGCTGTGACATCTGACATGCACAAAAACACAAGATCAACCATCAGCAACAGTCAAACATCTCTCGATGAACTTTTATGTGAATATTTTCCAAAGAAACAATAGTTTCACCTTCCAGGCACTCTTTCTTGTTGTCCAGTTTTTCGAGAGCTTTGGCTCTTCTGTACAGAGCCTTGATGTAGCGTGGGTTCAGCTCGACAGCCTGGGAGCAGTCCTGCACCACTTCAGTCCACTTCAGCTGAGGGGACAGTTTAGCAGCGTTATATTAGACTCATGAATTTGACTATTTGACTCTTCTACGTTGTCGAATGTCCTCTTTGTGAATTAACTTAGTAAAATTCTGCACAGATGACAGGATGATGCCAACCTGCTGTTCGAAGGCTGCTGCTCTGTTCTGGTAAAACGTTGATAAATCAGCCTTCTGGTCTCTGGGGCAAAGACCTATGGCCTCAGTGTAGCACTGGATTGCCTTTTCGTACTTGCCGGCCTTAAAGTATTTGTTCCCCTTGTTCTTTGATGCTTGAGCACGATCCAAAGGACTCTAAATCAGAGACAAATGAGATAAAATGGTGATTGGTTTAAAGTTTAACAGTGATCTGTAACTTTGTTTGCGCTTTAGCCTATAAGAACGATGGTTACAGATCACAGATACATTAACTTCTTCCAGTTATAGATGCAGAGAGTGGGGATTAATGATTTGTCACTGGTACATCAACACTGCAACAAACATCTAGGAGTAAAATACAGTTATTTTTCAACTGTTGTATGCAGGAGAAGTCTCTTTAATACAGTAACTCACACTTAAGGATTCTTGGAATCAAAATGTTCTTTTATAACTTTATTTGCATTCCTAAGTGTGCTTCTGGTGACAGACATGCTGGTTCTGAATCTATACAGTGCAATGAGCAAAAAGAACAAAAATACGGTGGGGAAGATTTTACTGAGAAAAGACAATGAAGTAAAGGAGACTTGATGGATTTATTTGACACAAGCAACAGCAAAGCCAGAGCAGATCAGAGTAATCTCAAATGAAGAGGACATTTCCTGCATATGCTGATATTATAAAAGCCTTTATTGCCAGCCCCAGTTGTACAATCTGGTAAGGATAGATGATATTTTCTGCACACCTCTCTCCTACATCCTCCACTGATAAATTGCTATTTATGTTTAATAGACTCCTTTTAACTATGCTCCACAGACTGTTGTTACCAAAACTACAGGGGCAGCAGCAAAAACAAAAGAAACACTTTAACTTCTGGGAGAGGAAGTAATAACCATCTTCCAGTTGGATGGATAAAGATAATTCTGAGAAGATAACCAGGTTCAAAATGTAAAGGTTCCAATAACAAACAATTCTAATGAACATACTGGTATGCTTGCTGCTACAACTGAGACCCAAACTTTGTATTTGCAATAACGTAAGCCGTCTGCTTATTACTAGAACTGACAACTCCACGTGTTTCTAATAGTATAATTTCAAAATTCTCAAATTAACTGAACTCATATTTTCAATCAATCCTAATTCTAAAGAAACATAACATCTCAATATTTGTAGGGATCGATTTCATTAATGAATTTAACCAAATCTTATTTACATCACTTATCAAAACAAAAAGTGAAACCTGCAGTGCTGAACAAAACCAAAGCATGTAAAACAGGAGAGCCTGTCTGTGTGCTGCACCCAAACAGCTGATTCTGTAGCAGAGGGGCCTCTGGCTCCAGAGGAGATAAGGGACAAGGAGCTTTTTAAAACGAGAGGAAAGGATCAGTGATTGAGGGCAATGACACAGATTTCTAACCTTCAGGAAGTCAATGGAAATATGTCAAAACAGGAGTAAGGTGATCACTTTTGAAATGTGTTCATTTCAATTCCAATCCACTCTAAAAATACATTTTATAAATATACTAACTATTAACTTTGACTCAATACACCATTTACAAAGAAAACCAGTTTAAAACACAAGTAGTATACATATTGGACTGTTGGCAATAACTTAACAAGAATATAAACTAAATGGATTATTCATGCGTGGCAGTTGCGTGAATAAAGTGATAAACCCCTATATGTGTTTAAACTACTACTCAGCCTCATTCAAAGGACAGCCAGTCCTCCTTATCTAGCCAGTTAGCACACCCCTAAACATCTAAACGACTGCTAAGCTAATCTTGACGACATACGTTTCAAAGTATAATAATACCAGATTAACAGTATTTAAATGATTTCTGTCACACGTGTTTGCTTTGCGTATGTCTTATGAGTCAGCTAGCACTCATGCTAGCAGAGTTAGCTTCCCGGACGGCCAACTAGCAAAGGTTAATCCACACCGGCGGCTATCGGCCTCGCTCTCGTGAAGGTATCTGTCACTGACAGCGTCAGTAACGTCAGGTGTCCTTGACCGTGTTTAAAGACAATGACGCGTGCAGAAAAGAAATTAAACAACCACCAATAATGTAAATTGTGCTCATATTAAAATAGTTAGATAAGCAATAAAAGCGTGAGGTGTCTCCACGCTTCAGTAGCAGTACCATGTTTTCCTCCTCCCTGTTGGCTCCGTCTTGGCCCTGCACGGGACTGGCGCTGCCTTCTGGTGTTTTCCGCTCACCGGTCCCTTTCATCCCCTTCCTTCTGCTTCGATTCCACAAATAAATTGCTCCAACACCAAGCACGATGGGAGTCCCCACCAACAGCGCCAGCTGCCAGCGGGGTAGTCCAGTCCCGGACTGGGGCTCCACTGGCTTTGAAGCTGCCATGATCTCCACCTACCTTAGCAAGGTTTAGCTTACCAGAGCCACAACCACCACAGCATGAACCAAGGCAGACTGCTCTTCTTCTACTAATAAAATTGCAGCGGGGTGTATGCTGGAAAACGCAATGCTGCCACCAAGAGGTAAGACTGCGGTGCTGTTAATTTTCAAACTGCGAGCTAAAACAAAACAAATCGCTTAAATTAAATTAAATTAAATTAAATTAAATTAAATTAAATTAAATTAAATTAAATTAAATTAAATTAAATTAAAATGTACAGATTCCATTTATTTATTGTTGTATTTTAAATCAGACCAATTTCATTTTATTTTTAATGTAGGGTGTAACTGTTCATATTTAAATAACCAGAAAATCTGTCCTGCAGCATATTAGTTCTGGAATATCCACATTTACACATCATTTTAATTATTTTTTTAAAAAAATTAGACATTGAACACATGAATAAAAATTTCAAATGTCATATATTTGCTGAATCAAATGTGACCTACTTGTGGGAATTAGTCATTATGCCACCTGGATACCCTAAAGGCTTGGAGTTTGCAATCTTCAGATGGTTACAAAAAAGTAGATGTTCATGAATAATTTATTGTCCTCCTTTCTGTGTAACCAAACATGAAACTTGTCTGCAGCCACCAGATGGTGATGCAGCTTCAATGCTCTTATGATCATGTTTTGATGCTCCTGGAGTGCATTACATTTCTGCACCATACAAAAGTAATCACTGTGTCATCCTTTATTTGTTAAAACATAGATTGTAAAACAAATCTTTTTGCTGTTACTGAATGGGAGCTGTAGCATGGTTTGTTTTGTGATCAGTGTTCACCGTGATGAATGCTGAGTCATTGTAAGAGTTTTGTATCTATGTCAGATTCAGGCTTTTTTCTCTGGCAGAGCAGAGATTGATCACCCACTTTGTGTCCATTGACATCTGTCCTCAAACATTCATTGAGCATTTTCACCATAGTCAGATCTCAGCTTCTGAATTCTTGCAGCACAATTTCAGATTTAGTGGAACAGTCCAAGATTTAAAGAGACACCATCAACTACACACAGTTAAGAACTATAGCTAAAATGATTAGTTCTCTCCAGTTTTTGAGATCTTTGAAAATAAATAAACAAAAAACAAAGAAAGAAAAACTAGGAACTTTTATTTACTCAAAGAAAAAACATTTGACATACATTTTTGAATGTCTACTTAGACTAAAACATGTACATTTTGTGGAGTTTCAGGTGTAAAATCCTAAATAATGTTGCTTCCCCAAAATCATAAATGCTAAAATCACTTTTGCCGTTAAACCTGTGAGGAGACACAACAGAATAATGACACTGTGGTTGCTCTACAGAGGATCTGTGTGACTCTGAGTATAGTTGATGCTTGAGCTGCTCTCCACAAACAGCCAAAGTATTTTAAGCACTGTCTGGCTTTGTTGTGGTGGATTTCTGATAAACAGCAGTTACTGAGCTGAGCTGTCTGCTCTCCTGATGTAGAGAGGTGTGTTTAGGAAGGTTTAAATCTGCTCAGACACACACCTATAGTTCCTCCAGTAGGAAGTTCATGTTTTATATTTATGCAGCTTGTAGTTTAATTCATTTGTTTTCTTATAAAATGGGAGCAGGTTTTGATGTCAGGAAGCATTTTTAAAATGTTTTGGTTCACTTTGTTGTTGAAACATGAAATTAAACTACAATTAGTTAATATTTAATCTGAAAGCAGGATGATTTTAGGTAACTGGAAAATATGAGAATGTTTAAATAAACCAGTGATTTAGAGTTGAGAATCTTTCCAGCATGGTTAGAAATATGCACTTCTTTAGGTGCGACCTTCTCTGACTTTCATCAAAAGATTACTGTAATCTTTGTGCTTAATGCAAGTTACACAAGATCCAACAATAATGACTCATAAGAGTGCCTGATCAGACCCGTCTGAGTCCCTAATACTCGGGTCTTTATAGAGAACATAATAAGACACATCTTCCTGATGGCCACTTAAAAGCTCAAAAAGGATTGTGGTCCTTTACTTAGGGGTTCTTGGGTTTCAGGGTCTATGGTTAAGCTCACAGAGACATGATCTTTTCTTTTTCAAATGCTTCTAAGTTTATTTTAACTCATGTTGCATTCACTGTACCTTGGAAGTACAGAGCCGGCCCTAGGCTTACTCAAGTTAAGCAACTGCTTGAGGGCCCCCACACCACTGGGGTCCCCCCAAGAGCACCAAGATAGCATGAGAACGTTTTTAAATAACTTTTATTAATATAAACTAAATTCTATTAAACACATAGAAACAATTTATATATTATTTTATATAACGTCATTGGTGTCATATAGTGCCTTTTGGCTTTATTTTGTAGTGATTTGCACGTTTTATACACATCTGTTCCAAATTTTAAGAACAAAAAATAGTATACTTAGCTTGTTTACTGTAAATCCTGTTTGTCTGCTGATGATGATACTTTCAAATATTTGAATTAATATACCACAAATAAATAACACTCATAGGAAAAGCTGCTTAGGGCTCCACGATGGCTTGAGCCAGCCTTGTACAGAGCCATCTCCAAAAAGATACCCACAGATAAGAATGGATGTTTAATGTCACACTACATCAGCTATAGTAATGGCAGAGCTAAAAACAAGCTAATCTTGTATTTTAACCATAATGTAAATAAAGATGGATGAACCATCTCTGTCTTCTGTTGTTCAAAAATAATGTAAGAATGTCATGTTTTTTGGTGCTGCCATGTTGTAGTTTTGTACTCAATCGTGATGTTTTTAAAGCATCAAATCACTAATTCAATTCAATTCAGTTTATTTATATAGCGCCAAATCACGACGAGAGTCGTCTCAAGGCACTTCACAAAGTAAACATTCCAATACAGTTCAGTTCATTAAGCCAATCAGTAAAAAAGTTTCCTATATAAGGAACCCAGCAGATTGCATCAAGACACTGACTGTGTGTTGATACAATCCTCATACTAAGCAAGCATGTAGCGACAGTGGGAAGGAATTAAAGCCTATATTAAAATGTGAAACAAAAGATGTAAAATTCAGAAAAGTCACCTGATGTTAATTTTCCTATTTGAGTCTGGAAAATGTTCCATTAGCAGAACAGAACATAAAACTCAAAATGTAAAATCCACTGGAGGGTGAGCATTTTTTAATTCTTCACTTTTCATTCTTGTGTCTTCATAAGTTAATGATTTTGACCAAATTCTATTTATCTCTATCAGCCTGTTGATATTTTTAGTCTGTGGATGTAGTGAATTTAAAATCTAATAAAAGGCAACAATTTTCTGACTTTTACTCAGAATTTTCTTCCATTGTTGTTGGTTTATTTAGCTTTATGGGCCCTTTTAATATTGTTTTGGAGGGGGTGTGGTAACCCAGATAGTTAACAGATAGTTCACACTGTCTGGTTGAATATGAACATGTGACGTCTGGGGTTGCACCAGAAACCTTAATGAAGGTCATTTACACTTGTGTGTGCTGATAGCACTAGTGCATCACTGACTATTTAGGTCAATACATTAAAATAAATCAAAGTGACAAAAATCCTCAACATTTGTACACTTTAAGGAGTGTTTGCAGGAGGAACAACAAAAAAAGAACACCTCTTCACTTGGATTTATCAATGCAAAAACCTGCTTTTAATAATCAAAACTGATTTGCAACATTGTGAATTAAAGTATCAATCATCATCCCAATTGTTTTGTGTGTGTTGAAGGCCTGAAATGCAGGAAGGAATAACAGATCATATGAACACATAAGGTTTTAAAAACATATTTGACCCCTTGCAGATTGTTTTGTTTGTCACTTAAATATTTAAGATCAGCAAACAAATTTCAATATCAGACCAAATAGTTAGTAAATAAGGCAGATATGAGGGAAAAATGTATCCAACTAGACCTGGCTTTGGTGGAGAATTTCAGCCCACCCTTCAGGTCCTGAAGTAGTAAAGCAGCCCCAGACCATCACACTACCACCACCATGTCTGACTGTTAGTATGTTTTTCTGAAGTTTTACACCAGATGTTACGGGACACACCCCTTCTAAAAAGATCTACTTCTATATCGTCAGTCAATAAAATTCTTTCAAAAAAGTAAAAACAAAACAAAAACATTTATATCATAATGCCTCCATTTTGTCTTGTAATGAGAACATACACGTATTTTCTACACCGCCTTTTTACTTTGTCCAGATGTGGTTGGGATACTTTACCTTGTGCTATATGACAAATTTTCATATTTAATTATCATTTCTATAAAGATATTTAAATGAGAAACTAAAAACAGAACAATAACTTGATTGTTTATGAAATGATGCCCTCCTCGTCTGTCCTGCATCACACAAGCGCTGTGGTGAACAGAGTGGCAGGCACTCCATAATTATTGACAAGTTTGATGGATCTGCGAGTGGAAAGTATGGGAAAATTGGAGTTGTTCACCCCGAGGCCCGTGACTGTAATGGAAAGATTAACAGCAGCAGTCACATCACCTACGCTCTGCCAGAATACGTCTGTTTCTACTGTCTATCAGCCACAGTCAAAAGATTACAAAGGATTCACTCAGTTTAGGACTTGAGCAAAAGCTCTGCTGCTTATTTTTAGGTTATCCAGGAATAACAGAACAACAACAGCATCTCAGGAGGCTCCAGGGACATCCTGACTTGAGTAAGTTACCTTTCCCTGGCGGGACAGTTGAGTGTAGCAGAGCGTTTTGACACTCAGTAGGTCAGCCGAGTGTTGTTTTTCTGCTCCAGTGAGCTGGAATCACATTTAAATCTGCTCTGCTGGGACTCGCTGCACAGCTCCATCATGTCTCTGAGACTGCTGCCTGCCATCGGCATGGACAACGATGAGGACGATGATGGTAACTTCACCAAGTGGATGAGTAGTTACTGGGGTCATGGAGCAGACGGCGGACATTCCAGAGAGAGAAAACGCAGCTTCAGGAGGCCGTCCAAACCGCACATTGACAGGAGAGCATCACTCCCAACTGCGGTAATGTCATCTGGATGTCATAGAGCCATGCGTGTTATCTAGGTTCCTTTATCTACTCATATAAAAATGAGAAAACTTTTTTCTTTGTTGGCATAAATTGTATTCTGAACTGATGCTAACATATAAAAACCTTGTATCTTAACTAATCATCAGCAAATATGTCAACATAACTCTAGCACAAAACCTAAAGAAATTTGTGTTTGATCAATCATTTCTTTGTTGCAATAATAATTCTTGGTTGAAATATTATGTTGATTGAAAACAGTCTATTTTCCTTTAAATGGAGCCACAGCGGGTAGAGCAGCAGAGATGAGTATGAGGGTTTGTTCCTATGAAAACATTGTCAAATCTTTATCAAATATCCTATTCTGATATTGATTCTTATTTGGTGTCATTTATTGGATTGAATAACAGAAGTCTAACAAAATAAGACATTTTTTAACCTACCATTAATTCAACAAAAGCAACAAGACAGTTGGTCACTCTGGTGGCTGAATGTCATCCTGGTTATCTCTCTGCACTGAGACTGGCTGTAATGGTGACAAACCTAGTTTAACCTGGGAAGGAGATGTGGAGACCCATCATCACACCACCTCCACCAAAAGCTGTGGCTGCCTATCAGCGTAACACTCTGACCACACTTTGACCCACTGATCCAGCTGTCATAAATGGACTCATTGCTGATGTGGTGTCTTTCACTCAACTCTGATGTTGATAAATCCATTTTCCCCCCAAAAATGTGACATAATTTAGAAGGAATTAAACTGCGCTAATAAGTTTAAGATTTATACTAAGAAGATTTGTTCAGATGTTATGGTTTGTTCTGAGTTTATTTGGCAGCTAACAAAACTGTTAACACATTTCCCACAAGGTAAATACTCTGCAAATGTGTGCAATTCTTCTATGGCGCTTGTTGTTGTACACGCACGCACACACACACCCACACGCACATACACGCACACACACACATACACACACACACACACACACGCACACACACACACACGCACACACACGCACACACGCACATACACACATGCACAACCTAAAACCTATATTTGTACTTTAGTTTTGCAGCATGCAGGAAATTAAAAACCATTATTCTTTTAATGCCAGCAAACACAACTTGTTGATCATTCGCTGAAGTAAACGTGATCATTTTGCCTTATGTACATTCATAAAAGTCTTTGTCTTTATCATCTAACGCTTGTCCAGGTCCGGGTTGTGGGGCAGCTTCACCAGCTCCTTAGCAACCTGAGTTTAATCTTCTTTTATATCATCATCATTTTGTAACAACCTCTGGTGTTGTAGTGTTTTCATTATTTAAGCTGATACAATGCACGGAGATTCTTTATGGAGAAATATTACACAAATGTATTTATTACAGTTGAAACTTTCTCACTCATTCAAATAAAAAAGGAATTTTATCTCATTTTTACACTTTTTAAATCATCTCTGCATTTCCAAACATGTGCAGAGTCTTACCTCGTGATTAGAGCTGCGTTTTTATTTTTACCTGTTGCAGTTCTGATAAAAATGTAGATATTTGATAGTTTAAAAGCTGTAAAAATGGATCTGCTTTTAGCCAGGCATCACAGCCAAGCTGTGTCACATACTGTGAGCCCTGGTTTAAAGCAGCTTCCATGGTTCAGCTCTCTCAAACATCAGTATCTAAACAGTTTCACGGAGTTACATTTCACATTAAATGATGATTTCACCAGAAATTTGAAGGGATTCCTGAAGTGTAAAGGTTTAGAAACGGTTAGGGTTAGGAAAAAAATTAAATGATTGGAGCTAGTTTGTAGATTCTGTCCTGAAGAATCTAAATGTTGTTTTTCTGATGACATTTATTTACATCTTTTACTCAAAAACTAATTTTAAAATGGCCGATAATATCCCTAAGCGATGACATATCCTGTTCTCAGCCTGCTCTCTGCACATGACCTTCCATCCCTGCACAGATCAGCAGTAAGTGATTAAAGGGGGGACCAAAAGCCAAAAGAAGCATGTTCAGTGTACTTTGCATGCATCTTGTACATAACTGCTTTGGAACAAAGACCAAACAGATATGGCTCATTAATGAACTAGCAGGTCTGAGTCAGAAAGCAAACTATAATTAGATAAATGCTTTACTAAAATAAGAACACGAGTGTGGGTGCTTAATCCCATTAACAGAAAAAAGACCTCTCTTCTTTAATCTTCTTAAAGCAGCTCTGAACATTTTCAGCTAAAACAGTAAGAAAATAATGTGACAACTGTGAGTTTAATCTAAAGTGATGTTTGGATTGCTTATGGGAGTTGCTCTTCTCTGTGCGATTCACAGACACAACTAGATGCCATGAGGTTAAGCAGGATTCACACAGCAACAGTGGCACCACGAGAGGAGAAGGGGGAGACCAGGCCCCACCAGAGAGTCCACCATCTTTCCTCAGAGGAGAACCGCCCTAAAACAGCCATCCCAGAGAGCCGAATCACCACCATCCCAGAGCTCACAGAGTCACTGGAGAGGAAGCTTTGTCTCAACAAAAAGAGGACGGGCTCACTGGTGAGAGGCACTACAGCATTCATTCAAGTATAACAAAATTTGGTTGGCATTCGACTCTGTGACGAGGCCAGATTGTTGAAGATTATTAGATAAGATGGTTTGGGGGAAGCTTTTGAAGATTAAGGAGCACTTAGAGAGAATTAAAAGGTCTGCTACCTCAATAAGCAGGCAGGGTGACAGGTGTGATCTGCATGACATAAGGTAAAAAAAAACTCTTATTTTGAAGATAAATAATGCTCTTTCCTTTTACTGGCACTGGGGGTTCCTCTCCTCACTACCAGGAAAAATTCTGGTCAGACAGAAGCTTGTGCAAAGGGCTCTACTAGGAGTGCTAACTGAGTCATACCACCAACATGTATTAAACACTACATGTAGAAATGTGATGCAGAAAGGAGTGCCCCCGAGTGGCTGGCTGCAGTACAAGTTTTAAGTCCCGCCCCCTCCATGTTAAGAAATGGGTCATTTTAATGGTAAAAAAAAAAAAACTTTCTTCACATCGATTTTTGTCTTGATGTCAGTAGGTCATACCCAGATCTAAGGAAGAGAATGAAAAATCTTAAAATATGCTTTTGTACCTTGTCACAGATTTTTTTTAGATAAAAATATATTATATGTTGGGGCTGCTCCGGTGGCGGTCTCTCTGGGGTCCCCGTGCTCTGGGGAGACCTTGGGATCTCAGGACTTGGACCTCCTCCATCCTCCTTGGGTCTTTGGGGGCAGGTCTGTGGCCTCTCACACTCACTATTGGACATTCCTCAAGAGAAACCTTACATACACAAACGTGTGTACACAACACAGGTGCTCACATGGTGCTCTCAAGTATGGGCTTGGGTGTTTTTAACACATAACCTAAGGCTGTGGTTGGCACTATATGCACTAGGATATAAATCCTAGCCGTGTGCTTTTCAGTAAAAATTGCTACTGTTATACATCCTCACGTTGTTGGTGCAGTGATGTTTTGGTTCTGTTGTATTTTTTGAGACCCCTTTTTTTCTCTCTTTTTCTCTTTCTGCAGGTCTAGAAGCGGATTCTTTTGCAAAAAAAATATATATATATATTTTCATCATTATGTTTAGATTTATGAAAGAGTTAGTTGTTGCAATTAGTAATTGTTATTTACTTAAGCCCCTATGTGGCAAAATGAGTTGATCAACCATGATGTACACTTTTGTTGTGGTGCTTAATCAGTTCGCTGGGTTGAAAGCTAAAATTATTCGTTTGAGTTCAGTTTGCTAATTTGTCTAATTTTAGGTGTTCAAGTAATGGGGGGGGGGGGGGGGGGTCAATGAAAAGTAATTCCAGAGGCTCCTTTTGCTGTTATCACCTGGTCCATCATGTTATTGCAAATGTGCATTTTACAGAGAGAAGACATTTTATGAGCAGCTTTATTCCATTCCATACAATCTCTTGGCATAAAAAACAAAACAAAAACAGCAAATATTTTGAAAAAATGTAGTCAGAAGCCCTAACTATTAAAATCTTTAATAATGACACATTTTTTATTCTGAATCCAAAGCAGCAACAAGGACATTTAAGCACATTTTACCACATTTTTTCCACAAATTGTTTCTAGATACAGCACTTACAGTCTTCTTCTTTGTAAATACCACAAGCATTTAGGAGAGAATACTTATTCAGTACTAAAGAAATGTCACAAACAGTGCAAGTTTTTGAAATTCAGACATGTTTTTCCCTGACGGTGACTGACAAAAACATGACACAGTAGCAAAATACTACATTTAAATATGAGAAAACTGCACCAATGCAGGGCGATGCTGGTTAGTGGTGCAGAATGAGGTGCAAATGTTCCACTGCAGGAGCTTTGAGACAAAGATGCCAAAAAATCAAAGCAAATGTCTAAAAATCCTAACATATTGTTTTTTATGTTATAGAATAATGAAGAAAAGCTGTGCTTGATCTGTCATGAAGATCTGTGTAAAAGTGGGGCAGTTGAAGAGCTTCACTGCACGCACCGTTTCCACAAAGAGGTAAGACAAACTGCACAGGTGCATGCGTCCTGTCAGCACTGTGTTCCCTGTATTCTCAGCATGCCGGACATCAGATCTCTGGTGCATGAAAACAGCTGATTCCTGGATGTGCATAATGGGCTCTGGTTTAAAATCCAACAAATAAAAAATAACAGTAGGAGAAACCTCCAGCATCTGCAGAAGCATGAAGCACCCTGACAGCCTGCAATCCCGGGACTGATGGTCTCTAACTTATTATCATCTTTCTCCTGGGTGATCATTAAGGAAGCTCGGAGGCAAGAGCAGAATCTGCTCCGCAGAAGCAGTGACACAACAGCTACTCAGATCATGAGGCTCTCAGACGAGAGGAGGAGAAGATCTGCAGACGGCCCCATTTCCCCTCCAAAGGAGCAGTATACATTTCGTCGTCAGCTTTCCCTGCGAAGGCATCGCTGATATCGATCTGTGGAAGAACATCATTCATCTGACAAGTTAAAGAGTTTCCACCCGTGGGCCAGGCATCGGGGACATTTACACTGTGATATGTTTAAATGTGCCAAAAATTATCTTTCAAAACACATCCGTGAGCTCGCTTTGGGAGTCATTAAACTCAGAATCAAAGACTAAATATTTGAGGTTTTGTAGATACAAATTTAGAAGCAAAAGTGTTTAATAGTCTAAGTCAAAGCTATAATTGTAAATGATTTATTAAAGTAAACACTTTGAGTTTAGAAGTTCAAGATAATGACTGTAATAAATGTTTCCTGATAGTGTTAGCTTGTATCTATCTGATGTTTTCTTTTATTTAATACAAAATAGAAGTAAAATAGTTGCTTTAAAGGTTAACTAAGTTCAATTATATCGCCTCTGTGTTTATTATTAGGTGATACATTGACTTATACATTAAAGATTTTTTATTTGACCTTGTGTCAGTGTGTTGCAAGTGTTTTTAGATTTCCTCTGGACTTCTGAATTTATGTTATGTGCTGTTTAATTTAGATTTGACCTGATTTAAAGCTTCATATAAACACAGAAAACGGTTTGAGCGAGTTTAAAACAGATCCATTGTCCTTCCAGCTAACAGTCAGGGTCATTGCTGACCCAGTTGTACATGTGCTTATTGTAAATCAGTGGGAAATTACTTCCTGGCATCAGTGTGGGAAATCAATGTCTGCATAAATTATTGGCTCAGCTGAAGAAAAAAGAAAAAAACATTTGAAGTGAGTGATGGTATGTTTTATAATGTGTTTCAGTGCATGGAGCAGTGGCTGTGGAGGAAACAGACTTGTCCAACATGTCACGTATCCATGATAAAACTTCTCTGCTGGTCTTCGTCCCACACCGCTGTCCCATGATGCTCCTGTATTTGTACTGCCTGCATGGTCATGTGACTCTCAAAGACCTCCAGAACACCCTCAGTCCTGCATGAACACCAAACCCACCTGGTTCACTGTCAGTGGAAAGCCTGGATGATGTACGAATGTCATGAACAGTAGCATTAAAGCAATTCAGATTTTTTTTCAAGAGGGTCTCTGTATCTACAATGGATACCATTTATATATCTGGATATCATGATGTTGCAACAGAAATCACAGTTTATTTAAAAACTGATGCAAATCAATCAGCTTTGGTCTTGATTCTGTTTGGGCTAGCTGTTAGCTGACTTGTCCAGTCAGCCCTAATCTCTGTATCTCCAAACCATTGTTATTCAAACAGGTGAGATCTTAATTGTTCAAAACCTTTGCTCCGAACCCCTCATCAAAAGATCTGTTGTTTTTCTGAACTGACAAAATTAAAATAGAGGCATTTACAACTATATGGACCAAGTATGCTGATTTTCTACAAACACAGTTTTTCCTCTTGTGTTGTTTCCCATGAAGACATCCAGCTCAGATGATAATCTCATTATTTTAACTGAATTGTTCTAGACACTGGATGAATGATGCTGATGTGACCCATAACCACCGATTTCTTAGCAGAATGTCCCTGTTCCCCAACATCATGCATGTTAACTGAGGGGAGGCCTGAGCCAGAAGACCATAATTTCTATGCTTTTTATTCAGTGTGTACAAAGATGTACAAGAATTTCAAAGATAAAGATATTTTCCTCAGCTGAGTTAATGGTTCAGTTCACTGCATGTGAGCTGCTCCTGAATCCGTTCAGAATCTCATTTTCCATCTTTGTTTCTTTCCCTCCTAACCTCTGCTATCACCCTTGACAACAAGACAGAGCTGGCACTGCTTTGGCTTTTGACTCAGACTGTGTGTGTGTGTGTGTGTGTGTGTGTGTGTGTGTGTGTGTGTGTGTGTGTGTGTGTGTGTGTGTGTGTGTGTGTGTGTGTGCATCGTACAAGTGTATCTCTCAACAAGTGCCGGCTTGTTGCCAGGATGACAAGTAATCTTACTGAGAGTGCGTGAGTAGAAAGCCTGATGAGCATCAGCAGCTTTTTATGTGAAGGTTTTTACACAGAGAGCTTAAGTCTCCTCCCCGTTAGGTCGACTCATGGGTCCCCTGAAAGAAAAACAAAAAAGAATGTAAGTGAACGGGGCTAGTTTAAATGATAAATAATTATGCATGTTTCGACTATAGTCGAAACATGCATAATTATTTATCATTTAAAATCTCAAATTACATGACAGACATAGTCTATGTCTGTCATGTAATTTGAGATTTATTTGCCCTTGTTTTTACAAGCAAAGTACAGGGTAAGGACTAATTTCTACTAATAAGTTTATTTTCCAGCAGTATTTAGGATAGAAGGATAATGACATCTTCTGGGCTCAGAAGCAGCTGCTTGACTTGCCAAGTCTGCCATTTTCCACAGTCGATGTGCCAAGCGGACTGTATTTGGAAACCCGCAATGGTGCCCTCTACTGGCTGGTAGATGTAAACATAAACCCAGTGTTGTGCCTGTCAAAATAAATATTTGATTATTTTTTAATTAAAATATAGCCTTTTACCTTCAAAATATAGCTTAGTACCTTCATCCTGCACACCTCTAAATGCCCCATGGAGGTATTATTTAAAAAAAAAATATATATATATATATATATAGCTTTTTATTAAATTGTTCCATATTCAACCTTTAATGCTCCTTCTTTCCTGATGAACACTGCCAGCGGCAGCTGTTCTCAAACAGTCCTGTTCTCCTCTTGTGTTTTGAATAAAACACCACTGATATGACACACCTTTGCAGTTTATGGTGTGGTTTGCATTCATCAATGGTGCTCTTGTCTGTCCCAATGTGGAACCTCCAAAGGTTATCTCCTTTAACCGTTTGTCTATTATTCAAATATTAATCCCATAATCCCATAATAATATCAGAGCCTTTTCAGATCTTAGCAGAGAAAACAGTATGAGGATATAAAAGGGCTTTGTCACTCCTCCTGAGACATTGAAATGACTATCATGTTAATGACATGACTGTGTGTAAACATATTTTATAATATGGCTGATGATGTAACATGTTGAGTGCATGGAGGAGGAGGGGTTACTTTTCCACACTGGGCCTGCTGGTTTGGACAGCCTCCCTTTATAAGTGGAGAAAAACAAACTGGTGCTGGTGAAGACATGTGTAAACAAACCCTCATCTAAAGTTGTAATCAATTCTCTTTTCTCTTCACAACATTCTGTTTTTGCTCTAGGAGTTTCAACTAATTCTACTAATTAATGCCTGTAAGTTTTAAAATCAAGAGAACCCACAAGCCTTGTCTGAAACTATTTGTGTCACACTAATCTCAGCCAGATGTTTGCTTCTGTGGGGACCTTGTGGAGTGAGTCACCGACGTTCTCCAGATGCAGACTACGTGCAGCAGCTCGTGTCTCCCGGTGGCCCCACCCCGGGACCAAGGAAAGTAACGGTTTCCTGTGAGAAGAGACGGATCGGGCCGAGCTCGGGCGGGCGGAGTGAAAGTGCACACGTGGAAACCTGAGACTGACGGTCCCATCAGCCAATGAACGCACGGGGCGGTGACGTCACCGCCCAGCTCTCCACCAATGGGGTCGTTGATTGAGAAGCAGGAGCCCACAGGGTTAAAAGGAAGAAAAAATGTTGGTCTAGGTGGGGAAAAAAGTTAAAAACGGATCTGGCCTGGGAGCAGCGGGGAGTGTGTCTGAGCCAAGCAGACTACTGGTGTTTGTTTTGAGTTTAGCTGTAGATAGGAGGACTCATCACTTATTTCTGCTGGGAAAATGGTCTGAGAGATGGAAAAGACAAGAGACTTGGGGTTTTCTCTCTGAATATAGTTTTTTTTTCTTTTTTTTGTCATTTGAAGGGACAAAGAAACTTAAGGTAAGACACCCCCTCCACATCATCATCCTTTTCTTTCTTCCTATTCCAGACTTCCTTATCCTTTACCCATATCTAAACCTATTTACCATCATTTCAAAGATAATCTGTACAAACCTTTGTGGATTAACTGTTCTATAAAATACACTTAATGCCTTTCTTTAATATTTCCATAAGACTTTATCCATGTTTACCCTTAAAAAGTCAAAAGTACTATAAAATAGATATTAGATTATGTCTGAGGAGAATGGGGTATCATTAGGTCTGTTCCTTGTATTTCAGGAAGTTGGATCAGAATGTGCAATAGGAAGCAACCATCAAAAAGAAACAGTTCATATTTATAGATGCTGCTGGGCAATATATAAGTGTTTTAAATGTTGTGGTAAAGTGTACAATACAAAGAAACTTGCAAGGTTTCACTGAACTGAAGTTCTGTGGGTGTGAGGTGCTGTATGTAGAAACTGACTGTAAAGTAAAACCCAAAGAAAAAAGCCTAATTTGTCCATTTTCACATATTTTTGTGTTTTTTAAAATCACTTTTAACCTGTTTTGTTTAAGAAATTATATTGTTTTAACATAAATCCAAGTATTATTTTTAAAAAGTAAGCAACGCAGAGTCAAACTTTGTAAAGTGATATCTGAGTGTTAAAATCGATCAATTCTAAACATATTATTTTGCAAACATTGTGATTCTGACTTATACATAATCTGAAGTTAATTATAAAAAAAATTGCCCGCTTCCTCTTATATTCAAACACAGACTTCTGTCGTACTCGAGTATCCTGCCAAAATCAAAGCGGAGTAAAGAGATCCTCTATATAAAATCATGAGACAGTGGGTTAATATGACCTTGGTGTCCCAATTTTGCTGAGATGAGGGCCCAAATGCAGGCAAGGGAGAGATCCAGCCAGGTAACTTAAAGGCACACTTGGCAGTTTTGCTTGCTTTTAGCACCCCCTAGTGTCCATTATTAATTATCTGTGGTTAAAGCAAATGTGAAACTTATCTCCTCGCTGTGCGTTTGTCTTTTTAACACCTTAATCTAACTGCTGAAATGTCTCCTCAGCCTTCATTATTGTCTACAGGAGCGATTCATCACTAAATCAAACAAATCAGCTGTGTTCACGATCTAAAACATGCAGGAAACATGCTGCAAGTGTGGTATTCTGGCCACAGAGGGTGGTGGGGTTTGAGTGACATTTCATTAACCCTGTAAAGGGTCATTTTAGCACATACTGGCTCAAGAAAATGATTTAAAAATATGAAAAAGTTGCATAGTATGGCTTTAACCTCAGCTTATCTGCCTGCTCCTTGTGACCGCCAATCATCCTCATCTCACCCTCATTGTGACACTTGGCATTTTGTTTGAATGTTCCTGTCTAAGTTCTACCTCTCACTTCTACTATCAAAGGTTCTCTAATATGTTAGATGAGAGAATTCCTCACGTCACCTTTTTTATTTGGTAGATTATGTCCATTTATGTTTTATCTGTCTTTAAAGCCATACTATGCAACTTTTTCATATTGAATTATTTTAGGGGGTGCTAAAAGCAAGCCAAAACTGCCAAGTGTGCCTTTAATTTAGCTTAAAGCCACAATGTGTAATATTTGTACCTGTTTACTACCAAATTCTGTGCATCCAGTGCACAAACTTGTCCTTTTTCATTAATATTTCTCACCAACATCAATTCTAAATATTCCTCTCAGCTTCAAATTTTACATTTTTAATACATAAATTGTGGTCGACGCTCCATGGTCATCCTCCATCTTGAAATACGGTA
>SSNS01000064.1:1284088-1572061 GCA_006937985.1 Aphyosemion australe
CCAAGTGTGGTTTATGACTCACCTCAGCTGATCATTTCTTTTCTTCATAATAAAGCTCCCAATCCGGTCCCAACATATCAGTTCCAAAGTCCTTCTTCAAGAAAGTTCCTTCTAAGTCTCCTCTCTTACCGCAGCCTGCCGTGTCTCTCCCAACACGCTTCAGCGGTGGTCCGCTAGCCGGTAGCCACATTAGCATTAGTTACCGGTACTTTATTTCCACAGCGTGTCCCCGGCTCCAGCCAAACCTCATCGGCTATCCGATCGCTAAACAGCCAGTGGTTGATGTTAGCTCCATCTCGATCTTCACTGCGGCTCATACCGTGTGCCACGATTAGCTGATGGCTAACCGGCAGACTCTTGTTTACTCCGCTGCTCTGATCCACATGACACCGGACGCCACAGCTGATGCCATCCCTCCTCCGTGTGTGAATCGGTGGCAGCTATGCTAGCTTCCTTCAGGACTGGTAGGTTGATACAACAGCTAACAGCAGTGTTTCCCCTAGAAATGTTTACAGCCGTGATGCTTGTTGACTGAGGGGGGTGGCGGATCGCGCCGCCTCGTCGCGGCGGGGGGGTGTGGGGGTGTGTGCGCGCATCGTCTCGTCGGGGGAGGGGGAGGGGTGGGCTACGCGTGGCATTATGCATTATGACTGAACAGTCATTAAAAATGTTTTTTACCTGCTTGAGTAGTTATATGCTTTGTGTGGGTTAGGCTACAGAGATTAGAAATAAATCAATCTCATGCTTTTTATAAAAAACGAACCAGATGGCTGGAGTGAACGCTGGAGTTCTTGCCTTTTTGAGTGGGCCACCGTAGCTGCAATACTTACTCTGAACTGCAATAGCGCTAAAGAGTCGCAATTTTTACCATGATTTCTATGAATTTCCCACATAGCACCTTTAAAACAACCTAATTTAAACTTAGATTCAAATATTTAGAATATTTTGATTTAATTGCATATTCAATTTGATTCTAAATATTTTTCTTATTTATTAAATGATTATTTTAAGGTAAATGTGGTTAAAAAAAAAGCAGATGTTGATGATTCTGTAAGTAAATGAATCAGAGTCTGATGAGACTTGCAGTGGTGCTCGAGTGACACGATTGCCATGACGGCCAAAGTGTTTTCCTCATCCTGAAGAGGAGGTTGCACGCAGGATCCTGGCTGAGAGGCCCTCTGATCTGAAGCACAGATGAGCTCTCGTGAATGTCTCAAACAATCCGTTTGAATTTGGTGTCCTGCTTCAAAAGGTTCCCTTTGTTGCTGTCTCTGTTTGTCATTTCCATCACAAAGCAGAGTACACAGCCTTGTTCCTGTTCTGAGCTCACTTCATTTTCATATTTACCGCTTTTTCAAACTCCTTTGAGTCTTTTCGTTGCATTTCCTATTAAACCATGTCAAAACGAAGTCACTTTCTCTGAATAGTTTTCCTTATCTTGGAAATGTGATCATGAATCCTCTGAGATCACAAACAGCATCCATCTCCATCAAGTACTGAGCAACAATTTCAAAAGCAGTGTAAAATAAAACAAAACCTGAGAGGTCTGCAGGTATGTCAAACTCAGGAAATCTGATCTATTGGTTTTAGCTGTTTCTCTTCACCTGATTCAGTGGTGACTTTTACCTGTTCAGCATGTTCTCCAGTTCTGCAGAAGTGATCAATCTTCAGTTGGTTCACGTCAGATGTGACGGAGCAGAGTTGGACATGAGACAAAATCAAGAATGAATTTATTATGTAAACAAACTATTTTCCCATGTGCAAGAGCCCCTCTGTGGTGAGCAGGAGTAACTACATGGGCTCTAAGGACACACGGGCAAAAATAAGTTCCTTGTACACGTCTGCTGTGCACAAGAATGCATTTATTAAATCTCCCATGTCCACTTAGTGCACTCCATAACAAAGATTTGATTTGAAAAAGGTAAAAATATTTTAGCAGTAATACCCAGATCATGTATGCTGGCAGAGAATAAAATCGCAGTCTTTTAAAATCATCCATTCTGTGTTAACCAGAAAAATGTGAACCAAAACAACAAAAAATAGCAATAAAGTTGTGTCTATTTTACAGTTTTTACATTCTAGTGTAATATTTAAACCATTCTGCAAATTCCATTTGAAAAGCGTTCTACATTTTCAGTGAAGATAAACAGCATTGAGTTCATTTTTGTTTCTTATTGTGAAAATATCAACAATTATTCTAATTTTGTTTTAGCCAGTAAATCACGTTTCACATTTAGGTACTTTAAATCATGAACTCTCCTACAGTTTAGTCAAACAGGCTGTTGCCAAAAGTTTGAAATTCTGCTGCATTAACTGGAAAGTAAAGAAATAAAAAGTAAAATTAGATGAGAAATACATCTTTAGCTCATATAAAATGGATTTTTAGTTACTGTTGTGGTGTGAAGCTGTTGAGCTGTGGCGTACACATCTACTGGTTATGTCTGATGAGCTGTTTTAGTTAACACCTCTGGCATTACCGCACATGTCTAATTTAATAGATGTTGTTATACGGTATAAAAATGTATAAATCTTTAGTGAATTTAATGTTCAGCGTCACTCTTGAACATTTGATGACTGATCTAGAAGGTGTTGTATCTCCAACATGAATGTGTAAAAGCTAACAGCAGATCCGATCCGTGTGTGTTCATCTGGTTCCCAGTGGGTCATGGGCAGCTTCCAGGGCCACGCTCTCCCTGGCTGCTTCTTCTATGTGGCTGGGATTTGGTGGACAGGGAAGTACTCACTCTGGCACGCCACGCGCAGGAACAAGAGCTTAGGCTCCACGCGGTTTGCTAGCAGAGCCTCACAGCGACGCCTGGAGATCATTGAAAGCTCTGTTATTCTCTTCTTCTCCTTCGTTGGTAAGCAGGTTGTTATTTCTATTTAATTGTAAATGACTCAGCCACCTGAATTTTTGTGTTTGCTCATTAATGAAGATCTGAGTGTTTCCTCTGCTGCGCTCCACAGGGATGCTGGCTGAGCAGTTTGTAGCAGACGGGCCGAGGTTGCACCTGTATGACTTTGAAGAGAAACACTGGAAGTACCTGCATAACTGGCAACACGCTACCATGTACCTGTTCTTTGGCCTGGCTGCAGCGGTGTCTCTGATCATCCACACCACAGAGGCAGCACCACCAGCTCTGGACAGGCTGATGCTGGGCATCGCTTTCTTTAATGAAGGCAAGTCTGTTTATTCAGTGTGAGAGCTGTGATCTGTGAACATTCCTCAAAGGAAGCTCACATTTTTATAAGCCATCAAACTGTTATTTTCCACACAGAGGTATGAAACTGTTAGTACTTTGTTGTTAAAGAAAGAAAAATCCACAAACCAAATCACCTTGAAACTGACAAAAATAATTCTGATTGTTTAACACACACTCCCTAACACCCCACCCCCTGAATTATTGTCCTAATCCATTCCTGATTACAACCAACAGCTAAATGCAGCACATCCAGTGCATGCTGGGTCAAGTCTGGAAGGCATTTCTTAATATTTCTGCTGATAACAATCATGTAAAAATGATGTAAGTTAAAGGTTTATGAAACTATTATTGCATGCATCAAATGTAAAATTGAGGAGATTAGACCTATTTTAAAATGGCAGCTGTCCATTTGGAAGCTAACTCTATTTATACAGTATTATTGAGCTAAAATATGGCCTGACCAAAACCAACCCCAAAGTGAATTTCTGCTGCCTGAAATGGTAAATGGCCTGTATTTATGCCTTAGAGTTCTACAACCCCCCAATGCACTTTACAATGCGATGGTCATTCACACATCTTTGAGTTCACAAACTCGCCCAGTGAAAACTGGAAATGAGACCCTAACACCTTGTGTCTTAGGAAAAACTTATTTTTCTCCCATGGACTTTCAGCTGTTTGTTTTTTATTTTCATTGTTTTTACAGGATTTCTTTTCCTGTATCACCTCCATGGGAGGAGCATGCTTGACATCCACGTGCACCAGCTCCTTCTCTATGCGGTCTTTGGACAGGCTCTGATTGCCTTCCTGGAGGTCTTCCACCGAGGTAACATCATTCTGGAGCTGCTGCGCTGCACCCTCACTCTCCTGCAGGGTTCCTGGTTCTGGGAGGTAAATCTGAGCGTGTACCTAATCAGTGCCTTATTCATTAGTGTGTGTACTCCTGACGTTTTTCTTTGGCAACAGATCGGCTTTGTGCTGTACCCTCCCAGTGGGCCTGAGTGGGACCTGAAGGACCACAGCAACATGATGTTTATCACCATGTGCTACTCCTGGCACCTGGCCTTTGCCATGCTGGTCGCCGGTGTGCTGTACTGCACTGTGAGCTGGTGAGAATCAGCAGACTTCTGAGGAACTGCATCTTGTTTGTCCTGTAAATCTTCCAGATTGTAGCATTTCTGGAGAAACACGTGTCACGCTGAGATTTGTTCTTTCCCTTCAGCGTGGTCCGCTCCAGGTTGAAGAGGACTCCTCCAGTTGAAATGGGACTTCTGAAGACCAGAGAGCGTGACGCAGAATCAGAGGATGAAATTTAATCAAGACGACTGTCGGGAACACATGAACTCGTTATCACAGAGAAGTCAGGGATGTGCTGCTGATAGGTTCAGCTGCAGCACCACACAGAGCAAAGGGATATAAACAAGGTTTACTTTAGAAATATATCTCTACCTCTGCCTGATTTTATCAGCTGTAAACTTCTTTAGTTGGTATTTATTTTGCAGTGACGTAACATTTTATTTGTACTCTGTCATATCTGTTATCAGTTTGCACATAAGAGTGATATTTTTCTGGAATGCCTGCTTCTCATTTAGATTCATTAGTTTTTATCATCATCAGTCATCATCAGTAAATTATTTACTGTTACTGGAAATAGTGAAAAGTGTGTCTTTGCATGTTTGTGCTTTATTTTTTGTTTACATGAGTAAATTGAGTTAAATGTTCAAAGTAAACCCAAACACCATTTACTGAGCTCCACAGGGCATCGGGTCCCCTCAGTCATTATTCAACTACATCAGCTATAATTCTCAGTGATGCAAAAATTCTTTGAACACTTCACAAACACATTTAGAGGTCGCTTTACCTCTGTTAAATTACTTTTTAACACAAATATACTAACAGCCACTCTCACTGTTGCAAATCAGTGCATTTTGGCATCCAGATGGTGTGAAGATGAGTTTCTGAAGTTCAAGCTGAGCATCAGAATAAGGAAGAACATGACACGGTCATTGGTACCAGTGAGACTGGTCTGAATATTTTAGAAACGGCTGATCTGCTGTGATTTTCTCCTACACCCATCTCTAGGGTTTACAAAAAATGATCTGCAAAGGAAAAATTATCCAGTAAAATGTCTTGTGGAGGTCAGAGGAGAATGGTCAGACTGGTTCTAGATGATAAAAAGACATCCGCAGCTGCAATAACCACTGGTTCCGACTAAGGTCTACAGAACAGCATCTCTGAACCACAACATGTTGAAGCTTGAAGCAGATGGACTCCAGCAGCAGAAGACCACACCAGGTGTCTCTCCTGTCAGCTAAGAACAGGAACCTGAGGCTACAATTCCCACAGGATCACCAGAACTGGACCAGAAGAGACTGGAAAATGTGTCCTGGTCTGATGAGTCTGGATTTCAGCTGCAACATTCAGATGGTCGGGTCAGAATTTGGTGTCACCAACATGAAAGCATGGATCCATCCTGCCTTGTATCAATGCTTCAGGCTGCTGCTGGTGGTGTGATGGTGTGGGGGAGATGTTCTGGTCCCACTTTGGACCCCTCAGTACCACCTGAGCCTGGTTTAAACACCACAGCCTACCTGAGTATTGTTGCTGACCATGTCCATCCCTTTATGACCACATGGACCCATCTTCTGATGGCTACTTCCAGCAGGATAAAGCTCCATGTCACAAAGCTCAGATCATCTCTAACTGGTTTCTAGATCATAACAATGAGTTCACTGGACTCCAACCACCTCCACAGTCACCAGATCTCAGTCCAGGCCAGAACCTTTGGGATGTGGTGGAACGGGAGATTCCCATCATGAATGTAACTGTGTGATGATGTCATGTAAATATGAACCAGAACCTCTGAGAGATGTTTCCATCACCTTGTTGGGTCTATGACATGAAGAAGCAGCTCTGAAGGCAGAAGGGGGTCCAACCCAGCACTAATAAGATTTACCTAATGGTAAATGGCCTGTATTTGTATAGCGCCTTAGGGTTCTACAACCCCCCAAAGTGCTTCACAACACAATCAGTCATCCACACATTCACACACTGGTGGTGATGAGCTACGATGGAGCCACAGCTGCCCTGGGGCACAATGACAGAGGCGAGGCCTGCCGTACACTGGCGCCACCGGTCCCTCTGACCACCATCAGCAGGCAAGGTGGGTTAAATGTCTTGCCCAAGGACACAAAAGCAGCATTCTTTAGCAGGATTGAACCTGCAACCTTCAACCTGCTCTACCTCCTGAGCTACTGCTGACCCAATAAGTAAAGAAGCCTGGGTTTAGAGTTACAGTACATGTCACCATAGATGTATTTTATTTTTTGGGTTATGTATTTTTGATCGCGCATGTTGATTCAAATATCATGAACTAGAAACCGTTCTCTTTAGATTGAAAAAAATATTACTTTTCCGTTTGAGGCGGTGTATTTATTTAACTTCAGTTCAAAACAAAACAAAAACATCTCAGAGAACTTTCCACAGATTAATCAGAAAGAATAATAGTTGCACAACAGGATCAAACTGAAAGCATCAACAAAGATGTCAAATAAGATATGTGTCCTCCGATTTCCTTAGAATAAAGACGAGTGAATATTTGACCTAGAAATGTTTTTTTTGAAATATATATAATAAAAAACAAGTAAAATAGACATGTTTTATTTTCTACTGAACACCATTCATTGTGATGGATCAGCTGTAGACCATGTATGCCTGACAGAGGTGGGGCTGCTCCCTCCATAGAGGAATTCAAAAAATAAATCTGGCGCTGGGCCCAACAATGCTTCCTAAGAACTATGATTGGTTGGAGGGAGTTAACAAGAAGTTTAGTTTAAAACTCGTTAAACACTGATGAATTGGATCAGACAAATGCATATTAAGAAATACTTCATCACAAAAGACAGTAAAACAGCTACTACTTCAGAAATAAACTAAGTTTAGTGACTATAGCTTTTTGTTGGTCTGTGCTAACTTACGTTTCATCTTTTTAAAGTAAATCTTCAAAATTTATTGGAAATTTAAATTGTTAACATGTAAAAGTTAGTATAAAAGCCTGAAGGTATGCATGTTTGCTCTTATTTATGCAAATGTAAAAAAACAGTAAAAACAAGCTGAAACGTCTGTTGCTGCGTTCAGGTGTGACTAATCAGAATTTGCACATCTGGCCACTCAGCTCCTCCAGCTGATTCTCAGGAGGCAGGTTATTCTCTATCTTCCCACAAGCGAGGAAGCACGGCAAATCTCTGCTCAGGAAACCACAAGATCTTGTCTTCTGTCAGCAGACTTTTCAAGGTTCTTTGGTCATGGAGAAGCTTTTTAAAAAACGTTTAAATGCAAAAAAAGCTGGTGAAAAGACTCAGCAGGTAAGAATAAACTTTAGAAAAGTTTTTGTTCAAAGCAGCTAAACTGATCATATATTTAAAATCTGACCTCCATTTTTCCACAGAATGGGAGTGAACCCCCAACTGTAAGTGAGAACAAACCCAACATTGGATCTTTGACTTTAAGCCAGACCAAACAGAGGACTGAGGGCATGGCTTCAAACTTCAACAAGTGGGCAAAGGAGAAAAGTAAGAAGGAAGACTCCACTTTAAGCAGGGGGAAACGTCTAAAGGGCTTTGTTGCCTGCTTCATGGTGGGAGCTGCCTGCACTATTTTGGTAATTATGAACATCTTGATTTGCAGCAGATCACAAGAAATGAAGATGATTTGATGTTTTTTTATTTCATTTTACGACTCAGTCTGAATCCCAGTTAGTGCTTTAAAAACTAGATAACATAAGGCTGCAGCTTTAACGCAGACTGACTCATTTACCTGGAGTCCTGTGTGTCTTACAGGGAGTGTATGTGCTCTTTCTGCCTGAGACTGATTTCAATCTGTCCATCGGCATCTACACATTTGGAAATGTTTGTGCTCTTGCCAGGTAGGTGTCAAAAATGATGTGCAGAGTGAAATTCTTTTGAAACCATTGATGATTTTATATAATTTCAATAGGTAGACTTTAAACTCATGGACCTCCACACCACAGAAAATATATTTTTGTACATTTGGGGCAGTAGTGGTTATAATATGCATGTTTTAATAAGATATAGTGACTAAAACGGCTTTGGAGTCCTCTGACTCTGAAAGGCAGTAAGTGTGGGTCATTTATAATTTTATCATTTAAAATGGGCTCTAATTAGCAGTTGACCTGCTATTTAGGAGGTCATAACATTTAATAAACACATTTTGTCTTTTTTTTATTCTGTCAAAAAGCTCTATGTTTGTGATGAGCCCACTGAAGCAGCTGAAGAAGATGTGTAACAGAATAAGAGGGCTGATCATCGTCACGATGCTTGTAAGAGCACAAAAATCATTACTGCTTTATCTGCTCTCCTTATCAGAATCAAATAAATGTCTTCTAAAATGTTTCTTGCTTGTTATATAAGTACCCAGGTTCTTAAAGGGGACATATAATGCAAAACTCACATTTTTTGCATCCTTTTGTGCTGCCATGTTGGTCTCCACTTCCTATATAAACCCTTCAAATGTGAGAAAAAATCTGTCCATCCATTTTCTGTCAGTGTTTGGTTATAGGAATTATGTGCCTAAAAGAAGATGTTTAAAGAAGTCCCTGTTTGTGATGTCACAATCGGGGAAAGTAGAATAGAACCACGTCCAATGTGCAAGAAAGAGTTGCTGCTGGATGAGCAGCAGCTCTACTCTGAGCCCCTCTGAATATCAGAGCTTCTCAGCTTATAGTAGCCTGAGCGGGGGATGGGTGGGCGTGGCCAGCTCCAGCTTGTTTTCTTAAAGGCCCTATGTGGGATATTCATAGAAATCATGGTAAAAATTGCGACTCTTTAGCACCATGCAGTTTAGAGTACATATTGCAGCTACGGTGGCCCACTCAAAAAGGCAACAACCTCCAGCATTCACTCCAACCATCTGGTCCGTTTTGTTTATAAAAAGCATGAGATTGATCTATTTCCAATCTCTCTAGCCTAACCCACACAAAGCATATAACTACTCCACCAGTTAAAAAGACATTTTTAATGACTGTTCAGTCTTAGTGCCTATATAAGATCAGGGGTGTCCAAAGTGATTGTAAAAATAAATCTGCAATTTTTACAATAAAATACTACCATCTGAGGTAGAAAGGGACTTTTTATAAGTCTTTGGTATTGGCTCAGTGATTTTTTGGCCCTTGACTTCAATTCCAGAACGATAGAATTATTTCTTGCCATGACAGGCTCTTGATGCAGAAAGACACGAGATTTTTAGTAATGTGAGACCTAAAAAATGCCCCACTTCCTGCAAAGTGTGGATACCACTGGCCATAATACAGACTCTTTTTATGCCCTAGAAGCTGATTAAGTTTAAATGGCTAGATTGGTGGTGGTGTGGCAGGCCACCAGGAGGCTCCACTCACACCCAGATGAGAGGATGTAAACAGGATGTGATGTGTGACTTGTATATATGTATATATGTACATGTATATATGTTGCGTGTTGTTCTGTAGTGCTGATCAGTTGGAGTAATTAAATTATGTGATCAGACCTACTCACGTGTCAGCCCTGACTTCCTCCACAGTGGCAGCCATCTAAAATGTAGTTACTTCAAAACACCATGGCTGTGTGCAGGTGAGTAGGTGGGACTTTTACCCCCACATCACGAGTGGAAAGACTGGCTCCAAAAACATGTAAACAATATTATGTTTTTGTGTAATAGATGAAGACAGAGCAGTTATCTTTACATGAAATCTGTTGTGATAAAGATCATCAGGCTTTAATGTTAGAAAATATATATTCATTTTAATTTCATGCTATTCACAGTACCTGAAACCTAAAAGATAATCCAGAATTCACAAAACATATAAAAATGTCAACTTTTTCTCAAGTGATAACAGAGTGCATGTTTTGCATAGCATTCAAACAGTAAAAGTACATAATTTTGATGAAAATAAATGAAAAAATATGCAGTCTTATGAATTAACACCATTTCCCTTATTTGTCTCTAATTTTAAATTCTTGTTTTTATTACGTTTCATTGTTTTGACCAGACGTGTCTTGTGTTGACTCTCTGTGCGATCTTCTTGGTGAGTGAACTTTAAAGCAAGCTTTTAATAATTTATTCCTTCACTACCAGCTCTCTGCATCAGATTTGGTCTTTTATAGTGATTCTGTTTTTATTTTTTAGTGGAAGAACTTTGGACATGCTGTACTGTTTGGTGTTTTGCACGTCTCAACATATTTCATGTGAGCACCCGTTCTGCCTCCTTTACAACTGACTGTTTTCAATGTGACTCCAGTTTTATTAGTACAGAACATTATAAACAATGAAGGCTAAACCAGAGAGCTGCAGTTAGCAAAGCAAATCACAAAAATATCTTGGGGTGAACAAAAGTTAATAGAAAAAAAAACAGGGAAAAAAAAACATATTCTACAATTACAACAAAAGACAGAATAACACGCTGAATGAAAAATTGTTTTCCAGGTTTTTTTTTCTCCTCAGAATGTATCCCAAAGGCAGCATGTATAATGAGAACAGGACGGGGCTCAGATTGAACCCTTGGGGGACTCCACAAGTTTAAAATCTTGAGTACTTCATAACACAGCTTGTGTTTTGTTTGCAGGTACAGTCTGTCATACACCCAGTGTGTCAGGTTGGTCATCTTAACACAATTATTTATCTGCATAAGTGTCAAAGCGGTGCTAGAAGCCTGTGACTAATTAGTAAATCACTTTCTAGGAACATCATGAAGATGCTGAACTTCAGCTGGAAACGATCCCTGAGTTTGGGCTGAAGGTGTTTGTGTAGTAATAACACAATGAGTCATGGAGCGGGTTTGAGCCAACACAGAGCTGTATTTAGATAACTGGCGCCAATACAGTTTTCAGCAACTCACTTCCGTACTCGGGTCATACCATTGTATATCACAACACAGGGGGGGAGAACGGGCGCTACTAACTTAACATGAACATCCCATAACATCTTCCCTTTTTTTTTTTTTTTTTTCTCAACTGCTCTCCTGTGTCCTTAGTGCTTCACAGCATTACAACCAGAACCCCCATACATGAACAATATTAAACAGCGAACATAACTGCTGTCTACGGGCCTTACTATAGGTTCAGTCTTTTCGGCACCTTCACCAGCCTGCCGCTGGCCGTCCTGTGCTCTAGTGTGGTTGGTGAAACCTCCTTGGGCTGGAGAAGTGTATCCTGACCTGGCGGTCCCTTCTCCTGGCCCCTTGTGTCCCTGCTTACACTGCCCGGTTGCTCAACTTGCGGGCTGCTGTGCTGTTCTCCGCGCTGCCGCTGCTCTTGGCAGAGCTCTGTCACACCCACCTCCGCTGGCCGCAGATCAACTCGGTTTCGCCTGTAGTAGGTGCCCTCCACATCCACCAGGTACGATCTGGGACCCACTAGCTGTGTACAGACTCCTCTTCTCCACTTGCCTGTCCTGTCTCCGGGCAAAGGCTTCATCCTGATAGCCTGGCCGATGCACAACTCCGGCAGATCCCTGGCGGACTTGTCATACCAGATTTTTGCTGTTTGATGCTTGACCCGTAGTCTTTCTGGAACCCCAGTGATCACGCTTGGCTCCAGGAGTGTGTCGGCCACTGGAAGTGGGGTCCTCAGTCTGCGAGACATCAGCCTCTGTGATGGGCTGCTTGACATGCCCTCCGTTGGTGTGTTCCTCCACTGTAATATAGCCAGCCATGGGTCGTTACCTGCACATGTTGCCTTCTTGCACAGATTCTTCACTATTTTCACTGCCGACTCCGCTTTTCCATTTGCTTTTGGATGTCTGGGCGAGGACATAACATGGTCGAAGTCCCATTGCATTGCGAACCTCCTGAACGTTTCACAGTCAAACTGTGGCCCACCGTCTGTTATTACACGGTCCGGCTGCCCGTGCCGCGCAAACTGGGCCTTGCATCGAAGAACAGTGGTCTCTGCTGACAGATCTGGGAGCAAATCTATTTCCCAAAAATCTGAATAATGATCCACAATTAGAAGGAGGTCCTTGCCGGCTTGCCTGAACAGATCCATGCTCACAATTTGCCACGGCCGCTTCGGGAGTGCATGTGACATCATTGTTTCACGCTGCTGCTCGTGTGAGTATTCGTTGCACGCTGAGCACTGACTTACATAGTCCTTGACCTCCCCGTGCATGTTTGGCCAGTATAGTGTGTCCTTTGCCTGCCTATAGCAGGCATCTCCTCCTACGTGGCTGGCATGGATGCATTTTAACATTTCTGCACGCATTGTCTTTGGGATTATGACTCTCTGGCTTTTAAAAAGCACTCCATCTTGCGCACTGATCTCATCTCTGATGGACCAATATTCTCTGATGGCCAGGGGTGTGTCCTCCCGGCGATCCGGCCAGCCCCGGAGCACTGCCTCCCTCAGCTGCTGAAGTGCCTCGTCTCCCTCGGTGTGTTGCCTGATCTGACTTAGACGCTTGCTTGTCACATTCAGATAGTCAGCCTGGTTTATGTGTTCTGTGTCCTCCTGCGCCCTCTGCAAGCTGCAGATGCTGTGTTTGGTGTATCTCGTGTCAGCCCGCTGGGGTGGAACTGTGGCTCTGCTCAACGTGTCACTGATGTGCATGTCAGTACCTGGCTTATATATAACCCTGAGGTTGTAGTTCTGTAACGTTAGCAGCATGCTTTGGAGGCGCTTGGGGGCTGTGAGAAGGGGCTTGTTGAAGATTGAGGTCAGTGGCTTGTGATCCGTTTCTGCTATGATCTCCTCCCGCCCGTACAGGTAGTAGTGGAATCGCTGGCATGCAAACACGATACTCAGGCACTCCTTCTCAATCTGTGCATAATTTTGTTCTGTTGGGGTCAGCGCCCGTGAAGCATACCCTACCGGCTGTTCCTCCTGCAGTAGGCAGCATCCCAATCCTTTCTGACTGGCATCGCTGTGTATGGTGACTGGCTTGGTTACGTCATAGTATTTGAGAGTTGGAGCTGTTGTGACTAGCCGCTTGATCTCTTCCACAGCGGCGTCATGCTTTGGTAGCCAGTGCCAAGGGACGTCTTTGTCCAGCAGCCTCCGTAGTGGCTCACATGCCTCCGAGAGATGTGGAGTGAATCTCGACAGATAGGTCACAAAGCCTATAAGCCTTTGCACCGCTTTGGCATCTGTGGGGTGAGGCATCTCCTGGACAGCTCTGACTTTCTCCGGGTCGACCCTGAGCCCATCTACTGATAAAATGTGTCCATGAAACTTGACCTCCCTGACCTTAAACTGCAGTTTCTTTAGGCTCAGTCTAAGCTTCACCTCCCTGCATCTGTCCATGAGCTCCAATAGTTTCCTATCATGGTCTGCTGCTGCTTCCTCATCCATATCCCCACACCCCACCACCAGGATATCATCTGCAATGGGTTCCACCCCTTTCAGCCCTGCCAGAAGCTCATGCTGTTTTCTCTGATATATCTCTGGGGCCACAGACACCCCAAAAGGCAGCTTCAGCCAGCGCTTCCTGCCCCAAGGCGTCCAGAATGTTGTCACATAACTGCTTTCCTCATCCAGCCTACACTGCAGAAACGCATCACGCGCATCAACCAGAGTGAAAACCCGGGCCTTGGGGAGTTTGTGTAAAACGTCCTCCAGGGTGGGCATTATGTAGTGGGACCTCTTCAGAGCTCGGTTTAGTGACTTGGGGTCAATACAAATTCTTAGTTTCTCTGGCTGCCGGACTATCACCATGTTGCTAATCCAGTCTGTTGGTTCGGACACTGAGGCTAAATGCCCATCTCTCTCATGTTTGTCCAGTTGAGCTTTAACGGCCTCTCTGAGAGCCACTGGAACATTGCGTGGTGAGGCCTGCACTGGCGCTACATCCTTATCTAACACAAATCGTACCTCACCAGGGAGCGCTTCGACTGGCGCATTAAAAACATCCTCATAGGTGCTGATAAGATTCTGCTTACTCAATGGGCCTGAGCTGCTGTGCTCTACCACAAGTAGTTCCTTTGGTATGGTAAAGTGTATTAATCCTAGACGTTCACAGGTGTCACCTGACAGCAGGGGTCTCTGACTGCTCCTCACGATCTCAAAGTTCAGCTCATGGGTTTTTTCTCTCACTACACACTCAGTGTTGAATATGCCTATCGATGACATAGACTGGCCTGAATATAAAACTAGTCTGGTCCGGCTTGGTAATAGCGCAGCATGGGGTGCCAGTCTCCTCATATCTTTCATACTCATAACGTTGCAGGTCGCCCCAGAGTCTAGCTGACATCTCTGATATCCTCCCTTCATTTTAATATTTGCAAACCACTTTTTTCCACACCCCTGCACTGCCCCAATGCTCTTAGTTGTGTATATGTGCGCTTCCGTGTCAGATGGGCTCATATCATCTGGGCCTGCGGGGTCTGCGGTGTTCACCTGTCTACGGGTCTGACCTCTCTTCATGCACATTTTTGCGAAATGGTTCGCTGTCCCGCAGTGGCGGCAATTCTTTCCATATGCGGGGCATGATTCACGTCCGCGCCGATGTCTGTTCCCACAAAATCTACAAGGTGCGTCCTCACCCCGCCCGGGCATCTGGTTCTGCAGCCTGTCCTGGCGGGTCTGCCTCAGTTCAGCCCAAGGCCGCCGGCTGTCTGTAGCATGCACTGTCTCCGGAGGTCTATCATGTGACATCGCTTTCAGACCCATGTCAGTCAACTCTGTGGCCCGACATATTTCAATGGCTGATGCAAGGGTGAGTGTTTTCTCTCTAAGAAGGCGGCGACGCACAGCTTCATCACATACGCCCAACACCAGTCTGTCTCTTAATAAATCCTCTTTGAGGTCGCCATACTCACAAGATGCAGCTCTCTCCCTTAGCCGTGTTACAAATGCATCAATGGGTTCTCCCTCGTCCTGCTTGCAGTTTCCGAATACATATCTTTCAAATATCACGTTCCTGGCCGGCTTAAAATGCTCACCCAGAGCGTCAAGGATGGCTGTGGGGTCCTTCGCCTGTTCCCCTGAAAGTCCCAAATTGTGTTTGTATATGTGTCGGCAATCACTGCCCATCACCCGTCGCAAGGTCGCCGCCTGTACCTCCTTGTCGTTTTTATTCAGCCCCGTTGCTAGCATGTAATCTTCAAACTCCGACCTGAATTCGTCCCAGTTGTTTGCTAGGTCGCCGGACATTTTCATCTCTCCCGGTGGTGGCACCGAGTTTGCCATCGTGCTACCGTTGATGTCTTCCCTGTGTAGCTCCGTCTCGCTTCTTCACTTAGATCACTTCTGACACCATGTTTGTGTAGTAATAACACAATGAGTCATGGAGCGGGTTTGAGCCAACACAGAGCTGTATTTAGATAACTGGCGCCAATACAGTTTTCAGCAACTCACTTCCGTACTCGGGTCATACCATTGTATATCACAACACAGGGGGGGAGAACGGGCGCTACTAACTTAACATGAACATCCCATAACAGAAGGTTCAAGCCAAAGAAAGCTTTTGTTTAAGGGAACTGTTTTGCTGATGAGAGTCAATGAAACAACCTGTTATCAAAAAGTTAATCACGCTTCTTCCCTCACATCCCTCATTTTCTGATAATTAAAAAAAAAAGATTACCACTTTCTGGTGTTAAACATGTGAGTGGATTTTTTTAATGTGTTTGTCTACTGATTCATTTGAAGCTGATCTAACCAGTGACCTTTGTGTGTATTCCATGGAATTATCTTCAAAATGAAAGCTTTCATAAAATAATCTTGTCTCAGTCAGAGAGGAATGTTGTCATGTCCTGTCAATGTCCTCCCTGTGTCCAGTCTGGGTCCATTCCCCAGCCCATTAGTGTTGTATTTCTCTCTAGTTTTTCTTTCCCCTTCTTGTGTATTTAAGTATTGCCAGGTCCCTGTAAGTTTAGTATCCTTTTGTATCAGTTACCTTTGACCCCTGTGTTCCTCTTAGCTGTTTCTCCCCACATTAGTTATCTTTCATTGTCCCCTGGTATTTAGTTCATCCCTCCAGTTAGCTGTTGTCCTTGTGTCCCCTTAAGTCATCCTGTACCTCTTATGTTCAGTGTTTTAGTCTTCAGTCAGTTTGGTGTTTCATTCTCATAGCTTCCTTCCTGTGTTCTCCTATGTTAGTTGCTTCTTGTATTTTGTTTATTAGTTCAATGACTTTATTTATTTCTCCTGTATTCTGTTTATTCATTCTAGTATATTCTTTCAGCATTTAGTTTTAATGTTTTAGGTTTCTCTCTTTATCTGGTTCAGTCCTCTTGTGTTTTGTATTGCTTCCCATCCTCAGTTAAATAGTCACACCTGTCCAGCATCATCAATCAGTAATCATCTCACCTGTTGCTTGTCTCCATTCACCTCCTCAGTCTATTTAAACTCAGCTCAGTTCTACACTCGTGTCGGTTCCTTGTGTTTGTCTGTGTTACCTGCGTGTGTTGCCATTATCCCTGTGTTGCCTGCATCCTTGGTGTCTCCTTGTTGCTCCTGCATTTTTTGTTCCTGCTCCAGACCAAGGCTACTTTAATAAACACTTTTGATTTTTCAACCATACCTGGCTGCCTCCTGGATATTCCTGCACGTGGGTC
Source organism: Aphyosemion australe (assembly GCA_006937985.1). NCBI lineage: Eukaryota > Metazoa > Chordata > Actinopteri > Cyprinodontiformes > Nothobranchiidae > Aphyosemion > Aphyosemion australe. The sequence continues at coordinate 1,300,829 of SSNS01000064.1, forward strand.
CTACAACAACCTCCATTCCATGACAGATGTAAACTGTAAACACAGCTATTATACAAAACTTCAAATGTTTTCAACTTTTATGTTTGTTTTCTTTTCCTACGTTTATAAATCTATTGACCTTGAAGATGTGACCATTAACCTATTCCTGAAACAGTGTCTACGCACATGCATGAGCTGGGGGTGTGAATTCCAGTCTGTCATATGATGACCAGCCTTCAGATTTCTCAGTCACCATTGAAAAAAACGGTGAAAAACAGAAATGATCCAGTTAATGCAACCCCTGAGATATATATTTCTGTTTTTCCCTGTATTTATTTTAATGGTGACTGAAAAATCTGAATGCTGTCTATATTTCAGCTGCTGATGCAGGACAAGATAATGTTCCTCCTTAGACAAAAGTGCCCCCCTGTGGGTTTTTAAGTATTTCAACTGTTCAATTATAAAAGTATAAATATTTATGTGATTGGGGTAGATTTTAATTTTGAGTTGGTGAACATCATAACTTTTGTTTTATTGGCATTTAAAACTAATTTAGAATTGCACAAAGTGTGCTGAGAAATGGCCTGATGAGGTGAAGACGCAACTGAGTACATCACAATGTCATCGGCATAGAAATGGAAGTTTTACTTCTGCAGGATTAAGTCTACTCACTACTTACTTTTACTTTGGCTGTTTAAAATAATCTTTGTCCCACATGGTACTGTGTGTTTCATTTTCCAGTCCCTGTTCGTTTTAAGGTATTGGTCATATACAATAACATCAGATTAAATACAATATATTTTATAGCTTGTTGTAACCTTTTTAACCTTGTCCAAAATCAAGAAGTTTTAAATAATTCTAAAGTCATCCTTTCTGAATCCACAGGAATTACTTTATCTTCCCAGAAGTGGACGATTCAGCAAGTTCAACAAGGTCAGACATGTAGTAGCTACTCCAAAAATATATATATAAAAAAATAAAATCTAACTCCGAGTCTTCAGGCTTCAGTTAGCAGGTTAAGTGTTAAAGTTCATGACAGGCCAGATTTCAGCTCACGTAAGGGTTACCAGGAGAAAGGAGTTAGGAGGGAAAACGATAAAAGAAAAGATGGCAGCATGGCTTTGGGTGCAACTAAAGCCTGGTCCAAACAGGGTCACACAAAAACACAGCAACAAGTCAAAAACTGAGAAAGAGAATCAAGTCAACGTCCAAACCTTAACTGGATGAGAATGATAGGACAGTTTGTTAATGAGATTGGATCAAAGTGTTTCTACAGCAAGTGTCACAGATCACCTAAAGCTAAACACAGCTACAAACCACTTATGTGGGATGCATTTGGTTATTTCACACTGTTTCTGCAGTGTGGATTACTTTTAGGTGTTTTCTTCTTATAAAATCTAGATAAATAGAAAAAATGAAGAAGCATTTGAAAACCAACATAGCCCATATGTGAAAAGTAATGGCCCCCATTATTAAGTCATAATTCAATGTCTTTGCATCTCCCACTCTTCAAATCCTACCTATTCAGACAAGCCTTCCACACATAAAATCCGTTCTGTTTTTATATTTCTGTTTCATATGTTTATGTTGTTCTTGCTCTGTTTTATCTGTCTTGTTGAAAAGGTTCCTTGGGTGTCCTGAAAGGTGCTTTTAAATAAAATGTATTGTTATTTATATTATTATTTTATTGCAATATGTTTTCGTTCTCCTTGAGATAAACGTCAAAGCGACGCCCAGATCTCCACTCTGCTGAGAGGACAAGCTGAAGTAGACGTCAGCGACCACCTGATGCTCTCTGCTGCTGGCTGGACCACGGACGGGGAGGTCTGAGTGTGTCTGCAGCTTTTCTTCAGGGACCCTAAAGGGGTCAGTCAGCCCTCTCTGCAGGATTCTGGCCCAAAACATGACTCTGCATCTTCTGTGGTGACGTTGCATCCTTGTTGAACCATGGTGCATAACTCCAAGCCTCTGGAGGACCCTACACCTTGATGTTTGTACTTAGAAACCTTTAATTAAACCTCTGAAATCATGGTGAAGAGTTTCAATTTGAACTAAATCACAAACTTGTATCATTTACCTGTTTTTTTAACTCAATACAAAGCTAAAGAGAAAAAAGAGATGAAACTCTGAAGAGAGGTTTGGCAGAAATCATTTTGCCGTTTAATTTTCAACACAACATATTTACATATAATCAAAAGAAACTTTAGTTTAGCCAATTGCTATTCCACCTTTAGATTATTAAACTGGGGAATTTGGTGAAAAACAACAAAAACACAAAAAGATGAATCAGTCCAGGGAACTGAAGAAATTAATGAAGGTGTTCAGGGTTTTTTTTGTGGGGAGTTCTGTTTGTCTGCTCCTCCAGGCCCTCCGGCTCCTTCTTTGCTGCATCTACTAAATTTTATTCAGAGTCCGGTACATTTGGGAGCCTCAGGCTGCTCCGGAACATCATGATGTCCTGGGCCCTTGCGCTCTCATGGGCCCTCACGCTCTCCTGTGACATCACTCGACTCTGGGACGTCTCGCTACTCTGGGACGTCTCGCTCTTCTGGGATGTCATGGTCCTCTGGGCCCTCGTGGAACTCTGGGATGTCTTGGTCCTCTGGGCCCTCGTGGAACTCTGGGATGTCTTGGTCCTCTGGGTTCTCGCGGTACTCTGGGATGTCTCGGTCCTCTGGGCTCTCGCAGCACTCTGGGATGTCTTGGTCCTCTGGGCTCTCGCGGTACTCTGGGATGTCTTGGTCCTCTGGGCTCTTGCAGCACTCTGGGATGTCGTGGTTCTTTGGACCTTGACACTCCTCTGGGCCCTTGCGCCACTCCTCCTCTGGCTGGAGGCTCTCTGTGACTGAGCAGAAAAACAAAAGTCACCACTCTTTACTAACGGGAACTCTAAATCATTTGTTCCTTCTCATGGAGATTGCAATTACAACAGAAACTCTGTTACTAAAACTCAGCAGAAAAATCTGAGCTTTGACGACAGTCTCGTCTCAGACTTACGTTGTTCTGGCTGCTGTCGGATGTCACCACGATGTTGCTGGGCCAGCTGCTGTCACCTTCACTGCACTCAGGGGTCTACATGAACAAAAGTGTGTGTGAGAAAAGTGACGTATTTAAAAAAGCAGCACTTGAATGCATCCATCTCAAAGTGGCGTTTCTGCTCGCTTCAGAGTAACTTACAGGTTCAGGAGACGGGCCGTCGGAGCTGGAGGAGGGCTCAGGCTCCGACACAGACACAGACAAGGGGTCGGACAAAGACACGGGCCTGGAAGAGTCGGTCTCTGAATCGGTCAACTGGGAAAAAGAAAACATTTTAAACACATTTTAATACAGGCTCCTTCTGCTACAATGAGAAAAAAAATCACTTAGTTGTTGGATTTAAGAAGCCTGCATACCTGAGCTCTGTAGCTATCTATCACTATGCCAAGCAGGGAGTTCAAGATTAGGTCACTGCCAATGAAGATGATGCAGATGAAGTATAAGGCAATCCACGGGGAGGTCTTGAGCATGCCGCTGTACAATATCAGGTTCCAGCTGTCCTTAGTTACGACCTGAATTGAAAACAAAACATAAACATTTATAATAACTGTCTGAGTCAAGTCATGACGACTGAATATTAGGAAGGAAATAACACCTGAAAGGAGGTGAGCATGGCTTTCCCTATGGTGTCAAAGCTCGAGCGGTCGTCAAAGAGGGCCACGACTTCTGGTGGTGGAAAGGGCTTGCATTTGAACAGCGTCATGCCCCAAACGCTGCAGCGAGAGATAGCCAGATCCGTATTATAGCACATCGTGTGTGTGTGTGTTTAGAGGTATGGTGTGAATTAGGTTTTTGTTGAGGTTAGGAATACAGCAACACTGGTTATGGTTAGGATTAGGGTATGGGTTAGGCATAATACAGTCACTAAAATGAAAAAAATGTAATGGAAGTCAATGGATAGTCCTCACCATGATAGAAAGACAGACGTGTGTGTGTGTGTGCGTGTGTGTGTGTACGTGCCCGAACATGAAGACGGTGAATCCCAGCATCATGTAGACATATACTGAGTTCTTGACAGACAGCTTCAGGGCCTCCACCTGTCTCCTCATCTCAGGCGAGGCATCGTAGAGCTTCGAGAAGCGAGTGACACGGGTCAATCTCACGAAGGCAAATTTGGTGTGGGTACCCATGCCGATTTCCACCAGGCTGAGAGTAAACAACAACAACAAAAATGGTGGTCACATCAAAAAATAAACCATCAATTCCCAAAAGCAAAGTTTGACTGAGATCATTCTACCCAATGAGGAGGACGGCAAAGTCACAGAGGTTCCCTGGATCTGTGAAGTAGCTGAACCCATAGGTGAGGAGCAACAGGATCGCCTCCATCAGGTACACCATGGTGAAAATGTAGTTACACGTGATCAGAGCGGTGGTCAGACTCGCGGGCTTCAGAAGGAGAAGATCCAGAGTGGAGAACATCATGAACATGAGTTCACTCAGCTGGTTTTTACATTTTTACCAGAGAACAACATTGATAAACTTTTTTAGACAAGTTTGTTTGTTACAGACTCTTATTGTGGAGGGTTGAAGGAAGAGAACTACAAAAGTATTCAAAATAAAACACACTCAGAGCCTCGGTGACAATAATAATAAAAACTGTTTTAGCATTAGCCTAATGACATAACACCATGCTGTTCATTCCATACAATAAGCCGGTGTAAGTCTTCATTTGTATGTGCATCTGGTGTGTTTTACTGACAAACATTTCATTATTAAACAAAATCAAAGACAAATAGAAAATTACTTTTGAGAGCATCTTACCTTGTTGTAGTAGTCCATGCACAGGGTGATGATGTTGGCGGTGGTGAAGATCATCATGACGCAATCAGCGCAGTCGCTGTTCAGGAACCGCTCAGCCATCTCCTGGTTCGGGGACCGGGCTTCATACTGGGAATGAGGAGAACGGGTTGAGTGTTGGTGGAAGATGAGCAAAACAAAACTATCAGCTGAACGTGTTTTGTCTGACCGAACGTGAGCGGCTCAGGCTGCTCCACCAGCGGAAGCTCTCCGTGGACAATCTGAGAGAGAGAGAATCAGTGGGTAACCCTGCATCCGTGCACATTCAGGTTCAACGCTGACTGATTTTGTGCTGTGGTGTGAGTGAATGTGTGACTGGTTTTGTGTCTTCTTTGTCTCTACGTGGCGACCTGTCCAGGGTGACGGCCGGAGACCGACAGCAGCTCCTAGAGACCTGACCTGAGTGTTTGTTTTTGTTAACAGCTGACCTGCAGCAGCGGTGCTCCACCAGGTAAAGCTTCATCCTGTGGAGGAGGTCCAAGCTGTCCACGAAGAAGTTCCTCTCAGTTCGCTGGTCCTCTTCCATGGCCTCCATGAAGTTGGTGGCAAGGATCATCATGCACGTGTTGATCGCAACGAAGGTGCCCATCTGATCAGAGATACACAAAGATCTTCTCTGTAGCAACAGCTGACTGATTATTGTTTACAGCCGTGTCGGTGCAAACCCCGTACAATAGAAATATTTAAAAAGTCAAGCAGATACTTACACCAGTGATGAAGATGAAGTATAGCATGCTGAAAATTGAGGAGACATCCGTCGTGTAATTCATCACGTTTGACCAGCCTTCCAGTGACAAGACCTGATGGAAATCACAGACAAACATCATGTGTAACGTCTATTAAAGGATTAAAATTCACAAATGCGCCAAATAATCAAACAGGGGTCAGAAACCTTGAACCTGTAGACAGATTTACAGACAGACAGGCTGATTCCCACCTGGTACACGGTGAGCATCCCATATTCAGCATTGTCAAAGCTGATTCTTCCCAACCCCGGATTTGGGCCCAAAGGAAGACAGCTGTTATACAGAAGGTTCCAGTTCATGCAGCCTGAGGAGTTGGTCCAGGTGCTGCTGTTGGCCGGTAGTGCAGATGACCAGTTTGCACTGGGCGGAGCCAACAGGCAATCCTGGCCACCCTGGCGCAGTGGAGGAATGTCTCCACATTGGCGTGTTCCATATGAGTGCGGTGAACAGAGGAAATCACCGTATTCATCAGGAGAGGATGAGTAGTACACACTCAAGTTCAGCTTTGACCTTTGGGATTAAAAACGAACAAAAACAGCACAGAAAAAAGAGATTACAGGCTGCAACCTTTACAAGAATGCCAAGTCTAAAATCTAAAGTAAAAAAAAACTGTTTTCTGTACTTCAGGGTAAAACAAATGAGCTGGGCTGTTAGCAAAGCGTTCAAACCCCTTTTAAAAGTCAATTTCTTCATTAAATACTTGTTCAAAGAGAGAGAGACAGGAGGAGCAGACAAAAGCATCGTCTTACGAGAGGTTCAGGTCGCTCAGGAAGCACCGATGCTGGAGGTTGCCGGCCCACAGCTGGACCCCCAGGGTGCCCATGACGTAAACGATTAACAGATAGAGCACCCAGTAGGAGGCTATGGTGGGCAGGATCTTGCCCATGGTTAGGATCCACTTCCGCAACCCTACAGGAACGTGGACAAAAAACAACCAGATGTTTAGATGTTTAAATGAAAGTTTGCCCTTGTGGGTCCTTCATGTTATTTAGGAATCACTAAGAATACGTGTTAATGAATCTATGTGTGTTTAGATCTATCTCTGGAAATGTGACATTTAATAAATGGATTAGTTCAAAATAAAAGTGAGGGCTGGTGTTTAAACGATGGCCAATGGTATGTCTGAAACCTGACAAAGGTCCTTCTGCTCTCCATCATCAACTTACCCTTCACTTTGACCATCAGCCTGATCGGCTTCAGCGGGTAGCTGATTCTCAGGTAGATCCGGAAGAAGAAGAGGACGTGGTCCGTGATCCTGACAGGAAAAAAAATTTTGTGTCACTTCAGTTAAAATCAAACATTATTTTTTACTTTGCATACAGTGAATAGAAAATATTTACTCCATAATGAGGACCAACAGCTCCAACCGGTTCCACATGCTCCGTAGGTGACCTCCCTCCCTGTTGACACCCAGCAACGCCATCTTCACCACCATGTCAATCAGGAATAATGAGAAGCAGCACCAGTTCAACAACTGAGGAGACGTGGTTAAAAACAGCAGGATTAAAATCAAACAGCCTAAACGGATGTGGGGAATATTTCAGGGCTCGCACTAACCTTGATGCGCAGGGGCTCCTCACCGCAGGGACTGAACATGGCCACGACCGCAATACTGACGAAGATCGTGATCAATTTGATCAGGGCCCAATACGTGGAAAAGGTTAAGGCCAAAACACGTTCAGATAATCCAAATACAGATTATGTGGGTTAAAACACACCAGAGGCACTTAAACATTCAGTTATGAAGGTTATTTTAAGACATTTCACGTCTCACTCAAGGAGCTTCCTCAGTTCTAATCTAAAAGATGAAAAGTGTCACGCTCATCCCGATACTGATTTCCTGGAAACAGCTTCAACTTGGAAATGAGGAAGCTCTTGAATGAGAAACAAAAAAAAACTTTTGAATTTAAACTTGCTAGGATCAGCTGATCTAATCAGCCAAAGTTATTTCCAGCAGTAAGGAAAGGATATGGGCTGGTGATCATCACCTTCAGCATCCTCATCTGTCGTTGCCACCATCCCACCGGTGCATTGTCCTGCTGGTTATTTCTTGGGGCTGCGCCAGAGGAGTTGGTGCTGCTGCTCAGCTCTATTTTTACTATTCTGTGAGCCATGGTGGCTGTCGGCTGCAGAAAAGTCAAAAACAGATGAGAAATAACTGAAGTTAAAGCTGAATGCTTCTATGATTGTGTTTTTCAAATAACAAATCAAAGATAATAAATCATGCAGCTTGCCTTTTTATGTTTTGGTTCTAAAGTATTTTACAATTCTATTATTTAAGTGACGATATTTACCTCCATCAGCCACTGACTAAAAGGCATCATTTTAAAAAATGTCATGTTTTTTCAAAATAAGACAGAAAATTACAAATGAACTTTGATCTTAATTCCACATAAACAAAAGCTCATGTTTTCTTTGTTTTCAAATGAGCTGTTTTTAGTTTCCTAACAACCGAAAATGCTGAACTAATGTTAAACAAGATGACAATTTTGTCAAACAAAAACAAAGCTTTTAGTTTGAAAGCATGGCCAAAAACATTAAAACACAGCTCTGCCTTCATCACAATTAATAAATGCTTAATCTCCATAGCAGCTAATTAACGAGCATCACAAATTCAAAAAATGCCAATAAAATCACATTATAAAGTAATAAATGCATTTTGCTTTGAATATTGCACAAAAACAAAGCTCATCATGCAGAAATAATTTGAAATTTGCAGTTTTTGCATCATAGCAACCATACCATACCAGTTTTATTTCTAAAGCACATTTAAAAGCAGCATGGCAGCTGACCAAAGAACAAAGCAAAACAACACATAAAAAATGCTAGACACAGATATAGACATTGCTCCAGAGAGAGAGAGAAGTGAAGATCAGCACTAAAAACTCACTAGAGTCAACAGCGTATAATAGCAGACCATAATACACAAGGTAAAAATGCCTAGAACTAGAGCCAAGGCATAGCAACCAGACTCAAATATAAAACAAGAAGGCGTACAAAAGCAGGGATAAAGACAAACAGAGGAAGAAGTGATCACCACCAAAAGCCAAGTTGTAAAAGTCAGCCTAAATCAAACCACACAGATGCAAATGATTGGCTGGATGAGATAAAACAAACCAATTGTTTTAATTAATATGAATAAATTTATTATTAATTTGAGGGTTTTGATTTTTTTTTGCCAATTTGCACATTTCAAAATAAAATACAATCCGTTTCTCTTGTCATTAAGTGTTTTGGTTTTAAGTTATAAGGAAATCCTTGATTTAACTTAAACAATGGGTTTGTTATTTTCTCTCTGTCTCTTCATTAGGCTACAAATGTTTTGGGAGGCTAAAAACAAGTGTGTTTTATATAAAGCAGACATCATTTTCTTATTAACTTAAATTACACAACCAGCAAAATACAAACAAAACGTCCTTATGATAAAAAAAAACTTACCAGAGAAAACGAGCCGATTCCTGAAGCTCCGCGTCTTTGGATAAATCCAGAGGAGGGACTAAACAGCTAAACTAGCTAATGACGTTTTCAAGTTAGCTTAAATGGCTAATTTAAACAAATTACCTAACAAGCGTGCGTCTCAGTACGTCTCCGAAAATGCACTGAATGTTTGACAAAAATCAGACCTTTTATAGCAGGCCTAAATTCTGGACGCTAAATTGAAAATAATAACAATAACAATGGATACCAATAATAAGCGCGCTTGAGCGTTTTACTGACTGCGCATGCGCACATCCCCGAGCTGAACAATAACAAACGCTGAGATCAAAAGAAGAGATAACGTGCGTCGCTCAAAACAGCAACAGGCAACTTTTAGATGTAAACGTTTCTTAGCCATTTACTTCCTGCATGGGTGATGTTGTTTGGCTGACATATTTAAAAAATGACAGTTCTGAACATGTTTGAGTGGAAACTTTTAAAGTCATTTAGTCTCAAAAATGTTTTCTGCTCTAGTTTTTATTGAATCCCTGCTGTTTCTACCAATAGCATCATAGTTAAAGCACTTTTGAATGATGCACAGATGAGCAAGTTCTTCATTTTTAAGAAAAATTCTGCATATTAATTGTAAATGAAGAACAAAATGGATACAAAATGTATTGCCTCTGGGACACTGGCGCTCCTGCTGCAGGAAACAGCTAGCAATGCGCTCTCTCTCTCTCTCTCTCTCTCTCTCTCTCTCTCTCTCTCTCTCTCTCTCTCTCACACACACACACACACACACTGAGCTTGAGATAGGAGTGAGTTATGTGCGTATGAGTTATGGCTGAGGTCATTGTAGAAGGTGAGTAAATGGTAAATGTATTTGTATAGCACTTTCTTAGGGTTCTACAACCCCCCAAGGCGCTTCACAAAACAATCAGTCATCCACCCATTCACACACTGGTGGTGATGAGCTACAATGTAGCCACAGCTGCCCTGGGGCACACTGACAGAGGCGAGGCCTGCCGTACACTGGTGCCACTGGTCCCTCTGGCTACCACCAGCAGGCAAGGTGGGTAAAGTGTCTTGCCCAAGGACACAACAGCAGCATTCTGTGGTGGGAGCCGGGATCAAACTTTCAACCTTCCGATTATTGGACAACCTGCTCTACCTCCTGAGCTACTGCTGTCCCAGTACCTGGAGACTGGAGTCATGCACAGGAGACAGGTTATTCAGGGTTCCAAAAAACAAAGCACTAGAAACAAGAGACAAAGGCCGACGACTAGGAATGTGAGCCAAAGCTAGAGATTCAGCAAGAGCCATCCAAAGTGGGTGCTCACCCAGCAAATGCAGTAGTCTCAGTCCTCCTTTTATCCCTGGCCGGTTGATGTCTTGATGAGCCGCAGCTGTTCCGCTCTCCAGATCAACCCACCGCATTGAAGACTCAGAGGCAGAGTTAATGGAGCAAAATGCAGACCAGACCTGTGATGAGCTGAATTTACCAGGTAATTATTGTCCTCTTTTATTCAGCAAGAATTGGCTACCAGAGAACCTGATTTTTCTATGCTGACTCTAAATAGTGCAGAAAAAGTTGCCTCCCAACACATCCTCTCTCCTCCTGGTTCAAATGATCAATAACATTGACCATTCACCCTCTTGAGCAGTATTGTGGGTGTACATAAGTGGTGCACATGAGCACCAAAAAGAGTGCGTGCCAATTATTTTGCTACTACATTCCTTGACATAAAGATGTTGCATCGTTGTGAGCTATAATATGTGTTTTTCCCCCACTGATCATTTCTGCCCAAGCAGCAAGACATGTTATGGTAAACTCATCCTGCCCACCAGGAGGAACTAGAGAGTGATGTTTGGGCCTCTCTTCTGGCTCTAGTACCCCTGTGACCTTGAACAAGTGGAGGAAAATGGGTGGATAGAAAAGACATATAACGATATGTCTTCTTTTCCATACACCCATTTTCCCATTGGTTCATAAGTGTTTCTGATGTAAACGTAATGATGGCATTTGATGTCTTTTGTAGTCAAGAGCGCTGCCATCTCCAATAGTTTTTATGTTTATGGTTCTTGTCTGTTCATTCCAGTACCATCAGACATTGTTATGCTGTTTTTGTAGCTTGTGTATGTTTATGAAAATGTCTTCGTACAGCTTCAACATTTTTAAGAATGTTATCTTGATTGACAGATTAGTCAGCCCTCTTATCCCCCATGGTGTCTCCGATAGTTTCTCCAGACTGGACTGCTGCCAGTTTTGAGGTACACCTATAAAAATAAAATCAAACCATCACAGAAGTTGTTTTTTCTGTTATTTTTATAATACACACTCCAGTTTACTTTCTTGATATTGCTTGGCAGTTGTATTAATGATTTCATTTAGCTCTTTTCAGATTAGTGTAATCACAGTGAATGCTTTATTAGAGTGACCTTTCATTGTTATTTTAAATCTGAACTCTTTATTTTTAAAGGTTCCAAGACAGTGTCTTTTATTGAACTTATGTCCAGCCAAACTTGAACACCAACACAGGTTACAGACATACAGCACTGTGAAAAAGGATTTGTTTGACTCTATTTGAAAAAGTAATTCCCCCTAAAGATGGATCCATGGGAGAGTTCCAGGGCTAAAACTACACAAAGACCCATCTCACATTTACCAAAAACATCTGATTTCCAAGACTTCTGTTCTGTGGACCTAACCTGTGGGCCACAGGAGCACTCAGACTTGCACAGAACAATACCTATAAAATAATACTTAGCTTACTTAGGTTTTGATTAATTTCATATTCCCTTCACCAGAGCAGAGCTGTCTTTGATCAGCTGGATTACTATATATATATATATATATATATATATATATATGCTGCTTATATATACAGTCTTTGCTCTCGACGGACAGTTATTTGGGGGCATGTCTCCGTCACCCTCCGCGAGCCCGTCCAAGAGCCCTTGCGTCGACGCAAAATGGCGCTGCGTGTCTCCGTACTGACGGACAAGTATAAATTAGGCTTAAGACATTGCCCTGTCGTTATTTGTATAGATATCCAACTTCATATTGAGATCTGATGTATCTAATGTGTTTCTTTAAAGTGTTCCTTTCATTTTCGTGAGCAGTCTATGTTACAACTAGGAGTGGGAATTTAACCCGTTAATTATGATTAATTAATTAGAAAAAAATAATGCTTTAAAAAACATTTACGCATTTAAAAGCCTGAGGGTCCCCCAATTGGGGGATGTTGAAGTTTAGCAGCAAAACACATGCCCTAAATATCAATATAGTCAGGCTGCACCTCTAAAATAAAGCCCAGAACCTTGGCTACAAGACCATGTAAACCTTTTTTATGTGCTCCAAACACAACTAAAACTACAATCAAATGAGTGATCAGAAATCCCTCTTCATGTGTTTTTGCCTTCATTTCTGTCTCTAATGATGCTAAATCAAATCAAATTGCACACACACTCTATCAGCCCATTATTATTATTATTATTATTATTATTATTATTATTATTATTATTATTATTATTATTATTATTATTATTTTAAAGACAATACCATTATCAAAATATAATTAAAATAGTATTGTACTTTTAGGTCTGTCCTATTTTTGCCAGTGATATATATATATGTATATTTTTTCTCCTGTTTTGAATTGAAATACAATTTAAAAGCATTTTTTTTATTAAAAGAGCTTGTGTTTACAATAATAATGTCAATGACTATTGTTTGATTCTCTGTCTCATTATTTTTAATTTGAAAAAATTGCTTTCGTGGCAAATATTCTTGAACAATTAAAATGCGATTAATCAAGATTAATTAATTACAAAGCCTCTAATTAATTAGAAACATTTTTTTAATCGAGTCCCACACGTAGTTACAACATTTGATTAGTTCTGTCTTAAAGACTCATTAATGTTTAAATTAAGATCTTCTACGTGAAGAAGACTACACACTCAGTCCTTAAAATAAGGCACCACACCAAAATGTGTTCCCTTTAAAAAGTTTGCAAATGTACTTTTTTAAAACAGCTTTGCTGCTTTTTTTGACATTAATATGTAAGACAGATTAAAACACCAACTGATTATAACTAACAGAGTAGATAAATGTAGTTAATATCTCTAGCAAAGTGTTCAGATGAGCTCCTCGGATGTGATTTTCTTAAAAATACAAGTCTGACACAAGATTACAATGTTTTGATAGGCAGAAAACTCATCAGAGTGAGACCTCTTGGCTGCTGCACCCATTTGCAACCAGGTGAAATCATCACACCTGCCCAGGTGACAGCTCATCCACTCGGCTCTCAGCAGCCATGTGACTTTATTGTCCATCAGCTCAGACTTGAGGAAACACGGCAGTTTCCTTCATTCCAGGAAACTACAAGATTAGTTTTGTAAGGTGAAGTTTTCCGATCTTCAGTTATGGATAAATTAAAATCAGTTTTAAGCGGAGAAGAGGCGCGAAGGGAAGACAGAAACATCTTACAGGTAAAACAGAAAATAAAGCTTTAGCTGTATAAGCTACGTCGCCTGGATCATCTGTTGATGCGATGGATTATTTCTTTCTCCAGACTGTGAATGAAGCCTCGTCTTTGAGCTGGAGCACACGGATCAAAGGATTCATTGCCTGTTTCGTGGTGGGAGCAGCATGCACACTTTTGGTAAATAACACACTGAAGTGTGATAGTTTTAAAAAACAACAGATTGTTGCTCTGTTCTTCAAGGAAGAGAGCTGATGTGGTTTTACTGGTTCTGCTGGCTCAGAGGAATGTGGGTTATGTGATGCTCGTCCATCCACCAGCACTAGCCCCACCTTAAACCTGGATCCACCAGACTTAACCTGTTATCCTGCATGTCCTACAGGGGGTGTGTATCCTCTTTCTGCCCAAGATTGGTCTCACTCTCTTCATCATCTTCTACACATTTGGAAACATATGTGCTTTGTGCAGGTAAATGTTAAAACGTAGAGAGAAACTCACATGAAAGCAGCTGAAGAATGCCAGAAAACAGAACTTTTAGAAGAATTTGGTGAGTTCATTTTAATTACTGTCTAATTTGTCCAACAGTACAATGTTTCTGATGGGCCCAGTGAAGCAGCTGAAAAGGATGTGTGACAAAACGAGAGCGCTGGCCACCACCATTATGCTCGTAAGACCACATATATACATGTACACTGTAGTATTGGGACGTCCCATCAGATTACTGAACTCTACTGGTCTGCACGGAGTCCTGACCTCAACCCAGTAGGACACCTTTGAGGTGAATTAGCAGTAAATGACCTCACTAATGGGCTTCTGGAAGAATAACTGAGTTTTACAGATATGGAACTAAGGTTTCTGAATAATTCACAACAGATCACACGGGATCTTACTGATTGTGTGGCGAGCGTAGAGTTATTTTCAAGACATTATCACAACAGCTACAACTCCATTTCTCAACAAAAGATCTCAGTTTAAAACTCTGACATGAAAAGCTGAACTATGTTAGTAGAGGTTTTTTTTTTGAGTGGCTGGTGAAATGATATTGGTTAGCTGTCTTTTGAAGTTTTATGTGCATGCTACCTAATTATACATCAGAGATGCTCCGCTCTATGTCTCTTGATTAGGGTGAAGGTCGCCTTCAAATCAAGTTTAGTTAAATTTTTTATTTTTGTTGCAATAGTTTTAAGACGACTGTGATTTTCTAAAGGCACGGTTTAAATTAAAGGACAAAGCTGTAAAATAATCCCCCAAAAATTAACATTTTCCAAGAACATTCCAAAAAGAGAGCAAACATTGTGCTTTACTGTCAGGTAAAAACATAAATATATATACAACCTTGTTAGTTTGTTTTTAAAGTCATTTGTCTTTATTTATAGGAATAATGTTATTTGTTTCAGACTTGCCTTGTGTTGACTCTCTGTGCAGCTTTCTGGGTGAGAAAAACTCCAACACACGATTAATAACTCTACTTATGTTTTAGTTTCATCTTTGCTCACTTGTAGCGTACTGATAGTAAAATAATACTTTCAGACATCAACAGCTTTGACCGTGTGTGTGTGTGTGTGTGTGTGTGTGTTCTAATATTTAGAGTCAAAACTGTATGTATAGTTAAAACTAAATATTCATAATTTATTCTAAAGCTGCATTTTAGTCTAAATTTAAAGCTAAATATTTAGCTGGTCTTCAAATTCGTTTAAATCAGAAGTGGTATTTCAAAGTTAAAGCAGAGTGAACAGATCCCTGATCTAACATCTCAGCTCTTTTCATAGTAAAACTAAGGAGAACGCTTCACAATAAGGGTCCCTTTATTAACAGTTACTTAGTGCATTATTAATCATTAATAAACTATCAAATAAAATATTAACTACTTAATATTAATGTTAATATTAAGTAAAGCGTTACTAAGCAGACTACCCCCCGGCCCTTTGTCCTAACCTTAAGGACCGGCTGTAACGACACTTAAAAGGGAAAGTTAATAAAGAGATATTTTGTTTATTAATGCTTAATAATGCACTAAGTAACGTTAATAAAGGGACCCTTATTGTAAAGTGTTGCCAATTTAATAGAATAGACTTTATTGATCCCACAGTGGGGTAATTCACTTGTAAGAATTTAACTTTAGATAATTTCTGTTGTGCAGAAGGAACCCAGATATGAACATTGACAAATGAGCCATTAATGAACTCATACAGTCTTTATAAGTTATAAACAGTATGTATCTCTTCACTCTTATTTTGGCAGGCTCATTCTACTTTAGGGCATCCTGAAGTAGTGTGTTAGCTAAGTTTGAATCTTACATTTTATATTTTGACTCCAAATATTTAAATTTCATTTAAAATATTAACATAATTTTAACATTCGGATTTTGCTCTGTAATTTTCTAAATAAACATGTTAAATACGTGACTTTAAAATTTTTACACCCCATTTTCACGAAGACCACATGTAGCTGTTAGAGTTCTAAATGTGACTAGATGTAGTTTTTGTAAGTTATTATTTATCGTTGTATGTGAGTACAACTGGGAGTGAAGCTTTTTTTTTTGTCCTCAGTGGAAGAACTTTGGACTTGCTTTGCTGTTTTGCATTTTGCAAGTCTTGTCGTTTACCTGGTGAGTTCCCTCTCTGCCATGTTTATTTTCAGCCTAAAATAATCTTAATTAAATGTGACATGTTTTATTTGCAGGTACAGTCTGTCTTACATCCCATGTGTGAGGTTGGTCATTTTAGCACCATTTGTTCTAACAGCAAATAACAGCATGAATGTTCAGTATGTAGCTTGTTGTGACTGATTTGTGTGAATTGCTTTTTTAGGGAGGCGATCATGCGGCTAGTGGCTCTCTGCTTGAAGTGACCTCTGAGTTGAAGGTTCAAGCTGAATCATGTATTTTTTAAACAAAGGCCAAGTCTCTTATTGGAGCTGTGGAAACCGCCTGCAACACCTTTCTCCTGCATGGCCATTGTTTTCCAAAAGTCAAAGAAGACACCTTTTAACTCAGAGATTTTAACTTTTCTGCTTGATTAATTTAACTGATTGACTCTTAGCCGTGTATCTACTGGTTCCTTTTAAGCACATCCCAGTAATTGTGGTCTTTATGTGTAAATATCTGTAATAATATTAAACTTTCATTAAAAAAAACAGTTTAAAGACTGATGTATTTATGATTTCTGTACTAAGGGATCTTTTGAAGTGGGTTCAGGTAGAAAGCTTATGAACAATGAATGCGTTACCTGTTGTAGCTCATTCTGGGAATGACCTCAGTTAGGAGAAACATTAGTTTTGACTAAACAGACAAGCTAGTAGCAAGGTAGTTTCTGTAATCCTTAAACATATTTGATCCAGAAAAAAAAACTTGCACTGCCTTTATTCCACATTGCACAGCTATTCTGGTTAAAAAATGAAATTCTGAAGTATTAAAGATCTTTCACTGATTTCTGCAGTAAATAATTGGAATTCAGTGTAATTTATATGTGGAGCATAAATCTGCAGTTTTTTATATTTAGGTTTTGTCAATGGCAGCGACCTTTTGTCTCATTGTGAATAACTGTTAGCTTGTCTGTTTGGTCAGAACTAATCCTTGTTTCTCCAAACTGAGGCTGTTCAAACAGCTAGCTCCAAAGTAAGTTTGTATCCAATTCTGGTCCTGGAGGGCCACTGCCCTGCATGTTTTAGCTGCTCCAACACCCCAGAGTCAATGACTGAATCAGCTCCTCAGCAGGTCCTCAAGTTCTCCAGAAGCCTGTTGGTTTGAGGGATGAAGATGGTGAGGATGTAGCAAAACAGCATATAAACCATCTGGAATACAGATGAGCCACATCCAGAGAGACAGCAATTTTCTTTAAGTGACATTTTTGATCATAATGAAATTTAACCCCTTAATGCCGAGTGTTGCAAATTTGCATCGAACCGCTTCCGCTCCAAATGCAACCATAATACCGTCCGTAATTCTCCACTGCCCAGTGAAGCATTTCCAACACATTCCTGTATTTTTGTCAAATTTTTTTTCTCAACTTAATTTAGCATCTACTTGAAAGCAAAAACACGTAAATATTTTTTCCACATTTGGAAATAAATTCAGGCATTAAGGGGTTAATCTGCACATTTAAATGTTTAAAGCCTTGAGACTGTTTCACTTTTTTCTCACTATAGATGCATCTAAGATTCACAGCAATGTTTTAAAGACAGATATCTGTATGACAAACATCTGCCAGAAGTCATGCAACACAAGTCTTCACATTTTTATTCTTCACATTTTAATTTGCAATCAGATGTTTTTCCTGAGCAACAGGCCATAAAAGCTGAGACAAAATGCTGTTAAATTGTGAACAGTAGTAAATATGTTAGTGAAGGATTTCTGTAGACTTCTGAGGGGTAACATTTCGGGTTGAACTTTTGTCTGTTTAAACCAGATTTTTTTTCTTATTTTTTGCTTGATTATAGATTTGTCCGCATTTTTTCCTGTTTAGTTTGGCTTCAAACTTTGAGTTTTGGGAGTAAATGCAAATATTCTATTCCTGCCCTGACTTCTTTTTGCATCATGATTTTTAGTCATAACCAGAGAATGTTTTAAGTTAGTGCCATTAAGTCATGTTAGGATGTGTTTAGACATTTTCACGTCATTCACGAGTAAAAAGGAAAACACCTTAACAAAGCGACAACTCTTAGTGCAGACACTCTCTTAGTAAATTAGCTGCAAAATCCCCACATCATCTCACTGTCACATGTTTTATTTTCATTTGGCATATTTTATTTACAGATGAAACTAGAAAAATGAGAATATGGTGTAAAAGTCCATTTATTTCAGTAATTCATCTTAGACTGAGAGACCATCTAAAGGCTCAGGAACCCTTTGCAGGTGTTCTGGATTCATTAGCTGATTAGAGTGTGACACTTTGAGTCTAGAATATTGAACCTTTTCACAATATTCTAATTGTCTGAGATTTTGAATGTGAGGTTCTCATCAGCTGTAGCCATAATCATCACAATTATAACAAATGCTTCAAATATCTGGCTTTGCATGGAATGAGTCTAGTAGTTTCACCTTTTAAGTTGAATTATTGAAATAAATGAACTGTATTTCAGTGCAACATAATTCATAAACCACGACTTATGTTTTTCTCCTCTCCATTTGTGTTTGTTTATTGTCCTCTGTTGGTTAAGCCAGTTTTTCTAACTCTGAGCTTTTCAATAAAACATTTATTCACAAAGCTGCAAAAATCTTTCTAACACAGAACATTAAACGGTCAGCGTCCACCTGCTGCAGGAGCGGCTGGGAGGACTGAAAACCTGTTTGTAGGTTTAGAGACAGTTTTACAATCAGCACAGTTTTCATCACTAAAATTAAACACAACAGAAAATCACAACAGCAGCAGCCACATATGGTCAAGATGGTAGACCATTAACAGCTTCAAGCTAAAAATCTAGAAAAACAAAACAAAACTTTTCAGCTTGTTTAAATGTCAAAATCATGTTCAGATCATTTACATGTGAAAATGTTCAAAGAAGAGCATAAGTGACACCCATTGTTGTATTTTACACATCTGAAAAAGAACATGAGATGAACACTAGGGGGCGATCTTCAGCTGAATTCCCTTTTCTGAACGTTATTAAAAATGCACCATGAGTGCTGATACTCTCTGTATGCTGGTTGTTATTGTCTGAATGTGTGTGTCCCTTCCTGTAAAATACACCAGTTCTTTCTTACACATCCTTCAACACGTCTGACTCCAGTGTGTGACTTATCTTTGCTGCTCATGTCAAACAGGCTGGTGGTGATGGACAAATACTCCTTGTTCTCTGAGTCTTTGCATGCAAGCTGAGCTGAGACTGCATGAGAAGAATTAGAATCTGGCATCTGAAGCGCGCCATCAAAGATCACTGACTGTGAGCCTTGACCTTCATTTACATGTGAGACGGGAGGGCTTGTTTTCAGCTGAAGTGTGTGAGGATGCATCACAAGTGTCACATAAATGCATTTTACCCAGATGGGCTTAAATATTAGCACAGCATGTCTTCTTGTTTGTGTTCTGCTTAGCCTGTTTCTGCAGGCGGTATGTGATGTTTTTTTATCTTTGTTTATTTGTGGAGAAGGGACTCAGGGTCAAGCATGGGCATCTAAAAGAACACACACAGTTTTCCATAATTTCCTATGTAGACAGTCCAGGAAATAAAAAAGAAGAATCAAAAACAGGATGTGATTTTAAAACTGTTAAATAGAACCTATCATGGAGATGTGTAGTTCTGCCCTTTTAGGTTGTATTTTCTCATTTCTTGAACATGTTTTTACATCTCAAAACACATGTTTCTCCAACAAAGTAAACATGAATCTGTGTTAATAAAAAGGTAAATAGAGAACAATAGGGAACGTATGTCCATCAAAACTCTCTTTTTCATCCTTAACTTTGTCCATTTATTTTATTTTGGTTTTATTTCTTTTATAATGTCTGTTTTTTGTGAGTCAACTGAACCTTCAATCTTGTTGTACTTGGAAACAGTGACAATAAAGATTTATCTTATCTTATTGATGAAGCAGTTTCCTAAAACTTTAACATTCGGATGATTTTGTATTCAGACTTAGAAGTGTCTTATTGTGTCTTTCCTTTCATTTATATTAACCTAGCCTCTCCAACATATTCAGTTGTTGACAACTGAAGCGATTATGTCTTTTTCATGTTGCATTTTTGGATCCAGAGTTTGTGCAGGTGCAGCTTTCAGCCCCACGTCTCTGCTACATACAATTAAAGTGTATTTGAGTGTTTAAAATTCAGTCAATGCATCTGAACAAAAATTAAATTTAAACATAAAGCTGCAAGGTGAGAACTTCATTAGTCAGTAACAGAATCCTGGGAAAAAAAATCTGAAATTGTCCCATTTGATTTCCTATCGGGGGTGGGGCTTAAAATTTGTACTGGAACCAGTCACTAGGGGGACGATTGTTGTTTCCAGCTTCGGCTTCCTGGTTCCAGTTGGGTTTGTGGTAACGACTCTAAGCTACAATATTCTATCACACTTCAGTATCAGTAAAACGTAATTTACACCAAGTGCAGGATGGATGTAGCCTGGCAAGCCATCCTATATATGTGAATCAGATGTGAACTCTGCAAAGCAAGATTTGGTCTAGTTCACTAGGCTAGGATGGATGTGGAACAGATATGGACCAGAATCCATGAGGCTGCCAAATCGCCATTTACACCAGCTGCGGATATTGTGTGGAATGTCTCCATAATGTTGATCACGAGTTCACACGGTAACAACTACGCGTATAAAGGAGCTGGTAAACAAAAACTACACTCATCCTCTCGTACTATCATGCACTGCAAACAGATATCCCTGTCATTAGTAAAGGTGTGGATCACTGAAAAAACATTTTTAACTATTATTTCTCATTTTAATAGGTCACTCTGAGTTTTTCATGCAGGCTAAACATGAAAATAGTCTCCTACACCTATCTCCTGCATTAGCTTCTGATAGAAATCAGAAGAGAGTTGTCCAGCTATCAGGAAATAAGAGTCCAAATCCTGTCGTCTGAAGCTCTCCTCTGATGTGGCTCACTTCTAATTCCTAAAAATGGTGCAGTATGACTCACAAGGCATTCATTTCTACTAGGGATCACTGCAAATATTGATTAAACAAGTGTTCCACACCTTTAATAATAACAATAGAAGCCAGAGATCAAGATGCAATGAGTTTGATTTTGAAATGAACCGGATGCACCTCGATGTTACACGTCTCACTTCCTGTCTGGCTCATGTAATTTCTTCAACTTCATGACAATTTGCATGCGGTGTCCCAGAAAAATAGAAACCATGCAGAAAGATTCCACAGCTCTGCAGATCTGCACCACACCACAGCCGGTGTAAACGCTCTGATTAGGCTCAGTGATTTTTGTTCTTTATGGACAGATTCCAATCTGCGTCCGTTCCACACTCGGTGTAAATGAGGCTTAACACTGACTGAAATTATAGCTGTTGTATGTTGGATCCAGACATTTTTAGATCTACAGCTGATAATTTTCTGAGATGTTTGTTTAAATCTGTCCAGTGGTTCATGAGATACTTTTCTAACAAACACACAAGCAAAAACATTATTGTTATCAAAACCCTGCCACACACCAACACGGTGGATTTAGCTAGCTGGCCTAATTACCATTTAAAATCAGTCACTTTCACTTCTTTGTTTTGAAGCATCAGGGGGAAATGGTCCAAATGCAGCTGTTATTTTTATCACCTGAAACAGGACTGCTGTCTTGTTTTTCTGATTCCTAAAAGCAAATTTATCTCACTGACCGCAGACTGGTAACAAATTAATATGTAGCTACTGGTAGGAAATTCATAGAATAAATCAGGTTCTGTGTGTATTTGTTTTTAATGTGACGACACAGATTAAAAGAGCAGTTTTAAGTGCAGAGTTGAGGTAAGTGTCTTTATGTGAGGCACACTGGAGAGGAAACCCCTCCAAAGTCACCATCGAGCCACCAGGGTGTATTGAGAGGCTCATTATAGAGAATTAAACAGCGTCTGTGCAGAACAATGAGGGGCCCCGAGGCAGGGCCTGAGGCTGGCTGGGACTGATACGGAGACCCAGGGGATCCTGCTCAGGCCCTCACATTACCACCATCCCATCCTCAGCTGCCAAACTTCATCCTCTTCTGCCCCCATCATCAGCACATCAGACTAAGGTCCAGAGTAGGCAGAAGGCAGAATGTTTGCTCAATCCGTTCTGCCAAAATACTGTTAGAAATGTGTGTTCAGGACAGCACAGAGAACCCTGCTTCCATCCAGCTGTTGTGTTATCGCTGTTTGTTTAGACCACATCAGCTAAAATACCAGTTGATGTTAAACACGGATATTTGTGTGACTATTGATAGTTGTTCACACACACACACACACACACACACACACACACACACACACACACACACACACACACACACACACACACACACACACACACCAGACTATTAGCAATTATGTGGATTAAATTACTTGGGAGTCATGGCTTGATGGATGTTTTTTTAACATTCATATTCCAAATTTAAAATGTGATTCTATGAAATGCAGTCTGATACTATTTTAAAAATGTTAATCATACTTAAACTTTATATGCAAAATAAAAAAACAACAACTGAAATAGCTATCCTTTAGAAACCTAAAAAAAAAAGATTTATTGAAATCTAATAAAATCACATAAGAAATAGGAAACAATTTTGAGAATACTGATTCAATTCTTTGATTAAAAATCTTATGTTCATAGCTAATGATGTTATGTTTCTTTTATGTCTTTTTCTCTGCTCCACTGTCCCTTTTGTGGGGAGGACACAGGAGGAGGAGGAGGAAGATCGAGATGCGTGCGCAGCTTCAGTCTGGACTCGCTTCGACGGAACCGCAATGAACAGATAAATATCGAGTTTATCTATTTAATTTTTAGAATTACGCCTTTTGTGTTGCTGCTGACTGGAAGCAACCATCAGAGGAGAGGTGTGCTAATGCTCTAGGCTGTTCGGAAGGTGAGTTCATCTCGGTGTTCGTAACAAAACTGGTATCTAATGTAAAATTAAAAGGATTGTGGGTGTTTTTCTGTCACCAGCAGCCTGTAATATTAATTAATTTAAAGGTTTTTAATTGCTGTGAGTTACCGAGCTGGAATGTTCTCGGTTTTTAAAGCTAACCGTCCAGTGCAGCTAGCTTGAGCGGTCGGGTTTGACAGCTCTCACCGGGTGGCTGAGAGGCTGAAGGAGGATTTCAGGGACGAGAGCTCGTTATTACGGCTTTAATGTCTCCTGTTGGGGCTGACACGGAGCACAGCCTCCCCGGTTCTCACGGCGGACAGCGGAGCCATCGGGGACCGCTGACGGCGGTGTCTGTCCGGGAGGTAACGGGGCGTGGAGCAGGAGGCAGGGGGATCATGGATCGCGTTAACCGTGAAGAAAGAAAGAAGGAGGGGAAATCTCCTCGGATGAACCCGACAGTGACACAGTCTGGGTCTGCTGCAGTGCTCCATGGTGGGCTTAGCTGCTTCTTTCCATGTGCACTGACACAGCTGATGACAATGGGTTTCTATAGATGCACTGTAAAAACTATTTACCCATTTTGTTTCAGCAAACTGCAAAAATACTATTTCCTACAAACGGGAAATTATGATTCTGTTGATTTGACAAATTATTTGTGAAGTTGTAAAAATTAATCAGTAAAAAACAAATAGCATATTCTACAGTTGACGTCACTATGCAAGTGCTGCTGGATGCTAATGCTAGACAAACAAACTGCATTTACCAAATGAAAAAACACAGACAGAGCACGTGGACGTCCACAAAAATAACCCAACAGACACCATATTCAAACATTTTTGCTCAAACAGTTACTCATTACTCACAGTGCTCAAGTAACATTTTCTCTAAGTTGTTTTTAGGTTATTTTTGTGTCACTACTTTTTACATACCAGCCACCTCTGGTCAAAAGCCCTTTTTGTCCACGTTTGAATGTTGTTTGGCCAAAATGTTCAGCTGGACCCCTAGACCGCTGCCTCCTGGATAACTCTACTAGTGATGGGTGGATAGGCCTCGTGAAGCATTTCGGCACATTACCCAAACTGTATCGATACTGTGTCACTGTTTGTCTACTGACACCTGCTGGATCATAAACACCATTTCAGGCAAACCTAATAGCGAGACTCTCTACTGACATTGTGGGTGTTTCTTAATCTCAAGGAGCCTCGCCTTGATGCCTTGGTCCTGCCCCGGTTGCCTAGGAGATACGTCATCAGGAACCGCCAAAGTGTGTTCCAATCGGTTATAATGTTCATGTGCTTCCAAGGCGTCTGTCCTCCGTTTGTTAGCCGTTTAACTAATTGAGCAAGGATACATGAGAGGTGCCTTGTTGCCTTCTCTTGGTCAAAGATTTCCCAGAATGCAACGTGGTATTTTCAAACAGATGTGATCAGGAGCTGACAGCAGCTACTTTGGGGGCAAATTTCCAGTTTAAATGTAAGTCAACTAATTGTAGCTATTGGGCTTATATGTAAAATGTTTATTTAAATCAAAAGCAGTTATCTATGGTTGGTTAGTTGCTTAGTAGTTGCAGCTTCGGTGGCTAGTAGGTACTAACTCACTTTTTCATTTGATTTAACCAAAATATACACAAATAAAAAAGTAAAAGTCTCGATATTAAAACTTAACATTACTATGATGGGAGGGACATCAGGAGGGCGTGTAAGCAGGGGGCGGGCTCTGGCCGGCCGCGGTCACGTGGGACAAATGTGTTCCATTTAACTGTTTTCTTTGACCAAGGAAGGACAGTGTCCTCGGAAGCAAGGCGTCTGGCCTGGCAAGGCAGTGCCTTGGCAGGCAAGGCGAGGTTCCTTGAGATTGAGAAACACCCCGTGTCCCGCTGGGCCGTTTACCCAGTGTGGGTCAGTCCGGTCCGCATGCCCCACCCCCTGCTCTGACAGCTGGTGGGACGGCCAAACATCCGTGTGCATTTTCCACGCATTTCTCTGTCATGTCTCAGCATTGACGATGTTCTTTTATTAATGTATGAAAGTTCAGTTGAACAAATGCGACACCTGCAGAAAATAGTATGAATGATTTAAAAATAATCATTTAGAAATTAAATTCTGACAGATCAAGCAGAAACAGAGAGGAACAGGATAAAACAAGGAAATAAAACGAAATAAAAAGAACAAAATTATCCATGGACCACCTTCTGTTTTCTTTCTGGCTCCACGATGTAACAGTGGAATAATTTTGCTTCAAAAGTTGTACTTTTGGCAGAAACTCATCTCGTTGACAGATGGAGACGCTCCTCCATTTAAACTCAGTTCGGCGCTTCACTGACAAGCGAAACAGCAGCTGTATTGGTCACGTGACTACTTCCTAAATGATATGCGCACTGACACGGGGTGTCGCTCTATTGAGCTAGATGCATGCACCAACGCATCAGTGTTGCAGGACCCATCGCTAATCTCTACATCTGAGAACGTTGCTAGTATCAGCTCGTTATTCTCAGACATAGGACCTTTTCCACCGGCAAAATGTATGGAACAAATATACGCGCACCCCTTGATCTGCTCCACACTGTGAAAATATGCTCTTCCAAATAAAAATAGTCATCACTTTGCTTAATCTTTAGCTTGGCCCATTTCCCTTTCCAGCTGTGGTCGCGGACCTTTCCCGGCTTTGGAAAAAGAATAAAAAATGTCCCCTCTGACATCCGTTCTGGGTATCAAGAGTCTGATTAGCACCACCCCAACAGCGGTGCTTCCTTCCTTTCTGTTTGAACATCTTTAGGAGACAAAAATACAACTTTGAATCGAGCTGAGCGACTAGGGCTACATCCCATAACGTATTGCGAAGTAATGTCGCGATCTATTTTTAGCTACTGTAGAATACGCTATTAACAACTAAAAGCCTAATAACACATTATGTAAATGAGGGCATCTTGTTCATGACTACGTTTCTTTAGATTCAGATTTTTTGGTACAGAAGTTTCGGTTTGGGACAGGCGCATACCGAGATCCCACGCGGACCTGTTACTGCAAACATTAGCCGTTAGCCATCAACACAAGTGAGTGTGTCCAAATTCAGGGACCGCATCCTTCAAAAGACCCCATTTGTACATTGACTTTTCACTAAATAAAAACAGATCATTTAGGCTAAATAACATTTCTGAACAAATGTATTCACTTTTGCAATAATTCAGCATTTGCCTTCCACCTTAACAACATGACACTGGCTGAAGTGGTTAAGAATAGTTGAGAAGATTAACTATTGTAGGGCTGTGCCATCATAGGTACCTCACGATTCGATTTTGACTCATGGTCCTACAATTCAATTATCAAATGATAAGCATGATTACCGTGATTACCACTATTTTTATGCGTTTTTTCACCATTTACTTTTTTTTCCTCACATCATAGCTTTTTCATAATTTCAAATTAATTCAGCACACATTCATTCAAGTTACCAAATACCTTTTACTCCACTATTTTATTCATGTAAGACTGAACACGTACCCAACATACTTTTGCATGAAATCTACAGGAAAAACGTGAATAATGAAAATGAAAGTAGGCTCAACACTGGCAGTCAGTTTTGCTTTTGTAAACAGAATCAGCTGAGAGTCGGCAAACTGGAGCGATGCAGACATCTAGAGCTTCTGTATGTAGATCTGAAGCTAAGATCATGCAGTTCACATGGTACTGTGAAGGACAGACACCTTTTGGAGCGGCTCGTGAAAAAACATAAGGAGCGTGGCTTCGTTCCTGTTATGCTTTTTGCTGTTTTTTGGCATTAATTTATAATCGTTTAGAAACAAACTTTGAATCGGCACGAGTCACATAGAGATGCATCAATTAAATAATGAAAACCCCACATTCAAAATCTCAGACAATTAGAATATTGTGAAAAAGTTCAATATTCTAGACTCATAGTGTCACACTCTAATCAGCTAATGAATCCAAAACACCTGCAAAGGGTTCCTGAGCCTTTAGATGGTCTCTCAGTCTAAGTTGAATTATGGAAATAAATTGATTTTTGCACCATATTCTAATTTTTCCAGTTTCACCTATAGTGTTAAATGAGTACCTGCCAGATGCCTAAATATTAATTTTATTGGTTTTATTGTAGTTCTTTTATGTTTTAAATTGCATCCAATTTATTTTCTACTGTTTGTATATTTTTGCCGTTCAGCACTTTAAAATTGCTTTATAAATAAAGTTATTATTATTCTCCTCCACACACACACACACACACACACACAGAGCCAGAATTGTTCCTGGTGTTTACTTATACCTTCAGTGTGTCTGTTTGTCTAAGGGCTGCACAATGTTTTGTAAATTTTTTTTATTTCATCATTCACAATACCAATACGGCAATGGTTTCTTATTGATCACACAACAGAAACATGCAAGACATATGAATTTGACCACCAGGTGATACCTCTAACCTCTCTAAATACCCACATTCCTGATGACAGACCATTAGTGATGAACAGGTTTTGAGGACCAATAACAATGTGTATAAGATATTATAGAGATATTATAGCGATATTCTGGTCCTTCTGTATGGAGCTCTGTGCATAAACCCTCTAACAACTAAGGGAATAAAAGGTGCCATAACCATGCAACACCATGATAGACTATCATTTTAATTCTGTCCTCTGATAGATTCTTATCATATCTCACACCCCTACCCTAAGCAGTTCAATCATAACTTAACTCAAATTAACTCAACAGAAACCAAGGTTTTACACAACTTAGAATTATTATTAGACAGGAATAGGTTTTTCAGATAACCTATAAAGTCACACCAGTCATCACAAAATTATGTTTTGTTACTTACTGTAAATTAGAATTTGAAAGCAGTATTTTAATGTAGAAAAAGTTGGATTTTACAGTGTACACACTCAAGAGAGCAGGAAAAAATCGAAATGTATTTGATTTAGTCACTTTTTATTAATTTTTGTCAAAGATAAAATTCATACTGTAAAGTACATAGCTGACAGTATTATGGTGGCAATTCATTTTGATGTGTTTTAAACAGCAGGTACACAACATGTAGTTATAGACGTGTTAAATTTAGATGAAATCGTTTTGCAGGATCAGCTACAGCACGGCTCGGTTAATTAAAGCTGATGTGCTCTGATGTGAAGGGCGTGTGCATCATGATGGGAGTCTGTTTGTCTTCTTAATGAGATGTAATTGGCTACTGGAGCGGAGGTGGTGATGATGGCGTTGACCTTTAGATCATCCACCATCCATTCCTGGTGTTTTTGTTTCCTCTGGTTGAATAAACCCGTAGCAAGACTGACTTCTACGAGAAAAGGGCTGTGTGAAGCCTTTGGCCTGCAGTGGAGCACAATGGAGTTGAAATTAGGGGTTGTTGTTTTTCTCTCTGCTTTGGACTTAAACATTTCATCAATGAGGGAAAGAAGAGGAAATGTGGAAGTGATTACAGTGAAAGGGACAGGGGAGGGATCTCATTTGGCTCTCTGTCGGATCTCTTCTTGCCTATTCACTCAATTAGCTGTTACTGGCTTGTGAACACAGACCTACTGATGACGTGTGAGATTTACGAACGCGAATGTGCTGCTTATTTACTCTGCATTACAGGAATACTCTGCAGCCACTCGGAGCACACGATTCCAGGTTTGTCTGCCCTGCATGTTTGTTCCATTAGCTCATAGTTAATTAAAACAGCATTACACTTCAGCTCTCTGAGTAGCATGATCCTCTAACTCTGTTATCATGTGGAAACAGGAGGGACTTGCTCCAACAGCACTCTGGATTTAGGAAGATTAAGAACTTAACTCGAAGCTTTTCATGAGAATAAAATCTGGTCTCAGATCCTCCATTGCTTTGGTGTTACTTGAAAGCACCGTTTCAGCTAAAGGAACATCTAAAGACATTCAGCCCAGTTGTGTTAGATCAGCAGGAGTCATAGTGTGATTACATGATGCTGATGTGACATCTTTGTTTGACCTTTCCTTTCTGTGTCAACACAGGCACAAAGCAAAGCCGCTGAGGCAGATAATGTAACAGGAAAAGAACAGAGATGAGTACAGCCTCTGTGTACTTTGGATCTCTCTACAGTGAGCCGGTTGAACTTCCTACTGCTCCTTGTTGCTGGAGTTTGACATTGTTCTCACATGATTCAAGTGAAGTGGAGGTGAGGCAGTGACCTGTGAATGCTAGTGCAGGCAGGAGAGATGGAAAAACCAACAACATGTCACTCTGGTGGTGATCAAGCATCAGGTCACATGATCTAACGCTGTTTTAAAATTCCCTAATGGATCAAAGTGTATATAAAGGAAACAATTGGAAGTGCATTTCTAGGTAAAAGTTATTCTTGCCTGTTGTAGATGAACAGCTTCTATTTGGAAAATTGTAGATTAGGTCTAACACGTCTAAAGATCCAACAGCTAGTCCCAAGTAAATCTGAGACCAACGTGTACTGCTGCTGTCTTAAGTTTCATTTTAGTCACTTTATTTTAGTTTAATTTTAGTTAGAAGTGTTAGACTTCCATCAATTTTTCATTATATGGTTATTTACATGGAAGTCTGTGGTTATTTGCAAGCATAAGTATCATCAAAATGTAGCGATTCAGATGCATCCAGGAGTCAGGTCCAGCAGGAATGATTTAATATTTCTGCTGAATTTACAGCAGATGCACCATACACTTAAAAACTGAATTTACTTTACTTCCCATAAATACAGCAAAGCCAAGAACTCACCATTGTTGAGCACTAATTCACTCTAGCAATAATTTATATTAATTTTACTTCTTGATTCTTCCTTTTTAAACTGATCAGAATGTTGTTTTTTCTTTAAAAGGGCGAACGCTCATATTTCAATAAATATGTTGTGGTCTCTAGTATAAATGAATGCCTTGTGAGTCGTTCTCTGTGTCAATACAGCTCTGGCTCCCGTGTTTCAGGAAGCAGAAGTTAGTCAAAGGAGTGGGGGACAGAAAACGGCAGAATTTGGAGTCCTAATCATGATATTTGGACATCTCGCCTGTGATTGGCTAACAGCAATGCAACTCTTCCACTGCCTTCATTCGCTCTGCAATGTTGATGTGTTATCACCACAAATAACACAATCCTGAACGTGTTCAGCCATGTTGTGGCAATACCTTCAAGGTTCAGTCTCCTCCAACAGTTCAACAAATCCCGGACGAGCCCCCATCTATGTTACATCCCAGCACCTTAAAGGCTTTTAATGTAATATTAACATGAACAGATTTAGCACCAAACATTTTGATGTAGCTAGTTTTAGTTTGTCAAAAAAATTCAAAGGAATCCATGTCTAAAGTGTATCGTCATCTTTTTTTAGATCAAAGTCCCATTAGTCATCACACACGGGTGAAATTTGTTCTCTGCATTTGACCCATCTCCTGAGGGAGCAGTGAGCTGCAGACATGGCCGTGCTCGAGAACCATTTGGTTGTTTAACCCTCCAATCGAACCCCTTAATTCTGAGTGTCAAGCAGGAAGGCATTGGGTCTTTGGTATGACCCGACCATGGATTAGAACACATGGTCTCCCAGTCTCAGGGCAGACACTCATACCACTAGGCCACTGAGCTGGTAACAGTTTTAACAGTTCTTGTGTCACATATTTATTTCATAAACCTTTACCCTGCAAGGTTATTCCTGCAGTATTCCAGTATTTTAAGATGGCTTTGGCTACACTTGGAAGATGCTTTTACACATAAATACATTTTAAAATGGCATAAAAATCCAGAGTAATTGTGTTCCTCTGAGGCTTTTCTGTTTCCACTTTTTGTCACCAGACAAGTCCTCCGAGCCTGGGACAGTACGGGAGTCTTGGCCAAGAAAGACCTCTTTCATATTCATCAGCGAGGCTCTGTCGTGTCACAGACCTCATGACCGTGTTATCAAGCAGGAAATATCTTGCCTCAGATTTCCTGGAATTTGGGTGAGACCACAGCATCCAAGTAGTGGAAAAAACTATCAGCATTTAATCATTCAAGTCTTAAATTAGGCCATAAAACATAATTTTCTGTGTTGTGTCTTTTTGAAAAGGGATAAAAGGAGAGAACATGACTGAAGAATGATTTGAGCAGGACGTGAGAGGTTACTTGAGTTTAGTTCTTTTAGCCTGGGATCTCGTGACTTTCAGAGTGTGTCCTCCCTGTGAGAACGAAGCCTTGAGTAAGGGACATCGGTGTGTTTACATGTAGCCCGCCGTGATAAGCCAGCTCCTCATTTATAGGACCCTTCTTTTAATCTGAATCACTGAGTAGAAGTCTAGTCTAGATGCTGTTATGGAATAAACACAAGAGCTTCAACGTATAAATGCAGGAAAAGGCTTTTATAAGGTTTTAATCAAGTGTGTTCAGAGATGTTTTTATGCATGAATCAGAGACAAGATGACCGGCTGCCTGTAGCATCCACAGTCTAATCTATCAGAACCTCGTTACAACGTCTCGATGCTAGAGAACAATATAAAACCAGCCTGGGGGAAGAAGTCTGCTGCTCACTGAGGCAACTCGACACTACATGAAAGAGGGGAAAGAAAAGTGTCACGGTTGTACTAGATAATTGGAATTGTATGTGTGTTCGTTTAATTGAGTTAAATGTACATAATGTTGCAAAAGTACTGAAGTTTCTTCTTATTTAAGACCTAATTATTGTCCTGGTTGCACCCATGTGTATGAATAATTGACTTTGCTGATATTGGATGCATTATCTCTCCAGGCGCCCTAGGGACGTTTTGTTATTACAGAGGGGTGTGGGTTGACTGCTAGGGCAGGAGGAACATGTGCTGTGAGGAGGACAGCCAACACACAGGAGGCTCAGTGGAGAAACAACAGATATTGACTGGGACTGATGGGTAAATGGGTCACTTCTTACTGTGTGATGGTTTCTTGGTTTTTGTTCTAACCTAACACGTCAGTACCAAAGCACCCAAAGTTAAAAGGAGGCAGCAGGCGGAGGACAGGGATGGAAAAGAGAGAAAAGTCTCAGTTGGAAAACAGCAAATAAAGACCATCACATAATCTGCCGGTGGACAAAAACTCCCCTGGTCTTACGTTTATTTATTGGTTCAAACTGAAAACAACATAAAAATCTTCCTCCTGACATGTTTCATGATCACATCATCTCCTCAGAATTCCAGGTTACTTTTTTTTTTTATATAAATTTGATTTATTTTGATTAGTTTCAGTTTTTTGTTATTTAACTGAAACATTTTTTCATGTTTTGTTTCTAGATTTTTACCACTTGTGATCTTTCTGGTTTGTTTGTAAGCGTTCTATTACACTTGTGAAGAAATGTTAAATAAGTATGTTTCTTTTAAGTGCTATGTTTGATCAGTTTTCCACATAGAATGTTTTCATTTTATACACTCCCTTCTGAAGCAGAGGTGTGCTTTTTCACATTCAAATAAAACGAGATGATCACTCTAACAGATTATTATTATTGCCATAACCGTTGGCAGTAGTTGTCACTCAGCCGTAGTAGACCCAACATAATTCATGTCCTTCAGATGTTGGCCTTTAGTCGATGAAATCAGTGTTTTGTGTTTGATTTAATAGTTTCTATATTTTTACATCAGAGTTTTTGTTTACCAGCCAACTTTCTGCTCTCTCTCTTCCAGGGATCCCACAAGAGTAATGGATGAATCCTCAGACTAAACACTAGATGATATTCATCAACTTTTCTGGCTGAATCATGGAAGGAAGTGATGAAGTGCGCCCAAACGTAACACAAGCTCAAAATGACGTGTGCAGCCCGGAGCAGGGGGGAGGGGACGTCGTCGGTAAGGTAGAAGATGGAGGAAACCCGCCAAGTGCTGATTCTTGTGACAGCAGCGTAGCAGGACTGAACAAAGAGGGGCTGTCTAACCACGTGGACAATCCTGCTCCGTCTCTGTTGAGTCCCAGCGCTGAGACTCCAGGGAGTGTGGCTCTCAAAGTAGCTACGACTGTCCTTCACCCCGTGTGTCTGGGAGAGAGTCCGCTGATGCTGCCTATCCACCTCCAGATGGCCGGAGCAGCCGGGCCTCAGCTCGGACAGATAGGGGGCGCGCCGTACTTGATAACGAGCCAAAGCCCAGTTTCACTGCCTCTGGTTTTGGACCAGCAGGTCATCCAGCACATGAGTCCCCCGGTGCTCCCCCAGAACACTGCCTGCTCACAGTTGGCCCTCCAGAACAACGTCCTGTGTCAGAATCCGTTGATGTTTGGTCTACCTCCAGCTGTTGACCCGAAGGCAGCGGGGCAGTCTCAGGAGGCCAACCTGCTCTCTCTCCTGCAGAATCCAGCTTTTGCAGCCATCTTGCAGGACCTCTTTCCTCCTCAGGCAGGTTCATCAACCTGTCAGTCTCCAGGCTCTGCCTTCTTCCCCTTCCCTCCCCTCACTCCTCCCTACTCCTCCCCTCTGGCACCACTGGTTCCTCCTGCTACACTTCTGGTCCCCTATCCTGTCATCATTCCCCTACCCGTTCCTCTGCCCATCCCCCTCCCCATCCCAATACCCGTCCCTCAGACTGAGGACTCAAAGGGGACCATGCCAAAACCAGTTTGCACTGTGAGTAAAAGCACTCAGACATCACCTAAAGATACTACCTCTCCCTCATCATCTTCAAGGAAGTGCTTGCCTCCTTTCCTGCCCCAAAACGGGTCC
Organism: Aphyosemion australe; assembly: GCA_006937985.1. Taxonomy (NCBI): domain Eukaryota; kingdom Metazoa; phylum Chordata; class Actinopteri; order Cyprinodontiformes; family Nothobranchiidae; genus Aphyosemion; species Aphyosemion australe. The sequence goes on from SSNS01000064.1 coordinate 1,334,428, forward strand.
CCGTCCGCTCTGTCTCTAGAGGAGGGACATGTTCTGGACCTCTCTGTGAGGACATGTCCAATAGAACTAAAACAAGAATATCCCAGTCCACAGCAGGACAGTGTGCTGGACTTGTCAGTGCCCAGTGTGAGAAAGTCGTGTGTCCCGTCAGAAAGACAAGCAGCTTTAGAGTCGGGTCAAGATCCAAACAGCGCTGCGTTGTCGCTGGGTGTTGAATGTTCTCAGAGTTTAGACTCTAAACTCCTCGGCAGCCTGACATCGCTGGAGTTCAGCCGGCAGCACAAGTGGCTGGTGGACACCAGCGTGGCTGGCTCCAGCTCTCTGGGTCAGGAGGCGTCTCTGAGCGGAGCTGGAAACCTGGAGATAGTCAGTACCTCTCAGACGGCCAAGGTTATTGTCTCTGTGAAGGACGCCATCCCCGCCATCCTCTGTGGAAAGATCAAAGGCCTCTCAGGAGTCTCCACCAAGAACTTCTCCATCAAGCGGGATGGCAGCCAGGGGGCGTCGCTGCAGCAGCTCTACGGGATGCCGTCAGTGTCTCACGGGGACCAAGACCCCAACAACCCTCATAAAAAGGTTTCCAAAAACAGAGCTATCAAACTCAAGAAGGTCAGCTCACAGGAGATCCACTTCCTACCCATTAAGAAGCAGAGACTGGCGGCGCTGCTCCCCAGGAAGTGAGAGGACTCATCGGGGCGGGGGGATTAATGGCTCCACAGATGTCCCTAGGTAGTGTAACAGTAAACGCACGTGGGGACACTCTATAATCAAACATTGTTGAGTCCAATCTGAGAGCAGAGGCTGATGAAAGTCTCTCTGTGGTGAACAGAAAAGGCCCGGTTCTTCTGAAGAAGCGTGTCTTTGGAGCGTGCAAGCCCAAACTAAAGCAGAAACAGTGTCAGTGTTGTGTATGGCAGCTCAATCAGACGTGTCTTTGTCTCACTAAACCAGATGTTGATTTTATGTTTCTGTTCCTTCAGCCTGCCTCACAGGTTTGTTTTCTCATGAACGTGATTTTCTTTACAGCTGAGCTAGCATGGTGCGCGCTCGGCTAACGTGACCAAGACTGTTCAAACATGTCACTGGAAACTCCTGTTGTCGTCGTCAGCGTCTTACTGGTCTCTCCTGATTGGTTGGGGTTTTAGCTTGACAGGCTAATGTTTAATTGGCCACAGCTTCATCAAACAAACGCTGGCAGCAGCTGACGCTCGCAACAAGATACGGGCTTATTTGGTTCTGAAGCGGGAGGCTTTTAATTGTTTTCAGATTGGAAGCGAGCTCCGCGACTTCACTCAAACAGGGAAACAAAGACTAGCCAAAGCTGGTGAGAGGCTGAGTCTAAAACCCCGTAAGGTCCACTGTTTGCATCAACTTATCAACTTTCAATAGTTACTTTTTACATCAGTGATTGTTTATGTGGTTATTCTGTGTGTACTTAGACTGTTAGTAGACTTGATCCCCCCCCCCCCCCCCCCCCCCCATCAGACGTGAGGAACATTTTTTTTCCTCCTGGTCAGATGCAAAGTTGTGTGTTTGTGCATCTGAGTGCACTTTGTAATAGTTTAGTTGTGTAAATGAAGCAGTAACAGCAGTCATGTGCAGACAGTCTGGGTGAGCAGAAATGGAAAATACCTCGGAGCTCTAGCTTTTCACCATTTTTAAAAACGTCTTTTATCAATCCCAGAACATCTGAACTGGTGCCTGCATTCCTTTTGAGTTGAGCAGGTTGAACTGATCACTTTACTTGGACTGGATCTCCCTCTAACTTATTACCTGTGCACCTTTTTATTTATGCAGTGTGTTCCTGTCATGAGTGGATGATTCGTGTCATTAACCTAAAGCACTCGCAGCCTCTGAAAGCTGTTTAATTTAAAACCACAGTTTAAAACAGGCTTGTATTTAAATATTTGCTAAGTGTAAAGTGTGTGTGCTTTTTATATTGAAGTGAAATCAAAAGTCAAAGTCCAGATCTGCTTGTTTCTGATTATTTTTTATTGAAATGAAGCTGGTTTGATTTATTTATACACTGCGTTTCTATTAAAATAGTTTGGTTTTTGACTCCACTTTGTTACTTTCATATGACAACAGCACAAAACGTATAACATGTAACACACACACGTGTTTATCAGCAGAATCATCCAGACACTCGACAGATCAAGATGAAGTATCCATGGCAACTTGCTTCTCCATCTGAGCAGGTTTGGTTTTTATTCCTGCTCTTAAGTAAAACTTAACTACTACTTCAAATCTGGTGAACACTGATGCTCTGGTGTAAGTCTGTAATTTGTTTAACTCCTCTAGGAGTCTGAATAAGTTTAATATTTAAATCTACAGAAACTTAAACTGTCCACCAGCAGTGAACCAGCCACATCGCTTTGTAGTGTTTTCTTTTTATTTATGATTTTAGGAGCAGGAAATCAGCCCCTCCTGAATGGATAAAAGAGCCATTTTTAACACTTCCTCTGAAGCCACAAGAGCTTTAAAATGATAAAATAGTTTTAGTTAATGTTGCTTTGTGAAATGGATTTATTTCTTTTATATTTTATAAGGAAAAATCCTATTGGTGAGCCAAACTGATATTAAACATATTTTTGTTGAGAACTAAAGCTATATTTTAGATTCTTGTACTAAAATGATCAGAAGCTGAATGCATTTCTAACTGATACCACTTAAACTAACAGGCCAACCCAAACTACATGTCATTTCAGTTTTGCTGCTGTTCTGGGAAAAGTGCTGAAGCTTCCTCTTCCTTTGGTCAGATTAATTACATAACTGTTACTCAGGTTCCCGTCACATTACATCACATGGAGCTGGACTTGTCAGTGCCCAGTGTGAGAAAGTCATGTGTCCAGTCAGAAAGACAAGCAGCTTTAGAGTCGTGTCAAGATCCAAACAGTGCCGTGTTGTCTCTGGGTGTTGAATGTTCTCAGAGTTTAGACTCCAAACGCCTGGACAGCTTGACGTCGCTGGAGTTCAGCTGCCCAATTACATCACATGAACCCACTTCCAAGGGGCTGAAGAGCCATGTGGGTCCAGAAATGCAGACTTCTGTCCTGGTGGGATGATGAAGAGGAAAAAATGGTTTCTCTATATATTGTATATACAGGTCCTTAGCATATTGTGATAAAGTTCATTATTTTCTGTAATGTACTGATAAACATTAGACTTTCATATATTTTAGATTCATTACACACAACTGAAGTAGTTCAAGCCGTTTATTGGTTTTAATATTGATGATTGTGGCATACAGCTCATGAAAACCCAAAATTCCTATCTCAAAAAATTAGCATATTCCAACCGACCAATAAGAGAAAAGTGTTTTTAATACAAAAAAGGTCAACCTTCAAATAATTATGTTCAGTTATGCACTCAATCCTTTTGCAGAAATGACTACTTCAATGCGGCGTGGCATGGAGGCAATCAGCCTGTGGCACTACTGAGATGTTATGGAGGCCCAGGATGCTTCGATAGCGGCCTTAAGCTCATCCAGAGTGTTGGGTCTTGCGTCTCTCAACTTTCTCTTCACAATATCCCACAGATTCTCTATGGGGTTCAGGTCAGGAGAGTTGGCAGGCCAATTGAGCACAGTAATACCATGGTCAGTAAACCATTTACCAGTGGTTTTGGCACTGTGAGCAGGTGCCAGGTCGTGCTGAAAAATGAAATCTTCATCTCCATAAAGCTTTTCAGCAGATGGAAGCATGAAGTGCTCCAAAATCTCCTGATAGCTAGCTGCATTGACCCTGCCCTTGATAAAACACAGTGGACCAACACCAGCAGCTGACATGGCACCAGACCATCACTGACTGTGGGTACTTGACACTGGACTTCAGATATTTTGGCATTTCCCTCTGCCCAGTCTTCCTCCAGACTCTGGCACCTTGATTGCTGAATGACATGCAAAATTTGCTTTCATCCAAAAAAAGTACTTTGGACCACTGAGCAACAGGCCAGTGCTGCTTCACTGTAGCCCAGGTCAGGCGCTTCTGCCGCTGTTTCTGGTTCAAAAGTGGCTTGACCTGGGCAATGCGGCACCTGTAGCCCATTTCCTGCACACGCCTGTACACGGTGGCTCTGGATGTTTTCACTCCGGACTCAGTCCACTGCTTCCGCAGGTCCCCCAAGGTCTGGAATCGGTCCTTCTCCACAATCTTCCTCAGGGTCCGGTCACCTCTTCTCGTTGTGCAGCGTTTTCTGCCACACTTTTTCCTTCCCACAGACTTCCCACTGAGGTGCCTTGATACAGCACTCTGGGAACAGCCTATTCGTCCAGAAATTTCTTTCTGTGTCTTACCCTCTTGCTGGAGGGTGTCAATGATGGCCTTCTGGACAGCAGTCAGGTCGGCAGTCTTACCCATGATTGCAGTTTTGAGTAATGAACCAGGCTGGGAGTTTTTAAAAGCCTCAGGAATCGTTTGCAGGTGTTTAGAGTTAATTAGTTGATTCAGATGATTAGGTTAATAGCTCGTTTAGAGAACCTTTTCATGATATGCTAATTTTTTGAGATAGGAATTTTGGGTTTTCATGAGCTGTATGCCACAATCATCAATATTAAAACCAATAAACGGCTTGAACTACTTCAGTTGTGTGTAATGAATCTAAAATATATGAAAGTCTAATGTTTATCAGTACATTACAGAAAATAATTTACTTTATCACAATATGCTAATTTTTTTTAGAAGGACCTGTATTTTCTCCAGTGTCCCTTTAGAGCAGAGGTCTGCAGCCTTAGCAGTCATAAAGAGCCACTTCTATCCTTTCTCCAATTAAATAAAATCTGAAGCCTTTGAAGCTTCAAATACAGAAAACTCAGTAAGTATAAAAACTAAAAAAAAAAGGGTTACATCATGAAATGAAAGAATGAATTAACCTTCAGGCAAAAGGAAGACCAGTGGAAAATTACACTAAAATAAATATTTACTTGCTTAACTTCTTCCTAATAGAGAAAACAAGGCCAGTGTATTTGATAATTAATAGTAACATCATTTCTTCTAAGAATCAAGTTAGTTTCCAAGATGCTGTAAAGGTTTTTACCAAAGACGCATCTTATTTCTGCTCCTGGTTTCAGAATGACTCGTCGTATTTTTGTAGGATGGTTTTATTTCTGTCTTGTGTTAATCTGTTTTATGGGAGGTAAACCACTTTGTGTTATCTTACCTTTGTTTATTTTTTGTGATAAAAAAAATTCAGTCTGGCTGAAAGTTGGACTAATGAGAAACTATTGAAGCAAAACGATAGATCTGTTTTAGGGCTGGGTGATAAATCAAAATTTTATTGTTATTATATTATTTTATTGTCCATTTATAGAAGCTGTACCACCTCAGTCACATGACTTGTGACTCAAGTGACACGTGACAGCCCCAGCTAGTGGACAACTTTTGTTTTTGCGCATACAAGTAGTTATCGTCCATTTATCGTTATCAAGGTGAACTCCTCAATATACCGTGATATTGATTTTTATCGCCCAGCCCTAATCTGTTTGTATTAATATTTTCATGTTATTGCATATTAGCATAAAACTACTGAAACTAGCCTTTAGCTTGTGGTTATGAAAATAGTTATTTTTGCATAAAGCTACAAACATCTTCATGAGGCTGCAGACCCCACTCTCAGGGGTGCTCTATACCAGAATTAGACTTATTCATGATTAGAAATTAAATATTACTTCTCTAAAGAGATGTTTAAAGATAGATTTGTCTTCTAACAAGAAGGTTTTTCTTTTTTCTATTAATGAGTGATTTTGTCTGCTGGTGAAATCTCATTAGGACATAAATATGGTTCTTATGGGCCAGTCGGGTCGATCCAAAAGCATTTTTTACATGCTTCTTTAAAAAAAAGTTATTTTTTCATTCTTGGTTATGGTATTACAAAGAGATACACACGTTTATAAACAACCTTTATCTGGTGTGACATGATGGACAAGCAACAATTTGCAAAACATATTTTTCAAGTACTTTAAAGATGCAGAAAAGAAATGATCAGCACTTTGATCCTGTGTTGAATATATGGCACAAGTTTTAAAGTGTAGAAGGTGAGGATGGGTAACAGGAAATTCTCTAAGTAGACTATAAACATTATGCTACCAAAACTACTAACAAAGAGCACAGAAACCTGAGAAATGCCTTAGAGCAAGGCAGGGTCTAGAAGTGGAAGTGAACTGAAAGCACTGTTTTAGGTATCAAACAGAAGACTCAACCCATCACCTTTTAGCTTCACATTTCTGTCTTATGTATATGAATTCCTTAAAATATTAAGTTTCTACAAAATGTACATTCTGCTGCTGATATTCATGGTTAAACCCATAAAACTGCACACATTGCTAAAAAGTGATTGTAATGGTCAACGGTAACAACACTGAGGTCTCAGGCAGACCAGCACATAATTCATAAAAAAACAATAAAATCATAAGGAGCCCTTGGAAATGTCATACCTGCATTCCTAAACATTCTCTCTCTGAAACTGATAAAACCAAAATGTTCATGTTTGCAGAACAAGTTAGAAGCTGGCATGAGAACCCAGCAGGAGGCTGCTTCAGACCAGCTAAGACACAATAACTTATAAAGACTCACAGCAAGTAGTGATTCTGCAGGACACTGGAGAGAAAGCTTCAGTCCAACAACAGAAGACCATATAATTCATGACAATGACCAGGACAAGCAGAGAAAATGTCTGTAGCTGTGTGTGGAGACGTCAGCGTCCTTCAGGCAGACGGAGACTTTTAGGCAAACATGGAGCAAAAACAGCTGGACAGCAGACAACAGCGTCAAATTCTCTTAAAGAACAAGGAAGAACGTTTGATGTGTTTTAAAACTTCTCAGTATAATTACCCTTTTCTTATTAAGTATAAATTTAACAATAATAAAAACATTATATAAAGAAGAAACATTCTCCATCTTTGGGGATCCAAAACCAGGATCTAAACATTTCATTTCCATAAAAAAAATGTCTGTGTGCACGCATTATGCAATGTAAACACTGCAGGGATTATTCTGCTTTGGGGTTTCTTGGACTCAGTCATGTTCTTTACACTCAAACAGCGATTTGTTCACTAATGAGGGGATGAGGTAATGTTTCAGCAATGCACGGCACACTTATTCCACTCTGGAAGTCGGGATGAAGGTGTAACATCTAATGTGTCCCTCCAGGAGAAGTCCGGCGTAACATGTGACCCCTGCATGACCTGTGAGTCAGGATCCAGACGCCGGCTCCGTCTGGGTGTCCTGCTCATGGGTCTGGTAGGGTGAGGACCATTACAGTTTGACTTGCTTCAGCCGCTCTATGTGATGGCATATCTTGAGCGCAGGTCCCAGTTTCAGACCCATGTACTTCATTATCATGTCGCTCCGTAGAAGCATCAACGCTTTTCCATCGATTTCCTGTAGCGACGAAGGAGACTCAATAAGAAGTACTAAACAAAACATCACACATACCAACTTGTGTGACTTGCAGTTAAAACTCACATGTTTTCTGAAGAGTTCAGCATGAGGCGCCAACGCTGTGGGGTCTGCATCCCTGACAAACTGCATCACCTCTTCGATGGACCAGGAGGCGGGGTTTTTACCAGGAAGACTCTCTCGCTCTGAACCCACAGAGTCAGGACCTGTGGTGGAGCTGGCTGCTGCCAAAGCACACAAGTCAGTGAACCAAGCTCCGTAGCAGGACAAACATCTGCAGCATAACGCCCCACAACCACTCAACCTGTCCGTACCTTCCACTCGTCTCAGAGGCTGAGGTGAGCGGAGCTCTGCTGGGTTGGAAGAATGGCGGCGCATCGGTGTGCTGCTGCCATGGTGATAGAGGCTTCTGGCCTGGGAGTGATATTCGGAGGTACTCCGCATCGTCTGGGGTCGGGGGGTCATGGAGTTGGAAGCAGAGTCCATGTAGCGCTGCTCCTTCATGAGGCCGTTCTCTTGATGTGGCAGAGTCTCTGCTGGAGGAAGGAAGACACACGAGGGTTTAAAATGCCGCTCAGTGATATTCACATACATGTAAGTACACACAGTACTTTTTAAAAATACCACAAACTGTACTGTCCTGCAACAGCAAAGTGGGTCGCTTGTCTGTAGGTCAAACATCTGATACTTTCTGATTTATGAAACGGTTTTATAACAAAATATGATAAGAGGTAGATGTGAAGACTATAAAAGCACAGTAAAACACTCGGTGAGCTGTACCTTCTGATGGGTGAGCCTCAGCTCGTAAATGTTTAGGAGAGAGAGGAGCTGCGTAAGGTGGAGAGACTCCTGAGAGGCTGCGTTTACTGCCCCGGGCCAGACTCGGAGAATCCAGCGCTTCCTCTTTCACTGAAACACAGACAGAAGGAAACGCTTCTTTTAGGCTAACAGCTCATAACTCTGTTCATTGTTTGCTGCAAGTAATTTAATGGGTGCAGTAGTGTTGTCACGGTACCAGAATTTCAGTATTCGGTACCGGTACCAGTGAAAATCCACGGTTCTCGGTACCAATTTCGGTACCAAACAAAAATTTAATTTAGACTAAATTTACCAATAAAAACATTAATTTTCCTGTAAAGTGCTTTGAGATGACATCTTTTGTGAATCAGTGCTGTATATTAGAAAAATGAACCGAATTCCTATTGTATTACTATCATAACATGTTTTTAATGCACTTTTATTTAATCAAAATGTGTTTTTGTTCATATATTTTTGTAAACCTGCTAGTTATCCAGACAAGAACCTCTAGTTAGAACAGCTTTTTTGACAAACTGATTTTCAGGACATAAACACTGACTGTGCCATACATTGTTGTTCATCTTTTGGATACACATTACAATCATTAACAAAGGAAAAACTCAGGTCTGTGAGCAGTCAACGCCTTTATGTCATCCTGTTTGTTTGTTACCCTAATTAAACGTATAGGAGAGTTAAATAGTTAATAAAGACGATGGTGTATTCACACCACACTCTATGTAGTACTGATTCTGACACATATGCGAAGTTTTTGAAAGCGACTAGTCTGAACGGTCATGTCGCATTAACTCCGCCTCCTACGTCACTGATCAGCGGAGGTGAGCGTCGTGTCAGGACGTTCCTGATGACAAGCGCTGACAGAGGGATTCAGGGGTCTGTCTGGACATCTTGTCAAGTTTTGGAATTAAAAATACAAGAAAGCATGAGAACGGGAGGTGCTGCTGGAGCGAAGCGTCTCTCCTGTCGGTCTCCGTGACAGCGGGGCGGGGGGCGTCTCTGTCGGGGCAGGGGGTTCTCCGTGAATGAACTTTATTTACCACATCAGCTGGTCCACCGCTCGCCGTCACTCTGCGTTCTGCGGTGTTGCTTTAGAAGCGACTGCACGCGCCCAGTGAATGCGCGAATCATGCGCATCAAGGATCCGGTTTTTAGACGGGTCCTCGGTACTACCGGTACCTACAAATCTTGGAACCGTGACGTTTACATTTTTGTAGTACCGGGTTAGTACCGAAGACCCGGTTCTTTTGACAACACTAGGGTGCAGCAATAAATAAGTATGCATAAACAAAGTATATTACCAGGGAATTCTCATTGGTTTATGATTATTTCAAGATAGAAACAGAATTTTTAATTCAAGATTTATCTAAAGATATTTACACTATTTAGAAATCAGAAATAACAAATAAATGACTAATTCAGTTTATGGCTAAATGGTAACTTTGTTGATGACTCTTGAAGCTAAACATTCAGGCACAAAATACTAAATCAAACCAACTAAAACATGAGATCAGAGAAGGAAAACTAACCTTGTTTTGAAACATTAAAGCTTAATTTTCTCTCTTCATAATAGGTTTGATGGTTAATAATAAATAAATAAATAATAACTCAGAATAATGATAATAGGTTATTGTCACCTAACCAACACAGCCAGACCCTGACCATGATGAACATCAACAGGTGGGAACCCTGAAGATGGATCAAGACCTTGAGACCAGCTCAGGTCAATGGGACCTCCAGACGTCACCATGGCTCTCAGGAGAGCGTGGTCAGCCTCTGGTCATGTTGGTTAGGGTGTCGGAGTCATTACTTCACGTTTGATTGTGGTACAGACGGCCTTACCTGACTTGTTTCTGTCATAAGCAGTGTAGTGGCTGAACGGCTGGCTGCTGAACAAGTTGTCACACTGCAGATGACGACACATACTTTCTAAGAAACGCAGCACAAAGGAAGGACTGGAAGCTGAGGGTAATCTGATTACACGGACACCACCATCAGTTCTCACTGGGAGGAAACAGAAAGTCTTATTGGTCTCTAGATCTGATATGAATATTTAAACAGGTCATAAATATCAACGTGCTTTTACCTTTGACAGCTTCACCTCCTCCTGAGTCGCTCTGCAGAGCGTTGAGCAGCACTTTAGGCTGGTAGGCACAGTCTATACAGGACTGAACCACTTGCTGCAGCACAGCGTTCACTGGTCCAGGGCCAAAGTGGTCAGACAGATGCTGCATCTGCTTCCTGTCCAAGTGGGGACCACAGTTTCCGTGCTTGTTCACGTACACACACACTGAGGCGAGGCACAGAAAACACGCAGAAATCAGCTGTCTGCACGGGGTCTGGCAGCTAACTGGGAAGCAATCTGAATCATTACCTGTTGAAACCACTGAGCTGTGGCTGGGGGGGCTTTCCTGTGGGACCTGGATGCTGGGCAGGTGTGTTGGTCTTTGCAGAATTTTAGACTTTCTCTACAAAACAAAAACCAAAACATTAATTTACACACATGATAACAGAAAAACATTGTAAAAATTAATCCCGATACAATGAGCCCTGGTTGGTACAGCTAGCGTCACCTTGCTTCCAGGTTTGGGTCCTCTCTTCTTGTGAACCCGGGGCACAACCTGAGTGTCCTCCGGGACCGATCCGTTGTGGGCAGCTGCTGCCTCTGCCACCGCTTTAAGTAGAGCGAGGGTCTCACTCTTGGGCCGACGACCTCTCACCCCCTTCCTGACGGGCAGAGTGGGCAGCGGGGTGAGCAGTCTGTAGGGCGACTGCATGGAGCGCCTACTGGGTTTGGAGGGTGATGACGGGAGATTCTGGAGGTTCTTTTGGAGAGTTACTGCAACAAAAGCATTAATAGAGAAAATTAAGAGGAGGAGCAGGACAAAAGTGCAAATACTGAATAAGATAATGACGAGGTGTACTTCAGAGTATCTGCTGCCCCCTACAGGCTACTCACCGCTGTTGCCCGGAGGCTGGAGGCTGTGTTTAGTGAGAGTACACCAGCCCACTGGGAAGATGTCCCGGGAGTCATACTTGCACCAGTAATCAAAGGCTCCCCGCCAGCCATCAAACATGATAAACACCTCGTCCCCCCTCACTTCCCCGATGGTGGCGGGGCAGATGAGGTATGGGTTCTTCTTATCCACCGCCTCAAGCTTCATGCCTGGCTTGAAACTGTTCTGAGGGGGCCTTAGAGGCTCCTAAATAACAAAGCAGATCAAAACATAAAAGCTGCGTTTCCCCCACATAGTTTGGATATAAACATTTAGCAAAGATGATACAAACCTTTTTGAACGCTGTCACCGGCGCCATCTCTGCTCCGTTTAATGTTCTCAAAAGAAACATGGGCCAAGAGGAGGCATTCATTCGAAAACCTGAAGGAAACAACATCAACATCAACCTGAGTGTTACAGCTATAACTAACCTCATCAGCATGTCCCCCTCATACCCAGTGGTGGCTGCAGCATGTCTCCATTTTTTTCACACGTGCCGATGGGCTGGATATCAGAAGAGTCGACCAGCCGCCAGAAGTCGTTGCTGTTGTCACTTCCATCCAGACGGAGACGCAGACGGACTCCAGTTAAACCCATCACCGTGGCGATGCAAACAGAGGTGGAGTTACGTGGGTCGTGGGCTTCAAGCTTCATTCCTACCTTGAAGTCGTTAGAGGGTGGGACTCTGGCCTGCAGATTTAAAAAAAGTGTTATTGTTTTAAATTTGAACAACAGTTTCAAGCCAGTCTCTCCTAAAGGCAGCTTCAGCTTCCCTACCCCGTGTTGAGGGGATCTGTTTTGGTGGCCTAAGGCAGGGGTTCCCAAATTAGGGGCTGGGAGCCCCAAGTGGGTCCCCACAATTTTGTCTTTGCAGAGGTTGTGAGGTTAGCAAGATTTTGTTTGTAAAAATTCCATTTATAAAATCCCAATAACACCCTACAGTATGATCAGAACTCCATATAAAAGTTATAACTCTGTATGTCTGTATAAAGTTTGTAATGCGTGTAGGAGTTGGGGTAGGGGGTCCTGGCTTGTCTTGGACATGGGAAAGGAGGTCCTCAATGAAAAATTTTTGGGAAGCCCTAGCCTATGGATCAGGTCTTTGCTTTTTGCTGATGATGTGGTCCTGTTGGTTTCATTAGACCGCGATCTCCAGCTCTTGCTTTAGCGGTTCACAGCCGAGTGTGAAGCAGCTGGGATGAGAACCCAAGATCATAGTATCGAGTTGAAAATGGATAGAATGCCTTCTCCAGGTCAGGGGCAAGACCTTGTCTCTAAGTGGAGGAGTTTAAGTACCTCAGGTCTTGTTCACGAGTGAGGGAAAGATGGATCGGGAGATCAATAGGGATGAAGAGAGAGCTGAGCTGGAAGGCGAAGCTCTCGATTTACCGGTCGATCTATGCTCCTACCCTCATCTATGGTCACAAGCTTTGGGTAGTGACCGAAAGAACGAGATCTTGGATACAAGTGGCCGAACTGAGTTTTCTCTGCAGGGTGTCTGGGCTCTCCCTTAGAGATATCTGGTCATCTGGGAGAGGCTCGAAGTAGATTTGCTGCTCCTCCACATTGAGAGGAGCCAGTTGAGGTGGCTTGGGCATCTGGTTAGGATGCCTCCTGGACACCTCCCTGGTGAGGTTTTCTGGGCACGTCCAACCGGGAGGAGACCTAAAGGAAGACCCAGGTCATGCTGAAGGGACTATGTCTCTCAGCTGGCTAGAGGATGCCTTGGGATTCCCCGGAGGAGCTGGCCCAAGTGGCTGGGGAGAGGGAAGTCTGGGCCTCCCTGCTTAGGCTGCTGCCTCTGTGACCCGACCCCGGATAAGCGGAAGAGAATGGATGGATGGATGGATGCAGCGTCTTCTGTGGGATCATTTAAAGGCTGAAGTAGAAAGAGGTTTTCAGGAGCATTTTTTTTTTCCTTATTACTTGAAATGATCTTTACATGCCGATGGCAGCCAATAAATTTAATATATACTATTCTCTGAAAAGTTATACTAATGCAGAAACTCACAGGTGGACAACCTGGTAAGACATACACAGGAGCACACAACAGGAGGTGCACCAACAGGAAGCAGGCATCCATTCAAATAATTGTTGACTAATTGAGTTATCAAATAAAATAATATCAACCTGCCAAACTGGAGCATGTTACCGTTGTGTATGAACCAACTTTTGTTTACAAAAGGAAGAACTCTTTATAGTTGTGTGAAACACCTTTGTGAGGGACTTTATTTTACAAAAAGACTCAGCTGTTTGTTGATTTAATAACTTGCTGTCAGATGTTCAATACCCTTTATAAACAGGGGTAAATAACAACAAAAACAAGGTGTGAGCACCATTTCATTGCCACTAAGCCCCTTTGCCTACTGGCGTTACGTCTGTATGAGTTTGATATGCGTTTCCTCATCTAATCATTACAGGAGCATTCTGCTCATATTACAGCAGACCTACGGCCACTGGGAAGCTAAAGCATCAACAAGGTGAGGAACAAGCACCAACACTGGTACTCACCTGAGTAGCTCTAATGTCAAAATGATGTGCTCCCGTTTATAAAGCACTAAATGTTCTGTTGAAATAAAACACTTTTTGCTCTATTTTTGTTTAAATTTGTCAATGTTCATGAACGTTTTCTATTTAATTATTATTGTTATTATTAATATCAATAAAAATCTATGTTTTAAATTTTTATATGTAAACCTTTGGTAAAATGAAACCAATCATATGAGAAAACTGAATGGTCATTTAATGGACTGGCTGCTTTAAAACAAAAATGCATGATTGCACCACCGTTGCCGCTAGCTCAGACTAAAGAACTGAAAAATAACTCCAAAGAATGTTTTTCAGTTATTTCAAACCAAACTGCACCAAGTAATTAAAGACTAAGTTCTCTCGTTTTTTCAACACATCTGCAGTGGTCTCTAGTATAAAGAATGCCTTGAGTCCATCTCTGTGGGAAAGAAGCTCTGGCGCTCCTGTTTCAGGAAGTGAGCCAGAGGAGAGTGGAGCAGCAGGCGACAGGATTTGGACTCTTATTTCCTGATATTCGGACATCTCACCTCTGATTGGCTAACAGCAACACGACTCTACCACTGACTGTTTGCTCTGAAACGTTGATGTTTAATCTCCACAAATAACACAAGCCTGGAGGAGTTCTGCCATGTGGTGGAGTTGCTAATGGTTAGCTTCCACTAGTCTAGACATTCTCTGCTGTTTCCTGGATGCCTTCCCCGTCATGAGCCAAGACGAGCGAGTCCATGAATGTTATTTTTCAGTGTGGTGCAGATCCGAGTGGTTTTTCTAATCCGAGAGTTTCCCCATCTATTTTCTATCGGTGGCTTAGTCAGGAAAAAGGTACAAGACTATTTTCATGTTTATTCTCCGTGTCAAACTCAGAGTGACTGATCACATTTCAAAAATAACAAGTTAAGAAGTTTTCTCAGTTTATAATTTACACTCAGTTAGTATTAGATATTAGAGGATGTCCCTGTAAAGCTTTTCCATCACAAAATAAGTCACTGCAAACTGGATTATGTTTAGTATTCTTAGATGCAAATAACAGAAAGGAAGCTGAATAAAAATCCAACTTTGGCAAAAGCTTACCTGTCGAAAACAACCAGGTGGAGCTGGAGTGGAAGACGTTTCCTTCAGATATTCTTCCCAGCTGAAAGCATCTAAATGAAAAGGTCCAACTGTAATATCTAACTTTAAAAAAGCAATGTGCGTAAATGAATTAGCTCGCAAAATATTACTAAAAGAACATGTTGTACAACAACCCCAGGTCCTAGTTTATGTAAACCAAATTCATCTCATGATGTAGGATTCAAGAACAGATTTAAATCTCAGACCAAATGTTCACCTTTAGGTGGAGCAGGGGTGGAACCTGGTGGTGGAACAGCCTTTCCTGCTTTCTCCTTTCTGCCATCTTTCTGATCTAAATTGATTGAAATGAAATGAGAGAGATATGTTATCAATTTAACAAAACTGGTCCAAAAACTGCTATAAAAGCTGAAAAGTAAAAAAACTAATTTAATAACAAAAAACTCTACCTAAACAGTTATTTATTGTTACATCTACATCTCAACTTAAATAAATAATATATAAAACATAATAGTTCATTAAATGAATATACAAAAATACCTAAATGTATCTAATGTTGTGTGATAAATTATGATCATCTCTGGACACACATAACATCCCATAACATGACAAAGCAGTTTTATTATTATTTTTTTAATCAAACCATTTTAATTTGAGCTGGTAAACCAGCATGCAGGAGAAACCAATTCCCCACAAGCAAATCTGGATCATTTAGCTACAAAACGTCCAGACTCTGGAGTAAAGGTTTCCTCACACTAGGTAAAAAGTCCCATCCTCACCTTTTACAGGAGTTTTCCCCATGGTGACAGATTAGCAGTGATGATGCTTTTCTGAACAGGGTTCACCCAGTTTGAGTCTGCCAGTGTTATCCTGCAAACACAACAAAAGGACATTGTTTAATCACACAAATTGGAGTAATGTATATGATAAATAAAACATGTGCAGCTAAGTATGTAAACAACAACAAAACTGTTTCTTTGCAGTGTCTCAAAAAAATACATAGTTAAAACTGTATTGTAGTACTGCTGGGTAGCAAACCATCAGTATGGGATCATGAGATGATCTTCACATATCATATAAAAAAGAGAATAATTCTAAATAGAATATATTCTACAAAAATTAGTTTAAAATGAGCCAAAGCTGTTGATGGTCTTATTATGATCTAACTTGTTTACCAGCTCCGGTGGCCTAGTGGTAGAGTGTCCGCCCCGGGACTGGGATATCAGGGTTTGATTCCCGGTCGGGTCATACCAAAGACTTTGAAAAAATGGGACCCAATGCCTCCTCGCTTGACACTCAGCACTAAGGGGTTGGATTGGGGGGGTTAAACCACCAAATAGTTCCCGAGCGCGGCCACAGCTGCAGCTCACAGCTCCCCACCACGGGGATGGGTCAAATGCGGAGATGTAATTTCACCATTGTGTAATTTCACCATTGTGTGATGAATACTTGGGACTTTTAACTTTATCTTTTATAAATGTTTGTACACTCAACCTGCACTGATTGGAGATGCAAGACCCAGCAGCTGTAATTTTGTGGATGAAGATTCAAAAAGTTTGGTAGCCATTGTTGCCTGGTAAAAATTACTACTACTACTACTACTACTACTACTAACAATAATAATAATAATAATAACAACAACAACAACAATAAATCAGCTGATAAGCCAGAAAACAGCATGCAGTTGGAAGCACAAAAACCTGAGAAAAAGGTTTGATACTGCAGTTTGCAAACAGAAATGTTGATGTTTTAGCAAAAAAAAAAAAAAAGCCATGTTTAAACATTTAATGTACAGTAATTTAGTTTTCAGTAATCTACCCCACCACTGGGGCAGGAAGCCAGTAACAGATTGTTTTTTCTTCTATTTATGAAGTCCACAGCAGGCCTGCGGGGTACTGAGACATTATTTTACTTTCAAAATGTTCACGTTCACTCATATTTTCCGTTTTCTTACCGAAGCTGTGACTATGTTGTTGGTGCGAACAAAAGACACGACCGATCCACCTTATTGAAAATATGAACTAGACAATATATCAGCTTTTCCACTGTTCAAAGGACCGTTTGCAATATGAAAACAAACGTACTTACGCTAATAATACAAAATACCAACGACAGAACGTGGTTATCACCTATGTTAAAATCAAAATGTAACGCAGTTAATTCTCAAACTTGAACGTTCCTTACATTTATTATTGTTAGCTTATAGTTCATCCATCAGCTTTCGGATGTTAACTGCTAGCGTGTCTAAACTGTGGAGAAAGCTAAACTTTAGAATAAATGTGTTGAAAAATATGTTTATCTTGAATTTCTGCTCACGAAAGCCACGTTAACGCAATACAGCTGCAGTTAATAGCCAGGGCCCAATGTTGACAACTGGAACCGCTTGATTCGATAGCCATTACTGCTGGCTAATACTAGGATGGCTAACCTTAGCTTTAACCTTCCGAGAGAGGTTTATTGTATCTACTGAAGGAAAAAATAAACATAACTGAGGTCAAGGAGTTCCAGCTTCATATTTTCCTAAAATATGTGCCATTTATTTTTAAAAACGAACTTACAAGTGACGTCTTTTTTCGACTGAAGATCCACTTTTTTATTCGTCAGCTGCCATTTTTCACGAATGTAGTGTATGCTTACACGCACGTAATTTATGCCGAAGATAGTTATGTGAGGAGGACACACAGGCAGAGAGAAGCTGAGAAGGCAAGCCAGTTCAGTCAGCCAATGGGACCCTGCGCTATTCACCCGTTCATCCAATCAGAAAGAGGGTTATTCAGATTATCCAATCATTGACCGAGACACTTGGACACTACTTTGGGATGTCAGAAATCCTTAGGAGTGACTCCTCTTTATTCTATATCATCTCTGCAAGGTCTTTCTTGTTCCTCCTCTGATGAGGTTCAAAACAGAAAAAATAAGAAACGTAAAGCCGAGTAAAAAAAAAAACAAAAAAAAACAGGGAAAATTGTAATAACCTAATCAACCTCGATTATTTTAAAGCCATGCGACTTTTAAAAACACCAATTATAAAACCTACATGCAACTAAAAAAGCTGAAATAAATCACCAATTTCTCATACAATTACAGAATGACGCATAACAAGGACTGGTATTTTGTTTTTGTTGTTTTTTGTTTTGTTTTGTTTGAGTTTTTCCCTCCTAAGCAGAATTTAGTGTTTGGAGTTTTATTAGCCTACCTAATTTAACATTACATTTTTAAAGAGCATATAAAGTAGGCTATTTGAATAGAAAGTTTTTGTTTAAGCATAGAATAGCTCAAGGGATCATGGTAGGCTTTCACTTTTACTAAAGAGCACATGACTCACATTCAGTGTACTGTTTTAGCTTCAAACTCATGTTTTTCCCCCACCCACAAAGGTTTCCATGAATCTACATCTTTATTCTGCAGCAAAGTCACAATGATAAATGTGTAAAAGCCCCAAATCAGGGTAATAAAGGCATAACTATAACTATAATAATAATAATAATAATAATAATAATAATAATAATAATGAGACAAACAAAGCTGTTTTTTTATTTTGGAATGCTGAAAATCTTTCCAACAGCCTAGTGTTTTAACTTTTGGTATATTGTATGCTAGTTTGGTAGAAAAACAGAAGAACAAAAGTACACATGAAGGAAATAGTCACCACTGCTAGTAGGCTGCTGTTTTTTTCAGTCTAAATAACCCAGAACACAGATTCAAACTAAAATCTGATTGTGTGTGATCAAAACCATCCACTTTTGTGCATTTCAAGTGTTAGGACAGGTTAAGGCTGTTGCTACCAAGCCAATTAACCAATGGTTTTTATTACAAATCTGATAGACAACTTCTTTCTCTTTGGGCTTGTCCCTTCAGGCATCTCCACAGTCAATCATCTGTCTTTATTTAGTCCTATCTTCTACATCCTCTACCCTAACACCAGTTACCTTCATGTCCTCTTTCACCACATCCCAGAATCTCCTGTTTGGTCCTCCTCTCAGCCTCCTGCCTGGTGGCTCCAACCTCAGCATCCTTCTACCTATGTAATCGTTGTTTCTCCTCTGGACATGTCCAAACCATCTCAGTCTGGCCTCTATGACTTTATCTCCAAAACATCTAATGAGCTGTCCCTCTGGTGGACTCATTCCTGATCCTATCCACCCCCACCACTCCCAAAGAGAACCCTAACATCTGGAGCTCTGCAGCCTCCTATCTTTTCCTCATTGACTCTGTCTCTAATCTGATAGACAACGACATGTTTTAAATTTCCCTTTCTTTGCTTTTCATCCAGCATGAACATTAAAACCCTCCATGCTTCTATTTTTATTTGATTTGACGCTGCTGGATTGTTCTGTTTGATGATGAATCCTGTGGGTGGCAGCATTAGTTAGAACAAAAACTGAGAAAGTTTGTAGAGAAGTTAAAATAATGGACAAAAACAAACACAGCTGCTGCCTTACTGACAGGAGAGTGTTACAGATGATTTTTTTTTAAAGATTATTGTTAAATGCAATGTATTAACAAGTAATGTTTAATTTAATAGCAGGATCTAATCTTTTTATTTGAGTTTGTGTTACAGATTTTAAAAAGGGGTATTACACTTTTAAATAAAACCCTCTCACATGAAGCTGATGCCAACAGAGACATTTAACAAGTCATTTTGTGCACACCTGTCCCATTTCCTTTACCCTTTATTAGAAATGGTCTATGGCTTTTATCAGCCTCTGGCATCCTTCACAGAGCACGTTTTCCACGGCTGATAAATGATGCTGTCATACTGGACTCGGGGTGCGATTAAATGAATTATGTAATAGAGAAACTGGAACAATAATTTCCCACCTCAAACTAAACACCCTCAGACCGCAGCACGGTTTTGCTTCTCTCCCCCTCCTGGAGCCATGCTGCTCTTGTATTGGCTCTTAAGAAGGGGGCGTTTCACCTGGCAAGCATTTTATTGGCCGCCGTCACGTCAATCGAACTGTTGCCTAGTGACGCGCTTGCAGCTTGTCAACCGCACGATCCAGTTACTGGAGCTGCTTGCTGCAATGAAAATACCGTCGTTGGTGGGTGGATTTATACACGGGCCCAGCTCCATCATCTTTCTCCCCAAAACACTGACTGAGTGAGTAGTTTATATTCTCCTTACTTATCAAGACTTGTCAGGTTTTTGTAGGACGCTAATTTTTCATATAGCTGCACAAAAACAGGCAAGCCTGGGGTTCGTTTTGCGGTATTTTTTATGTTTAGTGAGTCAGAATGAAGACAACTGGTTTAGTGATAACCTAACTAGCTGGACTAGTCTGGGTCAGTAAGCTGATAATGAGGCAGTTTGTAATAAGTTAGCTGGAGTGTGACTTGTTGGATTTATAGCTCTGCATTGGAAATGATGGAACAACATTCATCCGTAGACACACACACACACACACACACACACACACACACACACACACACACACACACACACACACACACACACACACACACACACACACACACAGAGCCAGGATTTATCCTGGTGTTTACATAGAAGATTTGCAATGGAAGCAACAGGACAAGTGCAATGAAATATTTTACCTTCAGTGTGTCTGTTTTTATCAGGGCTGCAAAATGTTTTGTACATTTTTCAATTTCAACATTCAATACCAAAGGCTTCCTATGAATCACACAACAGAAGCATGCAAGCAATATGAATTTGACCACCAGGTGATACCTCTAACCTCTCTAAATACCAACAATCCTGATGACAGACCATTAGTGATGCACAGGTTTTGAGGACAATAACAATGTGTATAAAGCTTGTACATCCATGACCTGCTGGTACAGATTTGAGTTTATTCGGCTTAATCTAAAATGAAATGTGATAAAGAAAAACGTTTGTTTTCTTACAGTTTCTGATTGAACATTTTGATTCTGAAATGTTAAAACGTCCACATGGAAGTTCTGGCCTATCACTGATTAAGCTGAATATTGGCCAATCCTAATGCTGGCTCAGAAGGAAATCTGTTTCAACGTAATCTTCCTTCCAACATGACTGAGACATTCGTCTGTAAAACTCTTACTTATTGAACGTTTAAGTTATTTTATAACTTGTACATTGCTATTCATTTCATGGTTATTCTGGCAGAATTATTCTGAAATTCCAGCTGTATAGAAACTGGATGGAATTTCCCCAAATTATGTCCTTAAATCTAACCCATTTAACCCAGATTATTGCATAATGTGGACTTTATTGTGGAGTTAAAGTTTATACAACAACATATGTGTGCTGCCATGGAAGTTTCAAAATTAGGGTTTTAGAACAGCAGAAACACTTTGCAGCTTGCTCCATCCAGACTAGCTGTTTGCTCATATGGTCAGAACTAGTCTTTGTTTTTCTAAACTAAGGCCATTCGAAGACCTTTCTACAACAGGTGAGACGTGAATAGTTCAGGATCTTTTAATAGAAACACAGGTGAAAACATCTGACCTTAGGCCGATAACAGTGTGGTGATCTCATGAAAAGGTTGTGCTGTGAATTCTTCACATTCAGTCTGTTACCACGCATGACTCATTCTGTTTATAGGACAAAATATATGATCCACAGCAGCTCGTTCCTCATCATATAAGCTTTGTGGGCTCAGTTGAAAAGGCTGCATACCAGCCCGGTGCACTAGGACGTACACAAAAACACACGTTTACAAATTAGCCAACAACATTCAAACTCATAAATGTCTAAGTTTAGTCAGGCTTTAGTTTACCTTCATCAATGGCTAGCTGCTGAGTAAGAAAGGACCACACAGCACTATTTGGCAATCTGGAAGACAGAGTTTATTTGTGGTGCCAAGGCTTTTGCATAGTGATGAGCAGCTCCTGCGCCCACAGCTCTGTAGGAGATAGGGAGTGTGAGTAGGCTACGCAAAGTCCTTGAGCTCACCAGCAAAGCAGAGGATGAAATGGAGAAAGTGGTATCTGGAGTCTTATCTGATTCAATAAGCGTAAAGAGCACATGGAAACCAGAGGAGGCGCTTTGATCACATCAGGAATGTGTGTGGGGCTGTTTCATTTTCCCTAACAAGGTTGGAATACTGGAAGAAATCACGCCTGAGGGGTTTTTAAAGGTATTTTTCTCATAAATGTTCATTGGGATAAGTTACATGTTTTAAATTCCTGTAAACTGCCTGTATGAAGTTTAATTTTTTATTAGGTCATCATGGTGTAAGAGGTCCTTTTTAGGGTGAAACCCCTCTATAAACTGGAAGCAAAAGGCTTAAATACAGGCTCTGATGAACTGTAAGAAGTTGATTATGTGATTTTGTGGATTTTGAGAGTTATTTCAGCCTCTTCAGTCCCTACTTTGATTATGTTGTTTATCATTAATTAGTTTTTAATTTACAGGAAGATCATAGCTCAGTTGATAACCCTTTCATGCATCATGGAGAGAGCAGTTTAGAAGTTTTTTATTTGTGAGTGTTGATAGTATACTTGTTCATAATAAGGCTCTATTAATGTGTGACACACTAACAATGATAAAATAATCTAATATTACAGTTTGTTAAATATAAATTCCTGTGAAGAAGTATTTGCCTACAAACCAGTTTCTTCTGATTTTGCTTTTTTTGTCACTTAAATCTCTCAGATTAGCAAAAAAAAATTCAATACCAAAGATAACCTGACAACGTTCGAAATGCTGTTTTCAAAGAAGATTTCCTTTATTATGATGAAAAAAAGCTATCCAAACTAACCTGCCTCTATGTAGAAAAGTAACTGGTTTCTAAATTTAATAACTGGTTGTTACACTATTGGTGGCAACAACTGCAGTCAAACGGCTGTGGTAAAGAGTGTTTCACATCACTGTGGAGGAATTTTGGTCTTCTTTTCAGAATTGTTTTAATTCATCCACAGCAGATAGTTTTCTTGTGGTAGAAAGCAGAATTTATGGTTCCATCTGTTAGAAGTGGTCCAGATCCTGACCATCACACTACCACCACCGTGTTTGACTGACGTTCTTTCCCTGAAATGCAAGTTTGTTTTAGTCTAGATGTTATGAGACACACACCTTCCAGAATGTTCACCTTTTATCTCAACAGTTCACAGAATACATCCCCAAAAACTCCTGGGGGGTCATCAAGATGTTTTTTTTTGTAAAAGTCAGATCGACTTTTATGATCTTTTTGGTCAGCCGAAGGTTTGATCCTTGAACTCTTCCAGGGAGGCCATTTTTGACTTCATCTTTAACCAAGTGAGGCCTGCAGTGCTTTAGATGTTGTTCTGGATCCTTATTGTTCTTGAACGTTATACGATCGGGGCATGTCGTGTTGCTTTTTGAGATCTTTTAGCCTACGTCATGTTGTCAGAAATGAGTTTTTAATTGTACAGGTCTGGTAGTAATCAGGCTTAGGTGTGACTAGTGTGAACACGTAATGTGGTTAATCACAGTTAATTCATGATTTAACAAAGGGGACAATAACATCTCTAAAAAGGACCAGGTTGGCATAGCACCTCTCTGTTAATTCATGATATCATCATTTGTAGCTAGATTTAGTAATTACTCAGGTTATCTATGTGTGAAACTCATTGTTCTGCTGAAATGTTTAAAACAAAAACAGAATAAATCTGTCATGGGACAAATAAAGCATTATTTATATTTTAAAGTCTAAATGGACATTGTGCATCTCAGTGGCATTGAACGCTTTCATTCATGAAATGGTTGAAGTAGCCATTCACTCAAGATGTACTTTTCAAATATGTTTCCTCATTGTACCGGCAGCTAGCTTGGGTAATACTCTGTAAACATTTTAATTTGGTGCATTGTTTTTGTGCAGGTGAAGAAGAGCCACTAAATAAGGCATGCAGCAGGTATTATGGCTAACATCAGATGCACACGTCTCTGGAGCCGCCAGCCGGCCGCGTCTCACCGTCCTGTAGCCAGAGCCTGTGTGCCTGAGCTCCATGCACCTCACACATCACACCTTTGACTTCATGAAGATCCCTGACATTGGTGATGTGATGAATAAATTTGAAGTCCTTGGGATTGTGGGTGAAGGTAAGATGACTCATTTAAAACACTTAAAGCACATCAGATCAATTTAATCCTGATTGATTTGGGACACAAACATATTTAGAGCATCACTCTAGTCCTACAGCCAGCAAATCAGCACCGCTTTTGAAAAAGTCACCAACTGGATGGAGCGTTTATCTTATCATTCAGAATTGTCACCTCTGTTGAGGTGCCCACCCCATATCCAGAGGGTTGCAGGCTCAATCCCCATCTGTCACAGTTGCCGTGTCCTTGGGCAACACACATTTTAAAACCCGCCTTGCCTGCTGGGGGTGGTCAAAGGGACCAGTGGCACCAGTGCTCGGCAGCCTTGCCTCTGTCAGTGTGCCCCAGGGCAGCTGTGGCTACAATGTGTGAGTGAATGACTGGTTGTTTTGCAAAGCGCCTTGGGGGGTTACTGAACCCTAGAAGATGCTATATCAAATACAGGCTGTTTACCATATTTTTAAATTCACTAGCATATTATTTTTTTACAGTGTGCCACATTTTAAAATGCTAAATTTAAACTTTTATCCATCTAAAAATGAAATCTTTCTATAAATAAGTCTAGTTATCCTCCTGTGATTTCCACCACAGAGTTATGATGATTTGTAAAGCTGTGCCCACACACCTGAAGTCTGTAGCTGTCGTTTCAATAAGAATGAACTAAAAAAAAGAAGTTTCGTTTCAACTATTGACGAAGCTCCTCCTGGCTCTTCTCCCGCCCTAAGAGATTTTGTTAGTGTAAAGTTGCAACTTTACACTAACAAAAGCCCTAAAGTGAGACCACCCACTTGTCCCAGTTTTCACGCCCCTACTCTGACATTTAAATGTGAGTATAATGTGCCACCAGCAGACACAGATAACTTGTTGAGTTTAAAACTAAAGCTGTAGAAGTTTCTCTAACTTTAAATCCAGCCACTGCTTTTGCACATGGTGCATTCCTCTTGATCCAGCATCATTGATTTTTCCCTAGTGACACTCAAAGCAGTCAATTCTGCTAATGATTTAGGGCTAAGTGCTTTATGTGGGTTCACTCCACCAATTAAAACCACTCCCCTGTGTTTATCTCCAGTTTATTATCTGAGAATGGGATAAGTGATCACCTATTTAATCAGTGCAATTTGCTGCTAGTGTTTCTAGTCATCAACTGTTTTCTAAAGGAATGTGACTTGACAGAGTTAGAAATCAGGTTGAAGCATATTTTAAGGTAAGTAAAAACATATGCAGAATGTTAAGGTGAGCCTTTTCTATTGATGACAGATTTATCCCACACGTTTTATCTTCAGGGCATTCTTTTATTTCTGTCACACGAATTGTTAAAGATTCATTGCTTTCGGTGTTAATTTAGAATTTATGAACTGTGAAGCCTTTTTTTAATAGCAGCCCCTGCAAGCAGCACATTAAGACAGAGCAATAGTGACAGCACCCACATCCAGACTGTAACTCATCACTAAGGATCTATAAGCTGAAAGGCATGACTTCAAGTTTCCATTAACATAAAAAAATCACTTCAAGTAATGTGAAGCACATGCCGACTCATTAGTGAAATGATCAGTTTTAGTTCTGACATGTGTAATCTGTGTTTGTCTGGATGTATTTACTGTTAGAGCACTGCCATGTCAGGAGCAGGAGACTGCCCAATGTGCTTGTGGAGGAGCACAGAGCAGTTTGTCATATGCCTGCTGAGTTCTTTCTCTTGAACCCTCGATGTGTGTGTGCGTGCATGGGTGTGTGCGTGTGTGTGTGTGTGTGTAAGAGAGAGAGAGAGAGAGAGACTGCCAGGGCCGATAACATCAGACGTACAGTAGCCAGCCAACGCTTGTGCCCTACTTCTTGAACCACCTGCCCTTTCATAAAGATGTTATTTTACTAATTCATGACAACAGAAGCATATGCATGTTTTTACATTTGTCAACTGCTACAGATCATGCTGCATGTTAAAAGGGTATTTCAGCCACTTTGCGGGTTGCCTCTGTGTAAAAGTTATGAATAATTACTGTGTTGAAAAAAATAGATTTTAGGTCCTACAGGATTGATCTAGTTCAAACACAAGGCTCAAGTATGGTTCTGCTCCAACCATAGACTTAATGGCAGTTCATGCAAATGTTAGTTTATAGAGCTTTACACTGTTATCAGTTTTGTGTTAGTTATTAAAGACCAAGTTCTCTGAGAAACTATTTTTTACTTATTATTTTTCAAATATGATCACTCACTCTGACTTTCACATGCAGGCTGAATGTGAAAATATTCTTTTACCCCAATTAGAAAATAGATGGGGAAATGCTAGGATTAGAAAAGCCAGTCAATACTATGTCTCACTGAAATTTGGCATTCATGGATTCACCCATCTTGGCTCACAACAGGGAAGGCTGTTGTTGGTTTAGCGTCCAGGAAACAGCAGAGAACGTCTCGGCTAGTAGAAGCTAACTGTTAGCATTAGCAACTCCAACACACAGCAGAACTCCTTCAGGCTTGTGTTATTTGTGGTGATAAAACATCTATGTTGCAAAGCAAACAATCAGAGGAGAGATGTCCAGATGTCAGGAAATAAGACTCCAAATCTGCCGTGGAGCGCCAGAGCTTTTTTTTACATTGTGATCGACTCATAAGGCATTCATTTATACCAGAGACTACTGCAAATGTGTTGAAAAAAACTAGTGAACTTTGTCTTTAAGAGGGTTTTCCTCAGGATGAAATCACTCAAGAATCTACTGTAAAATACAGAAGGTCATGGAGTTTGCTAATATGAGAATGTGATGTAACAAATCTGAGCTTTTTCTGAAGAACAGAGAGACATGACTTTATGGAAGGTTGAATGTGCAGAATAAGATGTTCTGTCATAAAAATAATAACAGAAAATAACACTACAAACTATAGCGGTAGCTCCTGATAAATTGACAGGACTGTTCTGTTGATGACTAAAATGATCTAGGCTACTGCCCTAATATCATGTTTTGTTTGTTTCTGGTCATCTCACAAAGATTTAATCCTCAGCTGCATAAGCCACATTCTGTAACTTACAGTCAGCACAAAAATACTTAGTAAGTCCTATTATTTTAGCGATGCAGTTGAATTACTTCAACAGTATCACCAACACTAGCTGCATCAGTCCTAAACAATGTAAACTCTCCAAAAGTAGGCTTTCAGTAAGATCATTTTAAATTATGACACACAAAATAAAAACACATTTCATGAAGACGAATATGAAATCCTAGATGCGCTTAACATCTGAACATGTGGTTTGTTTCTCTTGTAGGTGCCTATGGTGTTGTTCTGAAGTGCCGACACAAGGTAAGCTCTAAACATTAAGTTGCTTTATTGTTTTATTTCTGCCCTTTCAGAGTCAGCTTAAAGAAACAGCAAACTGATTAAAAGTAAAAACCACAGTGTGATCGGGATGTTTGGTTGGACTTCTTATGACTGGAGTCGTGTGAAGCAGGGTGTACTGAGAGGGTTCAGGGGGGTCAGCTTAATAACATGTCAGCCCGTTTTCCTGGTGTGTAGTTGTCTTTGCACCAGAA
Organism: Aphyosemion australe; assembly: GCA_006937985.1. Taxonomy (NCBI): domain Eukaryota; kingdom Metazoa; phylum Chordata; class Actinopteri; order Cyprinodontiformes; family Nothobranchiidae; genus Aphyosemion; species Aphyosemion australe. The sequence continues at coordinate 1,361,750 of SSNS01000064.1, forward strand.
ATCTGAGAAACCTTTAGAAACAGAATGATTAAAAATCTGCTTGTAGTCCTTTTGTGTCTGATCGAGTTCTGAAGCAGGACTGAAAACCTGCAAATCATTCAGCTGAATTTCCTCCAGCACATTGTTTTCATTTGTGTCTCTGATAGGTTGTCTTGATGCAGTTCATTTTTAGCATAAGAAGGAAACCAGTGCAGCAACAGAAAAGAAAATAGCAAGACCATAAGACGTAGACTGCCCACACAGCAGTCTCCATCATTTAGGGAGGATGCTGAGGCAGAAACTGACAGCAATCCAGTTTGAATGAGAAACATAAACGAACTCCTACTTACAGACAAATGCAGGACAGCATTTTCTCAGCCTCCTTAATCAAAAATCAACACGCTACTTTTTATTGTTCGTTCTATCATTGATTTGTTCAGTGCAGCCAGGTTTCTAGTGCTAGGATGTTTAGCATAAAACTAATAAATGTTACTGGTGTTCTTGGAAAACCCTGTGAAGTGAGAGGGGGAAAGGGGACAGTGGAGCTGCAAGTCGGCAACACAGCTTGTAATTATGGGCTTTATTATTCAAACTGATTGATCACACGGCTCGGCAGCTGCAAATGCCAATGTCTCCGTTTTAAACAACACACATCAATAGACCTCACTTTGGTTCACACAACAGATGGAGTCTGCTTTGTGTCATTTTTCTCTTTGTTCTGATAAATTTTGCTAAGAAACAAAAAAACATCATCAACAACGTGACTGCAGTTAGCAGGATCCTTAAGGACATTCTGATTGGTGCAGTTTTTTTGTAAAGCTTTTTCTTTATGCACCACACATCACTCTAAAGTCTGAATGTTTGTCTTACGCTTTCCAATCTCCCCAGTATGTTGGAAACTCCATAGAATTGCATGCTAATGATCGGATTCATCGTGTGACGTGCAAGCGCAGGAGAATGAATTCTCTGGCTGCAGATCAATATGGACCACTGCCATCTGGAAAATTTTTGCATTGTATTAGCGTGAATGAACCTCCGTGTTTTTTCAAGGACTAACTCACAGATCTATGCTGCATAATTAGGTGTGCACACACAGCAGCACTGGCACACAGTCAAACACACACACAAAATCAGCTGACACTTAAATTGCAGAACAACACACACGTCTACTGAGGGTTTCATGGCGCTGTGACTCTCTGGACCGGTTCTGGTCAGAGAAAATGGTCGCATAAAGCTGCAGCTGCACTCAGTTCAACACGCCCACTATGTTTTAGTTACACAATACATGTGTTTAAGAGGAATAATTGCGTTAAATCAAGATGTGGAGCTAAATAAAGAAAGGGTGGAAATACTCTCGAGCTTACATTGACTAGTTTCTACACAGTAAGTTGAATCTATTTATAAAAGATGATAGATTACAGTGTTTGGACCCCCGCATCTGCTGTACAGGAAGTGTAAATGAAAAGAGGAGGCAGCTGGGCTGACTGTGGCAGAAGGATGGGACAGAAACAGAGCTATGATGCCGTATGTGGAGGGTTCAGGTGGAGTCTTTTTAATGCCAGATAGCCTGAAGTGATGCCTGAACATTTGTGTGCAATTTAAAATTAATATGCCCCAAAAGATTGTCAAAGGGATAAAGGAAGTATTTGAAAACTTTGGCTTTGGTATCGTTTTAAATGGTTTAAAAGACCAAGTTCACTCGTTTTTTCAATACATTTGCAGTGGTCTCTAGATAACTGGTGAAGTGATATAAAGCCAAAGTATCCCATTCATAAGCACCAACATTATGTGTTTAACCAGAGTCTGTGCAGTAAAGATATTGGGCTTTCACACAGTCACAGTGTTTTATACACATATCTAATTACAACTGGAAATATGAATGTTTGAACATGCAGCAGTAAGTTAAGCCTTGTGTGACTTATCAGGAGTCAACACAACAATGATCTGAGGTATATTTTTACTTGTTAGTCAGAAAATGATCACATCTGTTTACATGGCAGGAGTGGGGTTTCAAACATTTACACTGGGGGCCACATCAGTTCTTTGTAATTCCCTCCTACAACTAATCAATACAACGATTCCAACACAATAGAGGCTAACGACTCTCAGGAGATAGGCAGGAGGGGTATTCATAGGTAGTTTCTGCTCATTAAGCAATAATAGACAGCTACAGTTTAGAAGCTTGACCCTCCCATATTCCAGTCAGAATTGACAAAGCTCCTCAGATTAGAAGCGAGACGTCTTCAAGAAACCAAAGAAGTCCAATTGCCTTCATTCAAACCCCCTTTGAATTACCCTGACCTGGATGACTGAGAACCTTCACCAGCATTTTGTGGTTCCATCTTCCCGGCTCACGGACTGCAAAAATAACATCTAGATGCACCGCCACCATCATGTTTCTCAAATGGGGAAAGGATCTCCAAAGACATCCTAATCAAACACCATGGTTCTCATTTTAACCAAAAAATGTCAATTTTAGTCACGTTTGTTTACATAACGTTTCCCCAACAGCCCTGCTGCTCATCCGTGTAATCTTTAGCAAACTGCAGATGGGCTTTTTTCAGTTAATTGTTTTTTCCCTAACAGAGCTGCCACACACTCAGTGTCTCCTGTATGAGGGAGGCAGCTTTATTAGCTTACCCTGGGTACCACACAACCTGGCTGAGCTCTAGAAGGTCCTCTCTTCCTGTGTGCCGAGGGTTGGTGCAATCCAAACTCCAGAGATGGTTCTGTAACCTTTTCTATCCCGCAGAACATCAGCAACAGCTTTTCTAAAGGCTTTTTGAAATCTCCTTTGTTTGTGCCGTGATGACTCACTCCCACAAACACATGACGTGGAGGTCAGACTTGGGGAGATCTGTATTTGTTAAATGAAAAGGAGCACCCACTCACACCTGATTGCCATCCCAGTGGTATCTAAGAAATGACTACAATTTCATCTTCAAATTAACCGTTCATGGCACAGGTTTGTATGAAAGCTAGAAGGTTTTTCAACCCACATTTTAGCAGAAATAGAAAATTCTAAAGGTTTCACAACATTTTGGTCATCACTGTAATTTTGTATAATAGCATTAGACCTTCTTGTGTCAAAAAGTGTAAGACCTTATTTAGTACAAGGCTTAGATAACTTAGAGCTTACAAATATGCGAAACAGAAATTTACCACCTTTCACTTTTAGGGTTTTATGTGTCAGAGTGGAATAAAAATCATCAGATTTTTGCCAGCGTCTAAACTTATTCACATCTAACCTCAAATGCACAAAACACACAATCATGCTATTATTTATTAAACAAAACCAAAGCCAAAGGGCAAAAGTTGCTTGTGAGAATATAAGATAACCCCAGATACGGCTGATCAAATGTAATTAGACATTTTTCATAATCAACTCTGTAGCAGGAGATTATGCAGTTTGCTAGTCTGGAGCATACAGGTGTGTGTTAACACAATGCCAAATAGAAAGAACATCAGTTGACACCTCAGAGATGCAATTGTTGCTGCCAATCAGTCTGGAAAGGAAACAAATAAAAAGAAAGATTATTTGCCTGCATAAAACATTTGGCAAGTTGCCAGTCTTCCCAGGACTCAACCTCCTAAGATGTTCAACCAAAGATCAAACCACGCAGACCCAAGAGCTCCATCCCAGACTTACAAGAATCAGTAAAAAGGTTAAAGTTCATGCCAAGTAGGACTTCTATTAAAGGAGGTTGCACCATTCAAAAACCACATCAGCACAAACAGCTGATAGCTGTTTGTTTGGGTACCTTACAGCAGCTGAGTATGCAGTCAAATGTGAAACGATACTACAGTACTGGGTTCTAGAACAGAGCAAGGGTCCCAAACACAGCAGCAGATCTACAACAGAATGTCTGAAAAAGTAAAGAATCAGGGTGCTGCAGTGGTCCAGTCAGAGTCCAGCCCTTAACCTGATAGAAATGCTGGTCGGCGCTCAAAGAGCTGACCAGAAATAACGGCCTGCAAACCTCAATCAGCTGAAGCAGCCCAGAATCCACCAGAACCATGTGAGTGACTGATAACAACAAGAGAGGAAACAACTATGGGGTTATTTTTGTATAAGGAGCATTCAACAGGCTGTTGGATCATGTGGCAGACTTAGTTTTAGACATACGGCTTTTTAAATTTAGCTTTTTAATTGAACAAATAATGCCATGATGGAATCTGTTGTGTTTTTGCTCACTTGAGGTTAGACTTCAATAATTTTAGTTTAGAATCTGGTAAAAAAATGAATCGTTTTAATCTTGTCCTGATATTTAAAACTTGAAAAAGGATGGACTTTCTTTTCTCCGTGACCGGATGACTCAAACAGATTATCTGGATTAAATGTAAACTCACTGCTCTCTGTGACCAGTTCAATTCAGTCCTATAGACACATGAAACAGACTAGACCTTATGCTGCTGCACATTTTCACCTCAAGCTATGAAGGGTCAGAGTGTTGTTATCACGGTGCTCCACATCACTCCATCGTGTTCATCTTCCACATGTGAACACATTTCAGCCCAGCTTTCTGATTCAGACAGCACCCAGATTAAAACTACAACAAGCTGTTAAAGAATCCTAAAAGAGGCTGAACTCACAGGAACACAGAGAAGCTTTTGTCTAGCATCTCTAGCTCATCTTTAATTGATTTCTTTTGTTCATGTAAATTATGGATAGCCAAAAAAAACCAAACATGTTTAGCCTTGCTTGTTTTAGTTGGGCCCTGTGAATTGTGAGTACCATGACATAAAATCTAGAACTGATGCAAGTAGCATCTAGATCAGTTTGTCTTTTACCAAGTAAGCCAGAATGTTTGTTTTCATGTCTGGAATCAGATCTCTGGTTTACCATCCAGACTGTACTTGTACAACCTGTAAGACATCAGTATACGGCCATTTTAAAATACATTAGATGTCCAAAGAACAGAAACTTTTCAGACAGTTAGAATTCCACTTCATCTTGAACATTTTAGAGACGATTTTTAACAACAGTGATTAAGTGATTTTTAAGCATGGTCTTTCTTATGAAGTATCAGCCCATTTCACTCATGATCCTCTCCTTCTGAGTGAAAAAAGACAACAGCTATGCTAATTCAGTAAATCACACAAGTCAGAGGCAGTTCTTTGAAAGCAAACAAAACAGTATCTCAGATTAAGTCTGGTGAGTTGTTGGATGACCGTCAGGTACTCCTCGATTTGTCTCCAGCTATGAGTCCTATCAGCTGTAGATTCACTTCATACTCCAACATGATGCATCATGCCTTTCTGCTTGGAATTAGCATGTTCTTCTCATGCATGAGTGAGTAATCCGGTTTCCTCCCACAGACCATAAACGTGTGTTAAGGTTAAAGTAGTGTTTTGGATTTAAGCTAGCTTGTTTTGCAGATTTGCCGTTGTAGCTTTAAATTTCAAAAATTGTCATAAATTTGACTTTTGCATTCAATAGTAGCTCAGACCAAGAATATTTCTGCTGCTCTGCTTTCTCATTTTGTGTTTGATACAGACGTGAATGACTGGTTATAAAAATATGTTTTAGTCACAAGATGATGAAAGGAAGGCCCCAAACAGGCAACAGGAGGCAGGTAGATGAAAACATGGCTCTAAGGATCTGAACTAGTGTTAAACAGACTAGGTAGTGTTGACAACAAGAACCTGACACTGAGCAAATGAAATCCAGCACTACTGTATATAATGTAGGAGGTGATGACTAAATGGATTCAGGTGTGACATTTACAAATCAGGGTGAGGTAGAAGATCCCAGCAAAGAGATTCTTCAAAATAAAACAGGAAGTGGAACAAACCTAATTCACACGATTCAAGAGCTAAACCACAACCAGGTCAACCCAAATACAGTAAATCATCATCATCATCATCATCATCATCATCATCATCATCATCATCATCATCATCATCATCATCATCATCTTTATTTATAGAGACCCTTAGCATGATGCATGCCACCAAAGTGCTGCACAGTAACAAATTAAAACTAATAAAATCAACCAAGACAGTTAAAACCAACAAGTAAAAACAGAGTAAATTCATATAAAAGGTCAACGAGTTAAAAGCCAAACCATAAAAGTGGGTTTTCAACCTTGTTTTAAAAACTGTTACTGATGGAGAGAGCCTTACAGATAAGGGAAGTGCGTTCCACGGTCCTGCTACGGAGAACGCCCTATCCCCTCTCGTCTTTAGCGGAGATGAATTACGGCTCAAAGAGCAGAAACCAAATAAAAACCCAAATTAAAGACAAGCTTGCTCTTGTTTAACAGTGATCTAACAGTAAGTAGTGCAGGACTTTATTTTTCATCTCAGTAAACTGGACATACCTGCTTTAATTTAGTTTGACCCAGAGTTCATTGACACAGGTTAGAAGTGATGTCGCCAGAGCCCTTTGCTTTAGTTAACCTTTTTACATTCTGGGATCATTTTACTGTAAACAACCCTCTAAAGGACACGTTTAGTTCATTAATCTGAAACGTGTGGTTGTCTGCTTGTCATCAATACCTACACAAGTGTTTTAAACCCCTCCGACCAGAGTCTAGGACATTTAGACCTTTTAAACTGAAACTGTTTGGTCTGAGGTAACTAAAATGCAAAGGATTGTCTCTAATCTAAATCCCGGATCAGGCTTCCCATGGTGACCGGCGGTTCTGCAGCATGTGGCGTTATGTGAACTGCGGAGGGCAGAGGGTAAACGTAGCTGCTGTGAGTGTTTGTTTTTAGCATGGTACAGCTCGTAGGAATGCTCACAACTCCACAACACCCTGAATGCACTCTTTATCCTCTTAGCCGGTGTCCAAAGCCACTCCGTATGCAGAAAGGTAAAACATTAACAGTTCCCTCTCCCTGTCCTCTAAGCTCTGTTTGGAAAGTTTGAAGGACCTGACTATCTGCTTTCATTAATCATTGGATTTTTTTTAACTGAGCTGCCTATAGAAAGCCCTGACCCAGGCTGCTTTCGTTTGGTATTCAGCCATAATCAGATGTGTTTAAATGCACGTCTTAAATCTTTAGATATGTCTGTTCCAGAGGAGCTATCTGCCCCCTGGGAATAACCAATCTCCAGCTGAAGACACTGATATCAATAAAGAACTGCTTTGCAATAGTCTTGCGTTTAGCAGGCTAACATGTATCATGTTTGTTTTTGTTGACAGTTTACAGGCTTGAAACCTCCCGATTAATTGCCTGCTATAAATAAGATCCCATTAAATGCTCCATCACAGCATGGAGACGTTATTATTATCCAGCTAATATCAGTCACTTACAGCTGATCTCTGCTCAGTTGCTCTACAGAACAGAAGATTGTTTTATTGTCTGCTCAAAATTATAAACCATCTAAAATCAGATTTCTATTGATGCATTTTACTTTTTTAAAGTTGGCTCAAATATCAGCAGGATGCTGTGGATTTTATATAAACATGGACGGTGTTTCCCTGACAGAAGGTTCCTGGTTTTCATCACAGCTGGGTTATTTCTGTAAAGGTTATTTGTCATGTTTTATGCCCTTTGCCTTGATGTTTGCTCTTGTTTTCTGTCTCTTCAGGCCAGACTAGATTCATTAGACCAGAGGTGTCAAATTTAATTTCATGGGAAGTCAGAATTTAAAACTTGGCCCAGCTGAGAACCAGATTGTTAAAAACAGGGAGTAATGTTTTATTTTTTATCTATGTTTATTTATATTATTGAACCCTTTTGTCAAAATCCATATTTTAGATGTAAGTAAACCTATAATTTACTGGTTCTAAATGTTTTTTTGTATTTAAATAAGATTACATTTAAAAGATGGCAAGTCATTTATCCTTCTTCCTCTCTCCCAACATTTTTATTTTCACTAAACATGTTATCAAAACTAAAAAAACAATCTTTTGCTAAAATTAAAGTATAAAATGTGAAAAATTCCTCAAAAGAAAACTCTAAAAGGAATGTAAATAATTCTGTAGCTCTGTAAAACCCAGAGACACCTGCTGCATACATAAGTTCATTAATATCTGGGATCAGGGAATGCTGTGGAAATTCTCCAAACATGACAGTAAATCAGTGAGACGTCTCCTGATTTTCCTCACAGAGAACGTAAGTCAGCCACATGTATCTGATCTGAGGAGCCTGTGTGTGGCACAGACAAATTTTAGAACTCCATCTGCTTTTTCCTCTTCATCATCAGACTTATTTAGTGAGAAGTTCAAACTTTATTTTCTCTGCTTCAATGTCAGTAAACTGCTGCATGAACTCAGCTCTAACAGCTGCTGCAGCTCAGGGTAAATGGGCTTTAGACAGTACTACCTGTCCCAGTGCATTCTGGGACTTGAAGTATTAGTGTATATATCATGGTAACAGTGTAACGTGAAAGTGATGTGAAGGCTTATAAATGTGTGTTTATATGTGTTGAACTGTCGCTAGCATCGGTGGAAAGACTGGGTCACGTGGTGTTCCATGAGCACACAGGCTAGTGATATGTTGGCATGGAAATCAAAGAGAAAGACATTGAGGTCGAGCTGATTGTAGACAGAAATACATTTTGACAGCGATGTTCATGCATCACTTGACGTGCAAGAGGAACCAGACAGATTAGTAAACAAGTGAATCCGTTTTCCCTACTCACTTTGCAGATAAATATACAGACTGTTCACAGACTGCATTGCAAAATCAATCGCCTTATTAAATGTATAAAAGTGAACGTGTGAGTTGAAGGAAAATTACACTGCCAGTGTTCTTTTGAGCAACAGAGAGCATCACATGATCTTAAGTCATTCTATTATTAGGAAGTGAGCAAGAACATATGTGGCACATGCCAAACTGAGTCTACAGGCAGTGCTTGCTTCTAACGGCTCCTGGCAGCTTCGCCGCGGCGTGGGGGGGTATTTTCCTGGCTTGGTTTGGGTTCACAGAACCCCTGAGGGCTAAACACACATGCCAGGATGAAGGCTTCTATATGAACATCCGTCAGTGGTGAAGCAGTGGGTTAGATCTTGTCACAACCCTTTTTCTGAATGATCCAACAACTATAAAGTATTTATCCTGACCTGTTAATGCAGCATGCTGGTGTAGGATGAACACATAATGTCTGCGGGGTGTTGCTCTCAGGCGAAGGCTGATGATAATGTGCCTATTGCCCGGTGCTGTGAGGACTTCTGCTATCTATCAGGTTGAAGAATCGAGCTGATATAAAATTTTAATCAAAGCTGTACCACAGTTGAGATATAGCTTCTCATCTTGTATTAAACAAATGAGGTGAAATGACCTCCTGCTTTTACTAGCTATATGAAGATGTAAATTATTTACAGAATTATAGTTAGTGTCAGAAAACAACAGATGATTTATTTAGTTCCTGTTTGTCTCATAACTGCTTTCTAATGTTGACTACAACAAAAATCACAGTGTTAGCATTGCAAATGACTGATTAGCACACTATTTTTCAAAGCTAGAAAAGTTAGAAAACCACTTTTGCATTCAAGTGATGCATGGAACACAGCGGTAGAGGAGTTAGGTGCCTGCCCCGTAACTGGAGGGTTGCAGGTTCAAGCCTCATCAGTCGTTGTATCCTTGGGCAAGACACTTCATCCGCCTTGCCTGCTGGTGGTGGTTGGAGGGACGGGTAGCACCAGTGTTCAGCAGCCTCACTTGTGTCAGTGAGCCCCAGGGCAGCTGTGGCTACACTGTAGCTCATCACCAACAGTGTGTGAATGACTGTTTGTGTTGTAAAGCACCTTGGGGGGTGGTAGAACCCCATTGAACTCTAAGGCACTATATTAAATACAAGCTGTTTACCATTCAGCTTGCCATCCTAGGATTTTCAGTGGTTCCATTTGAAGGGTGGTACCACCAGAAGACGCTGTTCTCTCCTCAGTTTGATAATTAGGAAGCTACGGGTTTGTACAGAAAATGGAGAAGCAGCACAATAAATATGGTTAAGGTTATGAACAGGGTTTGATTCAGCAAATAAACCTGACAGTGTTATCATCTTTACACAAAGCCTCACCTTGTTATTAACCTTACTCCTACATTACCTATAGGGCTGTGAGATTCAGAACATTTGGCTCTAAATGCTCACAGAAACAATCACCAAGAAACAATTGTTCAAACAATTAATTTGTTTCACACTGGTTTAACATGCCCTCATTGAATAAAACATTAGGTTTAATTTGTTTTTAAGAGGGACATATTGTGCTAAACTCAATTTATGCATCCTTTTGTGCTCTCATGAGGGTCTGTACTGCCTCTATAAACACTCCAAGTGAAAAGAACACATCAATTCATTTTCTGTTAGTGTTTAGTTTCAGGAATTATGTGCCTAAAACAAGCAGTTTTAAAAAGTCCCTGTTTGTGACATCACAAATGGGGAAATTAGCATAGAACCACCTCTCACCTTTCCAAGCTGGAGGAACAGTGGCTCTACTCAGAGCCCCTCCCACACATCAGAGCCTCTCAGCTTCTAGCAGCCACAGCGGGGTATGGGTGGGCGTGGCCAGCTCAAGCTTGTTTTCTTAAACTTTTCTTAAATCCCTGAAACAACTTATCTGGAAGGTACTGAAACGGTCAAGAATAAAACTGCTGAGATCGCTTTATGTGAGAGGAATTTAGTGACAAGAACGTCATAAACACATTTTTTATAGAATTATTATACCTTAAAAAAAGTCATATATGTCCCCTTTAAACTGTCTGAATGTCACAAAAGTATTGATATGATTATCCCTCATGGACCCGTACATGTTGATGGAAATCTGATTCCAGTATGATAGAAGTCCATGAAAACGGTGCAGCTCTGCCACCTGCTGTGATTAGTTTTAATCTGGAAGTTGTTAAAAACAGTTTTTTAAATGCGGGCTAATGAAATAGGAAGCTGTCCTTAGCCTGAGACAGGATTTAAAGGTTAATCCTACTGCTGGTACCCGAAGCACTACTTAGCATGTAAAACTAGAAGTTTCTTTTTTACCAGGTAGCTCACAAACAACGATTCACTTCTCACAGGATATTTACTGAAAACCAACCAGTTTTTAAACATAAAAGCTACCGTTGTGCAATTTTGACCTCAAGTTAGAAGATTGTAAAGTACAATGAGTGATTTGTAGTTATTGGTTGTCTACAGCTGTGAGGTGCCGTATGCTGAACAGCTGAACTCGCCTAGGCACAGAATTCTTCATGTTTAATGGATTTTTAATGGAGATCTCTCCCATCACGCTGTTTGACTTTCTCTACTGAGCAAAGATCTGTTATCATTGCATAAGTTTCCTATGTCTGTGCTTATACTCTAATACAAATGTAAACATGGTCACAACAGTATTTAATACATTTACTGGATCCTTAATGCCTATTTCTTTAAGGATATGAAGTTGCCACGTAACAGATGAGTCACCGTCTATCTGCGGTCAGCTGTTTGTACCGTCTTCATCAGAAATGTTCCATAATATCTCTAATTTTAGCAGCACTTCAGACGGTTTGATTTTTTATCCAGTGGCACATTTTCAACAAAAAAATAAAATTGATCCAACCTTCTTAGATTTTTTTTCCTCCTCCTAAATAAGCTGAGTGGTTGTCAACATTATCTAGTTCTATTTAGCAGAACAAGAAAAATGGATATAAGACTGCCGCCCCCTTTGAAGGGAACAGTTATTTTTGTACCCATTGAGCAGAAACTAGGACAGAGGCAGATAGAAGGACTTTCACATCTAACGTTAAATGGGTCACCTTGAGTGGAGCACTTGCAGAAGAGGTCCTAGCAGGAGCCAGGGAAGCAGACAGAAGGTGTGGAGATGACGTGTGTTCTGTGTCTGAGCCCTAAAGTCGTCCTTGAATTTAGATATTTCACATTAGAAAGTAGAGCGTAGTTGAGTCCAGCCCACTTGTTGATGTTACAAGCTTCTTCCTAAACTGCTACTTTGCTTTCTGTCAGCTCTTCTGATATTCAGACGTGCATTTTTGCTTTTGTTCTAAATCCAGTTATTTGATGGTTTCTCTGTTTCCATAGCTTGTCCAGAAACCCGGTAGCCTAGAAGTCTAGACGGACATTTGCCAAAGCAAAAAGGTTTTGCTCTGCACGTCGGTCTAACCATGCTCTATAGGAGCCTCAGCAGGTCTATCATTGGCCTGACCAGTATTGTGTTATGCCAATCACAGCAATCTATTGGTTTGGTGGGCGGGATGATGTGACGGAGCAGAACAAGATGGCAACGGCTCATTTGAAACAGCTTTGGCATCAACTTTGGACTATTTAAACTTGGACTTTTCTTTGAGTCAAGAGCAGAGGTACTTAAGCCCTTTATTTAGAAAAAGGATGTATTTGTGTCTTCTTCAACAGTGTATGGTAGACTGCCCCGTTGACTGACATCAAGTTGTTTGTTGTCCAATAGCATGTGGAGACAGTTTGAAAGACAACCGTAGATCCCGCCCCAAAACTGAGTTCTGTGCGGGTCGTGGCCAGACTATATATTCACACATGTAGGATGGCTTGCCAGGCTAGAAACCTGGAGTTTGTATCCCACAATGGATCAGAAATGTATCAACATTGGCAATATCAATGTGTGCAATACTGGTACTATAAACAGGTCTGCAAAAACTCGTAGACTTCTATGCATCCAGTGCAGTGTTGGTTAATCTGATGGGCTCTCACTTGTTTAGATGAAGGTGGAAATGGAAGAGAGAAAATGTAGGTTTATTAGCACAATATTCAATAATCCCACACATGCATGCTTGTCTAATATCGTGCAGCTCTAATTTACCTGACCAAGAGTTCCTGTTCCGCTAAATCAGCTGCCAACGAATGTTAAACTGTACAAAAACTCCCAAAGATGTGAGTTACTATTGAAGAAACCACTGAGTTGGATGAAGATAAAGAAGTGTCAGGCGGCATGCTGGACTCCATCTTCATGGATATCTCTACTAAAATGGAAAATGTATAATATGTCAACAAACACAAAAAGCTTTGTGCCATCTTCTTTTCTGTTGTGATGTTTATTTTAATTAGAGATTGAAGTCAAAGCAAATATATGTACCAGAATTGTAGCTTCACAGAAAAAATATGTTATCAACTTTATATTATACAGTATATAATAAAAAAAGTTAAACATAAAAAGTTAGAATCCAAGATAATCATCAGAAATTGAGCCGCATAATCTGAAAAACAACTGATTTTGCTTTTTTTTGTTTGTTTTTTGACGAGACGAAATCTAGAAATCTAGTCGTGCTGTAAAATAACGTTCGTAGTGAGATTGTTGCTAATAAATTCACACCTTCCAGTTTCAGACCACGCTTCCTGTGTGGCTTGATACTTCCATGAAAAACTACTTTATTGACTCAGTCACAAACTTTAAGCAAGAATTCACACAAATCCATCGTGACTCACTCTCTGTGAGCAGCTGCGGTGATGAACTTCTGCCCGTCTGTCTGCAGCTTTTTCAAAGCAGGAATTAGAGGATCTTTATGCAACAATGATGAAAAAACTAAAACTTGACAAACTCAAGATAACAGAATAAATACATAATTTAAATCTCTCGTGACTATTTAAAGTGTTTATCTGTTGTGTGGACTAGACGGCATCGATGTGAAAGTGTTTAAGTGGTGCTCGTATTGAGGAAAAGTCAAAAGCTGCTCAATCAGCTGCTGCAGGATTATAGTTGTTCATGCATGTTGTCTCTGATAAAATTTTTGTTTTAATCCTGTTTTCTGGTTTTATGAGTAAAACAGAGATCTGCTGAGGAGAAACTGAATCTCATTAATGTTAAAGTTGCAGGCTGGACGCATGAGGAGGCTGTTTTATTAAACGAGATAATTTATAGCAGTGGCAAAGGTCAGAAATAGTGCAAATGGGATTATCCAATTATGCTGGTAATGCTATACATAACTACAAAACCTAATTCCACTCTCTCATTATAATTATGACTGAAGCCGTTTGCCAAAATCAGCTCTAATTAATGCTGAGTTGCAAACAAGCAGAGCTATTAATAATCAGAAGCCTTGAAACCAACAGGTCAGCACAACAGGTTATGGAAGTAAACGTATCAGTCATGCCAAAAGCAACATTTTAAGGTATGTTAGCTGTAAATACGGGTTGTCTTAATTGTGTTAGCAGAAACTCAATACCTCAGTGGTAATCGTTTGATAGCTATTCATGCATTTGTTGCCATTCCAATTTATTCATGTTGCTGTTTTTTTTTTTTTTTTTACAATTTACTCTTTTATAGCTTTTTCTCAAATTTGTCACCAGTTCCTTGCAAAGCCGTCTCTCATTTCTTGAACTTTTTCACTCATGAAAACTAAATTTAGATGTGTTTTATATGTGTTTTCTTACATTTGTCTCACAAACTTTTCAAACATTTTCTAAGTGAGGCCTAATTCTCATAAATACTGCTGCTGGGGCACAAAATCTTTCAAAAACTTTCTGGAAGGAGGTTAAAACTGAGACGTCACCCTGCAGCTCTATAACCATCAGCTGGCTGATTCTAAATCAATGTGGAGCAGGGTTTTAACCTGAAGATGGAGATAGAATTATGGTTTGGGGCTGAATTAAGTTGCACTAAACTGCCAAAATAATGAAAACACATGCCTACAGCACTATTAAACACTCATCTGGGTATCAGCAAAAACAAGCTGATTTAGGTGTTACTCGCTCTTTAAACCTGTCATCTTGTTTGCCTTTTCCTGTTTTTCAGCCTGTGTTTTTCAGCCTATTCCATGCTTTTGGTACTCGATGTATTTATTCTCCTGCGCTGCGCCTCGGGTCCAACACCTTCAAATTTTCACACTTTATTTCCTTTTTGCTGGATTTACAATAGACATTGTAACTCTGGTTGACGGATTTTAGAAAATACTACGCTTGAGGACATCGGCACAGAATGTGTGATATGTAGGCCATGTGGAAGTGACAGTGTGTCTATATTAAATAATAATTCAACCCATTTGCCTTTGGTCCTGCATAAATGAGCTACAGAGTTCACTACCACATGAGAATCCATAGAGTTTAAAATAAAACGTGATAAAAACAGACTCAGATGCTGTGTTCTGTACTGATCCCTGAGCATTAAAGCAGAAGAATGCAACAAATCTGACTGATAAGATGCTCCTGGATTAACATGGGAGACATTTGTGTGCACACTATTTTCTCTTTGACTGCAGTGTCGAACAGTTTGCACTGGAAACAGAAATAACTTGAACTTTTTAGAATGAGTGATGTAATGTGATGTGAACTGGAGCAAAGAAGCAGGTCTCTGATGGGTTGAAGCCACCAGCTGCGTAGCTTGCTTGGTGTTTTGTAAAGTTGAAACGGGGTGAAGCAGTGATAAAAGTGCTTTATGTGAGTGTCACCACCATGTGTCACCAACCGTTTCAGCCTAGTGGGAGACGGGCTAAAAGAAGACAACTGGAAACATCTCTTGATGAAGTCTGTAAGCCACAGCTGCATAAAAATAAAGCCATCTTGTAAACAAAGTCAGCAAGACCGGAAAAAAAAAGATCCTGTATCTTAAACTATTTTACTTTCTTGTTTAAGTATAGTTTGAAAACTTAGAAGAGCAGACATTCCACTGGCCTCTAAAAACCTTTTTCTGTTTTTAATTAGCTGAATGCAGCCATCTTTAGTGGTACCATAATAAAATCACCTCCACCTAGATTAGCTGAAACACGGAAGCTTTAATAAAGATGAAAACGTTGATGCAGTCACAATAAGATTAAAGCCAGACTAAGAGTCAAAACGGAGATGCTAAAGTGCATACAAATACGTGAAATGAAATTAAGAGGTCTAGTCTCAATGTCTGCAGGAGAAAGTTCAGTCATTCAGCCTGGACGCGGTTTTGTTCCACAGATATCTGCAGAAACAGATAATATCCTGGTAGGAAATTAGCAGAACAATTTCCATTAAATATTTTCATTAATCCAATTTTAATTTAGAAAATCAAAATTACAGGTAAAACATCAGTGAAAAAAGATAAAATTTGTCTAATTTTTACTTCTTGTCTTTGAAGCTAAAAACCCTTTATGTTATTTACTCTCACCAGAGTAACTGTCTTAATGAATTTGTAAATTTTTATAGAGTTTGTCAATCACACTCATCATTATAATTGTAGTAACCTGCCACCTGAGGTGTCTAATGCTGTGTTTGGGATTTATAATTACAATTAGGATTTACATGGGATTATTTATTAAATATAGCCTAATTATAAGGAGCGTCACGGTTCACGAGATTGTCAGAACAATTGTCAGCATGATTTCAATTCTGACTTTCACCGTGCAATCCTGGTTATTTTCAAGAGCTTCGACCCTGAAATCTGAAAAACATCAGCAAAGATCTGACATAAAACGGGTTGTTTAGTCAGAACGCCGCTGCCTGTGCATCATGTCTCCGCTCTTGCATAAGGAGTGTACATTAATGCATATGAAGGTCTGACCCCGCCGTGTGTCATCTCATATTCCTCCGTGCTGGGAGCAGGGCTCAGTGCTCACTGTGATCCATGTTGGAGTGGTGCGAGGCTGCCTTTGGCTTTCTGAGGAGGGGAGTTGGAGGGGTGGGTGGACTGAACTGGAGCACAGCTCTGAGCCACAGGCAGAAATACCGGCCCTAAGTAGGACATGTCGAGAAACGGGGCTAGTGGCGGTTGGGCATTTCTCATGAAGAACTTAGTGAAAGGATAACAAGAAGTGACTTTAGAAGACGGTGACTCACTGCTGATTAGTCCTTCATTTCCTTCTGTGCTTCATTATAATTCCTTCATGTCAGCCATGACTTTAAACAGCTGGCAGGGAGTGTTCAGGCAGAATAGTCCAGTTGACTTTACACTTTTTCAAGCATCATCTGTATTTTTTTACATCCCTCCATTGATATTTCCTAGTCAGGGGCCATGAAGAGCCACATATCCAAAAAGAGGGGCCCAAGCATGAAATTCTCAAAACGTATATGCTCCCAAAGTGGTGAATGTGTCGTGTTCTTTCTGCAAATATTTTCGAAATACTCCATATGTAACTTTTCCTACAAACTGAAAAAACAGCACCTGATATGAGTACTGTTTAAAAGATTGTGATTATTAGTCATCTGTAAAACAAGACACCAGTTCCTGGGGGCCAATCAAATTTGATAAGAGGCTGCTATCTCTCTGGACCTGCCTTTGAAAGCAGCTGATGTTGATGTGTGTGCTGGTCACTTTTACCCGTGGCCATGACACACACAGTGGCTGTCAAATCGTACCTACCATTAAATATTTTGTACCAGTCAGGTACAGATAGTTACCAATTTGCACTCGTGCGCTTAATCATTTACTGCTTTGCTTTATTTTATTCACAACACATGATTGTTGCCCTAGCATGCAGGTTTTATCTTAATAAACCGTACTCTAGCACGTGTGTAATGGTTCAATCACAGCACATAATCACAGACGCTCACAGTTCAGGTGTGATGGAGCAGATTGTGGTTGTATGAAATACAGAGAAACCAAAACCTGACCTGCTTGTGTTGAATTGAACTGGTTTAAATGTAATTGTGTCATGAGATCCATTCAGAAAAGATCTGAAGTTGTAGTCCAGACTGCTCAATCCAACCTCATAGATGATAGTAATGTTGAACATGAGCATCATAAACACATTTTCAAACATAATCTCCAGTAGATTAAATCAACAGTTTGTTTGTTTGTTTTTTATTAAGATCCCCATTAGCCACTGTTAAAACAGTTGCTATTCTTCCTGGGGTCCAGTGTTGGTGTAGGTGCATAAACAATCATAATGGGTACAAATGGGTCGGTGGTGGTTACCAATGTGCCTGGTTTTTATGGATGAACTGGCAACCTGTCGGGTGTCCCCTGCCTCTCGCAAGATTACCTCTAGATACCAGCTCCCCTGCAATCCTAGTGAGGCTGAAGCAGCTAAGATGATGGCTGGATGGATCCAACACTGCTCCAGAAGAGAGTGCTGAGTAAGATGTGGTGGCTTCATGGTACCATCTCCCCTCCATAGTGTTGTTCTGATAAATCTGGCCTAAATGGTAAACAGTGAAGTCTGAGGAGTGAGAGTACCAATCACAATCATCTCACACTCTCTCCTGGGTCCTGACGATGCACTGGGACCTATCTATTGTACATAAAACACACCCAGTGTGCTATCCTGCACAGCAGTAGCAGAAAGACTGTATGTGATGGGTTTTTGTGTATTTCCTCTGATGTACGGTAGAAATAGTGACCAGCAGGCTTGATTTCTAAGGTTTTTTGTGTTTCAATTGCAGGAAACCAATGAAATTGTTGCAATTAAGAAATTCAAGGACAGTGAAGGTAAGAGGATTCTCATTCTCATCAGACCACCCCTTTTGTGTGCCTTTACATCCCATATTCACTACATAGAAGGTTTCACAGTTGGTCCTCTCACCTTCATGCAGAAAATGAGGAGGTTAAAGAAACGACGTTACGGGAGCTCAAGATGCTCCGCACTCTCAAGCAGGAGAATATTGTTGAGCTGAAAGAGGCCTTTCGCAGAAGAGGGAAACTGTATCTTGTCTTTGAATATGTGGAGAAGGTGAGCTTCTACCATAATGATGTGGCCTTCATGGAGTCCTCCTGTTCTTCAACACATCCCGCTGTCATCGGGCTTTGTTCAGTTGTGTCTTTTCCTTTTTTTAGAACATGCTTGAGCTGCTTGAGGAGTTACCCACCGGTGTGCCAACTGACAAAGTGCGCAGCTACATCTTCCAGTTAATCAAAGCTATTCACTGGTGCCATAAGCATGACATTGTTCACAGAGGTAATGTTCACAATTTTCTTCTTGTTTTTACTTTATTATAGTATAAATACAGTGATGGTGAGGCAGAGAAAAGTATCTTCCTGCTGAAAGATGCTCATGAGCTCTCCTGAGACCGCACCACAGTAGGAGCTCAAACTGAGAAGCAAAACCTGCACTGGAGATTTTACAGTGCTGTGAAAAATGCAACCAAACAGAATAAATCTGTTTTCTCTAACTCCAAAAATAAATCAGAATGATTTAAAAGATACTTTAAATGTAAATGTACCTTCTCTACCATCTCTCAACACTATAATTTTTTTCTTCTCTTTTTAAAAATTTTAAGATGAATTCTACCCTAAAAGGACATTTAGGAGGGAAAAGCTGGTTAAAAAGTGGCAGCAGACCATGGAAGCAGATGGCCCATGTGTGCTTTGGGCACACTATAGCAACAGATCAGCATCCAACGGCCTGCAGTACACCAGGACACACATATGACACTGTTTGGTGGATAGCTTTTCTTTACAGTCTGGACCGTTTCTCTGGTGAAACTGCAGTGTTTTGTTTCAGATCTGAAGATGAATCCTGCTTCTTCCTTTTTTAACTGTGAGCAGAACATGTGGTGACAGAACCTGATGTAATGATGATGCCCCGGTCAGCTCACTCCCCATCTGTGCTCTTCCTCTTCAGACATAAAGCCAGAAAATCTTCTCATCAGTTCCGATGACGTCCTGAAGCTATGTGACTTTGGTGAGAACCTCCATTAAGTCCTCATGTTGTAAAGTTACAGTCAGAGCTGTGATGTAAAAAAAAGAGTCATTTTCAACCATTTCTGGCTGGAACCAGCGGTTGGTGAGAGCAGTAGGCACCGGGCTTCATAAAGCTCTGGGTGGACCCCTCTCTGCTGCTTCTCATGCTGTTGCGCCGTTGTTATCTTTCATCTCCATTAATGAAACATGTTGGGAAACAAGAGTCAGGCTTTGATTCAGGCACCACAACAAGCAGGGGAAACGTAAAACACGGCATCGCCAACATCATGCAGGCAATCTGGAGTGAGAGACTGGAGACCTGCTGTTTGCTTTGTGTCAGCCAGAGGCATGGAGAGAACAGGCTCCGCCGGGAAGGTTTACGTTTGGGACTTCCTCTTCTGGTGTTTGGAATGTGGAGCTTAGAAAAACTACCAGGTTTTATAAAAAGTTGAATGAACGTGTTTCACATTTACTTACTGCTCTCCTAATGCTAAAGGCTAAAGGCTAAAAGCACAAGAAAACATGATTTCTAAGTGTGACAAAATTTAAAAAATCAGAACTCCTAAATCTCATTTATCAACACTGATTATGTCCCGAAGTAAAGGTGTTTTATATCGTTTAGGTCAGTAGGTTTAATATAACTGACTGGGTAGTTTAAGTTATTTTTAACTTTGCAAGTTAACAAATTACCTTAAAAAACGAAAAAGAAAATAGATTCCCATCTGACCCCCGCAAAATGTTGTGCGTTAGCATTTGCCTCTTATGGCGAGGCACAGAATCTTGCTTACCTGGAAAAACACAACCCCACCTACACATGTGCAATGGCTGAAGGACCTTATGTCTTGTTTAAATCTTGAAAAGATCCATTACTCTGTAAATAATATCAATGATAAGCTCTATAGGGTGTGGGGGCCTTTCCTCAAGTATATTTCTCAGTAGTTTGTTTAGGTCTAGGAAGGTTAGGTATTAGGGGTAATTGCATTTATACAGTGACCAACATGTTAACTTTCAAGGAGAGATCAAGTTCAAATCTGCTTTCTGGTTTTATGTCTGTAAAATGACAAAGTTTAGTTGTTTTTTTTTAGTCTGTGCCATTTAAGGTCATGTGTATGCTATCTTTTATTAATGAAAAAAACATAATAAAAATATTTCTGATGTAAAAAAAAAAGAAAAACCAAAAATGTGGGGTTTTCAGCTAACTGTTCCTCTTACTCTGACTTTTCTCAGACTTATACTTCATTTCCATAATAAAGTAAAAAAATCCAACTGGATGCTTTATTTCTTCAACTCTAATCCTAAATTAGTAATTGTTAAATCACTTGTAACTAATGTCATTTACAGCTGAGCACCAAGAGATGGAGAAACCACAGAATCAGAGCTAAAATAGAAAAATTAACCAAAGTTATCAGATTTCTTGAAAATTTCTTATATGGTTCTACATTTCTTTGCTATTGTGTAAATATATTAGACAAGTATTCACAGGGCATAACCATGCATAACTTTCTCCACATTTTCAGACTTTTTCCAACATGGATCAAATATTTTTTTCTCCTAAAATTTCTACACACAGCACAGCAGAATGACAATGTGAAAAAAGATATTTACGCTCATAACACACAGATCATTTCAAGTAAAAAACTCAAATGCAGAGTTGACAGTGTTGTAAAGATTTAGCAGAGTGTGTTAGCATGAAGTGCTGTGACATGTTGGGGTTTGGAGCTGTTTTACACACTTCAGTATACTGATTATAATTTATAGTCATAGTTTTAACTCAAATGTTAGTTCAGCAGCTGTCCGTGAAGCTTATTTTTTTATGTATTATTCACGTTATATCTGACATGAGCTTTCAGGGAGGTGCTCATCTGAAATCCTTTTTGACTTCTCAGCATGTATCAGAAAACTCCTCATTATATAAATTTTCCTGCTCCGTCTTCTCTTTCCAGGATTTGCACGTAATCTGTCTGAAGGGACTGATGCCAATTACACCGAGTATGTGGCTACTCGATGGTACCGCTCTCCAGAGCTGCTGCTCGGGTACGCCTCCTGTCTTCCCGGCTTTGTTTTATCAGCCACGGTCACGCTGCGTCTTCATTACTAACCCCTTAAATCCGTGGTGACAGGGCTCCTTACGGGAAAGCGGTGGACATGTGGTCAGTGGGCTGCATCTTAGGAGAGCTGAGCGACGGACAGCCTCTGTTCCCGGGGGAGAGCGAGATCGACCAGCTCTTCACCATCCAGAAAGTGTTGGGACCTCTGCCTCCGGAGCAGATGAAGCTCTTCTATAACAACCCTCGCTTCCACGGGCTGAGGGTAACGTCAGGCCGTCCCTCACACTCTTAACCCATCAGTCGGCCGAGCCTCTCTTCCATCTTGTTATGGCTTTTCTTCCGTCACTCTCCACCTAATCTCCTCACTCTGTCTCTTTCTGCTTCCTCCTCCTGTTTTTCCATCTCTTGTTTATTTTCCTTCCTGCTGTGTCTCTACATTTCTACCCATCTTTTGATTTTCTCCTGGCTAAGTTTTCTGTGCCGTGACGGATTGGATCACAATGACTCATGGTGCATCATGGATCCGTTATGCACTGTGAAGGAAGGCTGTGATAAGTCTTCTGTGGCAGGCT
This sequence comes from Aphyosemion australe, assembly GCA_006937985.1. Taxonomy (NCBI): domain Eukaryota; kingdom Metazoa; phylum Chordata; class Actinopteri; order Cyprinodontiformes; family Nothobranchiidae; genus Aphyosemion; species Aphyosemion australe. The sequence continues at coordinate 1,383,776 of SSNS01000064.1, forward strand.
GGTGGAACATCAAACCTCTGCTATCCTAACATTCGTTCTCCTGCCTACAACCAGGGCTGAAATTATTAATTTGCAAACGTTCCACCTTTACATGAATTTCTCCCTATTCTGTTGGTTTGAACATTTCTCCGAATAAAATTTCAGCTCACAAATAAAAATGCAGCTTTTCTACTCTGAAAATGTCTCTGCGGTGAGGGCGAGACATGTTGGACATTGAGTGGCAGCTATTATTAGTTCTCCCTGAATGGAAAAAAAATCCCTACCTCCACAAGAGTTCAGTGCTTATTGTCATTTACGTGTGTGGGCAGCCTGTAAACTTAACTAATTAGTGGACATTTGCTCTTAAGCCTCCTCTCCCACACGCAAATTAACTTATAAAGACTAGATTAAAAAAGAACACGAAGTAAAAGCATTTTGTTATTTAAATCAGTGTTTTAATCAGGACTTGTCCAGTCAGAAGCACAGGATGTTTGATGGTTGCTCTGTCACGCTGACAACCGACAGTGTCCTCTCTCTCACACTTAGACGAGTGTGATGTAAAAAGAACAGCTTCTGGATGTGAGAAGGAGTCATCGTCATGGTGACACCTTCTGTGGGAATTTTAAAAACATTTTAGGGCAACATTTGTGTTTCAGCGTGGGACTTAGCTACGATGTACACAGGGTTCACCTGTCTGAGAAGATTTACTGTTTTCATTAAACTTGAGCAGGAAAATATTTTAAAAAGGCGTTTTATATACAAGTCAAACCGGTCACAGAGGAGAACACATTCCTAAAACAAATCTTGAAAATTTCACACAAGCTTGCACGATCTGTTCCCACTCAGGGTGTGGATGATTAGCTGTGGTGGCCATCGTGAATGGGTTTGACTCCAAAAGTTAAACAGTTGTAAATGTATGTCTAAGGATTACTTCCTGACAGTTTGAATGAGATCAATTCAGCTGTTCATGAGAAATTCAATTCAGTTTATCTATATAGAGCCAAGTCACGACAAGAGTCGTCTCAAGGCACTTCACAAAGTAAACATTCCCATATAGTTCAGTTCATTAAGCCAATCAGTAAAAAAGTTTCCTATATAAGGAACCCAGCAGATTGCATCGAGTCACTGACTATAGCGTCAGTGTCTTTACAACAATCCTCATACTAAGCAAGCATGTAGCAACAGTGGAGAGAAAAACTCCCTTTTAACAGGAAGACACCTCCAGAGCAGGGGTAGGGAACCCTGGTTCTGGAGAGCTGCTATCCAGCAGGTTTTAGAGGTTTCCCTGCTTCAACACAGTTGATTCACCTGCTCAGCAGCTCATCAGGCTCCTGCTGATTAAAATCAGGTGTATTGAAGCAGGGAAACCTCTAAAACCAGCTCCGGTGACCTAGTGGTAGAGTGTCCGCCCTGGGACTGGGAGATCAGGGTTCGATTCTCGGTCGGGTCATACCAAAGACTTTGAAAAATGGGACCCAATGTCTCCTCGCTTGACACTCAGCACTAAGGGGTTGGATTGGGGGGTTAAACCACCAAATAGTTCCCGAGCGCGGCCACAGCTGCAGCTCACCGCTCCCCACCATGAGGATGGGTCAAATGCGGAGATGTAATTTCACCAGTGTGTGATGAATACTTGGGACTTTAACTTTAAAATGTGCTGGATAGCGGCTCTCCAGGACCAGAGTTCCCTACCCCTGCTCCAGAGGATCCTGACTCAGTATGCGCAGCCATCCGCCACGACTCACTGCAGATTGAGAAGACAGAGCAGGCATGAGAAACGTTGCTAGTGTGACCAAAAATCAAAAACAGTGAATGGCAAAGATGTGAGCAAAGATCGTGCACAATGTGTAACCATGGATGTAGAGGATTTTTAGCTATAACCATCACATTTAAGCATCATTTATGGAAAACTAACTGATTTACCCTACCAGGTCCACGTAGATCTGTTTTTCAGGCAGCGTTGACTTTTGAAGACCAGTCAAAATGCAGGAATGATTGCAATTTATGGAACAAGGAAAAGCAGGAAACCCCCCACCCTCCCAGCCCAGTGAGTGACACCCTCTCAGGGGCGCCTGCAGAACAAGGGAGGGATCACTCTGCAGACTGACTGGGCTCATTCTGGGCCCAAACGCCAACCTGGGCCTTGAGTCATATCGCCCATCTGTCAAACCGCTAGGGGAAACATTTTTGTTTCTATTATTAGTTTATGAGGTTCTTTTTTATGCAAAACTGCCCACCTAAACTCATTACTATTTATAAAGTAATAAATCCTTACAGGGCTATTTCTGCTAACTCTGTAGTTTCCTGCTGTGAGCCACCCTCAGACCCTGGAGCGAAGGTACCTGGGGATCATTGGCGGCGGCCTTCTCGATCTGCTGAAGGTAAATCTGGATGAGATCATGCTGAAATGCTGCAACTTTTAAATAATTTGACCAGTTTCAGGTGACTCCTGCTAAAAAAAACACATTTTCATCAACACACCGTGTTTTGAGTGCATCCTTATCATCACGTTCATGTCGTGACTGAGCGAAGCCTCTTCACTTTGGTTGGTTATTGCTGCGTCTGCACTGTAAACAGGAGCTCCTTGACAGGAACGTGGTCTCTATTTGCGCACCACTGCCTATCTCAGCACATAATGACTCACTGCTAACACGGCATCACCCCAGAGCTGACTTCAGACAGGACTCTGGTTAATAACCTGACTTAGATGAAATCTGACGTGCTTTACCTTTACTAATTTCTAATGCAATGCTCTACAGCTTGCAAGGGCTGTGTTCTCTGTCTTTCTAGAAGACAGGAGCAAAAGAAGCTGCTATAAGTTTTAGTTCTGGCAAAACAAAGCTGCACTCAGAGTTCACGTACCATTTTCATGTCGCTGCTGTTATTTTGAGTGCATTAATACAGGATTCAGTTTTATTAAAGCCCACAGAGACGGGTTATTAAACACATTAATTCAAGCAGGAGAAGAAAAATCAAATGTCACAAATTATATTTCACATCTTTGTCGGCTTGTTTGGTGACTGTGGGACACAATTACATGCAGCGGCAGCCTGACTCTCTTCATAATGACGGTGACTCATGAGGATACGACAGCTTCAGCTTGTTTGTGAGGTCTGGATGTTTGCGGGGTCTTGTGGACTCACGGGCTCCCTCTTTGTGTTGGTGCGGTAGAACCTGCTGTTGCTGAACCCGACGGAGCGTTTTCTCACGGAGCAGTGCCTGAACCATCACACCTTCCAGACCCTGCGGCTGGTGGAGCGGCCCGGCCCGCCCACACCCACACCTGTGCGCTCCTCCAAGAGGAAGCCTCACCATGGAGACAACACCACCCCCAGCAGGTCAGCACAGAGCATCGTTAGGTCAAACTTATCCCTGTCTCACTGTTGATTAGATTTTCCAGTATTAGTAGGAAAATGCTGCAATGGATGTTTCATTATATTTCTCAATATTCATTTTTTATTATTATTTAACCATGTTATTTCACCTAAAAAGTGTCTTATTATATGGTGGATTAATAAACAAAATATTTAATTGAAAAATGTCCAACATCTGATAAATTTTGACACATTTCAACAAACAACAAGGGATTCAGTTCAATGTAATATTTAATACTTTATCATTTTGTTTGAAAATCCACTTGTATATCATTAAATCACATATTTTGCAATCTTTTTATAAAATAAACTCCCTCACATAAGTGATTTACTTATTTGATTTGTTGTGTTTTTATGTCCAGCATTTAATCAGGAAACTGGACAGAAGCACTAAAACAGTTTTAGACACAAATAAAAACATAGAAAACAATAAAAGGTAAAAAAGTTTTAAAAAGTAGGTCACATTTATTACATAGAGAAGATGTGACTGACTTTGTAAAGTGTGAAAAACACCTGCAAAGCATTTTTATCATTATTATTAGTAGTAGTATTGTTATTATTATTAATGTTGTTGTTGTTATTATTGATATTATTATAAATGAAAAGGTGCAGAATGAAGAGAGCCTCGTATGTCTCTGCCCCTTTTTACAAATAACGGATCCAACTATATAATGTACATTAAAGAGCAGGTTCAATGAGAAACCATTTTTTACTTATTATTTTTTAAAAAGAAGAGAAAACACCGCTCATCTGTGTGGAGGTGCTGGATAAGGTATAGAACTATCAAAATAGAAAAAATCCACACACTTCTATCTGCAGTTAGAGTTTTAACCGTTAACATTAGCAACTCCACCACACAGCAGAACTCCTCCAGGCTTGTGTTATTAGTGGAGCAAACAGTCAGTGGTAGAGTCGTGTTGCTGTTAGCCAATCAGAGGAGAGATGTCCAAATATCAGGAAATAAGACTCCAAATCCTGCCATCTTCTGCCACTTTCTCCTCCAACTGACTTCTACGTCCTCAAACAGGAGCGTCTGAGCTTTTTTTCCCCAGAGAACAACTTACAAGTAATTCATTCCTTCTAGAGACCACAGCAAATGTATTAAAAATATATAGGTTGACCTTTAACTAATTTCCATTCTACTTAATTTACATTTTTATAGTTCTGAGAAGTGATGAACTCTTTTTTGAATGAGCACAGTCGTCCCACTTCTTTAGTTTTCTTATTAGAATTATTCCATAATTTTGCTCCATAAACTGTAACTCCTTAATCCTAAATATGAGTTTAGGTTTTATGAACACCTTAGTTCCTTTCAAATTATAGTTATAGTTCAATTGAATTTTTAATGTCCACATTTTCTACATTGTATAAATCATATAGAATCAGACATTTCATATAAATAAAATGAAGTTAAATCATTATAAATGTATGTTTTCTTCAATAGTCTTTAAATTAGAATCACAGATTTTTACATTTTCCGATTCAGAGTTGGAACTTTGTCTAGAATGTTTTAAATAAATTAGTTTATTAGCTGCTAATATTCTCTGGTTTGCTGCATAACTCTGAAGCTTTAAAGCACAGAATGCTAACGTGAGTACTTTCTCTCTGTTTTTGACCAGGAGTCATGGGGGAAAGAGCTCAGGAAGCCACCGCTCCAGCAGCAGAGAGGGTTCTAGCTTACCCCGACACGAGGATGTCCACCCCGGCAACGACAACTTTCTTAATGGCAACATGTCTGCAGCCATGAACCTCAGCCCCACCCTGCATCCTAAGAACTACCAGCCGCAGATCTTTAACCACTCCACGGCCTACAGTATGGACCTAGCCAGCAGCAACCTGCCTCATCTGCTCAGCACTGGGGACACCAAGAGCAAGGGTGACTTTGAGATGAACTTAGGGTCCAAGTTGTTGGACGGTCCTGGAGCTAAGTACCTCAAATCCAACTTCCGCTCACAGCAGAACCGCCACTCTTTTGTTGAAGGGAAGACCAACACACTTCAGTCAGGGGAGAAACACGGTCGACACAGCTACCTGGACTCCTACAACTCCACACCCTCGTCCTCCAAGTTTGCCTATCTGAACTTGTCTAAGAGCTACGGCACACTCAGCGACGCCAAGTCTGTGGGAAACCTAAACGATGTGCATCTGTATGCAGATGAACCTACATCTCGCTATTTCCCCTCCAGCTGCCTTGACCTCACAGCTCCAAGCAGCCCAGCATCCCGCAGAGTGGAAAGACTGGGACCCGGCACAACTGGTCGAGGAAACATGCGTTCTGACAGAGAGAGCAACACTCTGGACTCGTCCTACAGGCGCTCCTCTACCCGCCATAAGACCTCAGAGGAGGCCAAGTCACCAGATTCCTTGGATCCTGGAGACGGTAGCATGGAAAGGAGCCACGCTCACTCTCTGTCTGCCCCACACGACCCTCTGTCTTACAGTCAGGGCTACACCAGTCCCTTCTCCTCCCAGCAGCGGCCACACCGCCATTCTATGTACGTCAGGAGGGATCACCAGAGGACGCACGGGGCAGATGAAGGCCTGTCGGTCGGGCAGGGTTTGCCCACCAGAGCCAGCAGCCTTCAGCTCCTGTCCCCTCAGCTGCAGCACCGCACGCTGCCACGCCTCTCTGGGAGCTCCTCCAGGGAGGATGACATGAGCAGGGTCAGTGATCAGCCCACACCAAACCTCTCCATCACTAAGGGAATCCTGAGCCCACAGAATCTAATCATATCAAATGCCTACACCAGGTTGTGTTGGATAACTCAGTTTATCCAACGATGCAGCCAGGATTTATTCTTGTAACCATCAGTAAAAAGCATGATCTGTGCTTTTAGAAATTCAGCTTTATCTGGTGTCCCACTGAGCTGGAAAGGCAGGAGTAACATTATAGCAGCTTGCATGTTGGCTTTCATGCTATCTGTTTATTTCTATACACTGTGGTGCATTTACAGCTCTTAAAGTGTGCGCATGTGAGTATTGGTATGTATGTGCTGCAGTGCTGAGAACTCTCTTCATGCTTCGTCATGTCTCCATTAACAGAGCGAGCAGGCATCCACTGAAGTCACCCACAGCAGACCCCCAATAAGGGATTCCACAAGGGACAACGCCGCATCTTTTCTCACACAGCGGCAGAAAAGCGAGGTCCGACATTCTGCCTTGCACCCACTATTCCCCACCCACATCCAGCCTTCCGAGAGAGCGGATGTGGGTGGTTACTGCTGTCATGAACTGCTCTCTGTCTCTCTTTGCATCAGATGCCTATTTATTTTCTCTGTGTGCTTTGCTTCCATCTAATGTGACTTCTTATGCTAGCTCATCATTGCAGCGCATGTCGGTTAGGTTCTGAGAAACATATATAGCCTCTGCAGATGTTTTATTATTATGAATGATTGTAAAGTAAAAACACCTCCATGTTTTTCTGCTCTTTCAGGTAAATAAAAAGCTCATTTTAGACAGAGAAGCATGGAAAGCCTGGAGCCTCTGAGGTTTTATGTGATTAGTGTCTCTGTTGTGACTCAGGTTGGGTTATATCATGACCAACAAGCAGAAGACGGGGGCTCCTCCAAAGAGAATCGTAACATCTACAGTGAATCCATGCCCAGGCGGGTGGGCAGCTTCTACAGAGGTTTGTTTGGTCAGGATTGAAATCTTTTCTTTGTTTTTGTTTTCACTGCATTGTTGAGGCCAAGAACATTAATAAATTAGCTCATTTTAATGCATTTTATGTCACAAAAGAAAAAAATGTAAATATAGCAAATTACATTTGCTCATTGATCAGCATATATTGACATTCACTCGACTGAATACATTTTCAGTCTCTGATAGGTTAACAGACTTGCTACTAAGATGTAATGTTTATTCATTTTAGAGGAATAATGGCTTTGTTCTATTAATAGTTAGAGATGCCTTAAAGGGTGGACTTGAGGCAAATAAGATGATCACTAGAGCATTGCCTTCAATCCATGTTCTGCCACTTGTCCCGGAGTTGGCCATACGTTCAAAAACCTGAGCAGGAATCTGTAGACCTACCCCTCCCCAGCTACCTCTCTCAGCTCATCTAGTAGCACTCTGATGTGTTACCAAGACACAATCTCTCCACTGAGTCTTGAGTCTAGGCCCCTTCCTAGAGCACCTCCATAGAAAGGCATCACTACCAGATTTCAAAACCATCTTGACTGACCTTTTTCATTACAGAGGAGCTAAGTCAGGCACCTAACAATATTCTTTCAGAGTTCATAATCTCCATCTTTTGTTTACGACCCATAGCTCAGTTTGTTTGTTCCACACTGGAGTTTGTATGAGTTTTCACACCCAAACAAAGCGAGAGTACAAACTATACGGTCTGTTTAAAGCAGAAATCTGAAACTATTTGAACCAAACACCCTCTGAGTCTTGTACTTAGAAATTCAGTCCAAAAATGCTATGAATAGAGTCAGCGACATAGCAAACCTTTGACACATTTCAATTCAATAAAAAATGAGTCAGCAAAAACATAAAAACCATGTGGTCATTCTGATGCTTTAGGGATCAGATGGCCCTTACGATGGAGCCTGTCATGATTGGCTGAGCCCAAGGTACAGGTGAAGGGTTTGGAGGCAGGCAGGTGAACAGAACTTTACAAAAACCAGGAACCAAAATGATTACTGATGGGAAGTAGATGTGCAGAGTAAATAAACAGAGCTGAGGGCAAAACTGAGCTGAATCAAACAAAGGAATATGTCCCCACTGTCTTGTTAGGGGGTGGGTTTATATCCAGATCAAACCGAACAATTAGCCTTTCGCCGGCCCCGCCCCCAAAACGGCTATTGTCCAATCACACATCATAGCAACTGTTACTGTCCGACAACTTCAAACAAGAAGATGAAGCTAAGCATTAGCCTCAATAGTAGTCGTGTCTCCTTCGTTGCGTATTGTCAGAACCTCCTCATCAAGCTCAACCAGCAACAGCCACGTATTTTTATATGTTGAATATATCCCTCCACTGCATACTGTAACCCCTCGATCTGGATGATATTGCGGAGGAAGTGCTCCAAAAAATCTCGCTGACATGCATCTGTCTACTTCTTTCCATCGCGGCAATCTGCCGAGCTGGTCAGTGTTTGACCCACTTGTTTGTCGGACTTAGCAACAGTAACTAAGGGGGGCGGGGCTCGGCGAAAGGTCAATTGAAGACTGGTTGGGTAAAATCCCATGTGACTCCAAATGTCCTCGTAAAGATGAAGAGCTGGTACATTATTCCTAAATCTGAGATGGGACTATTACTTGGACTTTCATTGCTAGCATCCTGGCATAGAGTTTACCAGGGAGGTTGAGAAGTGTGATTAAAGAGGAAGTCACTCCCTACCAGCTGTGGGAAATCAATCTCAAACTTCTGCCTGGGAAACATGAAATACTTAGGATTCATTATCTTGTGACCATAAATCTCTGTTTATTCAAGGCAATTACTAGAATCTTCATCAGGATATCTTTTTCTGGACCAAATTATCATCCCTATAGTTATGTTGCTGTCTTTGATAAAAATGTAACAGCTGCATATAAAAAGCACGATAATTTACAATTTGTAATAGACATTGTATATGTTTGTGGAAGCTTTACTGTAAGAAAATAGTTTTTACTTCTTTCTGAAGAATCATGCCTCTCTCACAGCATAAATACAGCTTAACCACTGTTAGCATGTAATGACCAGCTTCACGGTTACAGTAGCATTTTGTTAGTAGCTTCAGATTGAGTTGATCTAACTAACTAGCATTTAGAATCGTTTCTACAAAATTCATCACCAAAGTTACGATGTGTCGATAGATCTGAGTCTAAAACTCCTGTCAGAAAGAGATTCAAGCACAAACATTTGTGGAACTGTTTTTTCATGTTTCTATGTTTGTCCTTTGCCAAATAAGAGGTGAGTAAAAATCTGTATTTATTTATTTTGTTGTGTGCTGAACAGTTCCCTCTCCCAGGCCAGACAACTCTTTCCACGACAGCCGGGGCCAAGGCCGTGATTCCGGCTTGTCCGGGGAAGGCAGCAGCTTGACGAACCACTCCAAACGTCAGCCAGCATTTGACCCCTGGTAATTTTATTCTTCAACTGCAAAATACTTTATTTGTTTGTTTGCTAAAGAACATTTTCACAACTTTGACAGCAACACAGATTAGTTCGCTGTTGCTGCTGTTGTAACAGTGCTGTCAAGTTTAATTACATGCTGCCCAGATGACAGCGCGGGTTTGACACAAATTGTCAGGTCCTGTTTGAAATTGAAAACTTCTCAGCTGGGACATCGTGCTAAGTCTCCATTCCTTTATTTCCAGGACTGGCCCAGATACTGTAGTCTTGAATGCCTCTGAGCCATCCAAAGAAAAGGAGAAGCAGGGATTCTTTAGAGCAATAAAGAAGAAAAAGAAAAAATCTCAGATGGTGAGTTTAAAACATCTGAATTTAAAGTTGCACGTCTCTCCACAGTGCTTTTCTTGTCTGTCCATTTGCTTCTTTACTGAAATACTTTTGTTTTGTTGTTTGTTTTTATGTGCATCATTGTTATCTGTGCCACCGGTTGTGTGCTTTTATATTACAGATGGAAGTCCCTGATGGACGGCCTCCTGTCATCAAGAAATATCTTTTCCCTCTGTTTAGTCCAAAGAGTAGCATAAAGCATAACTCCTCTGTGAGAGTCCTTCCTGTAGTGTCTTCTCCCATGGTACATGTTGTTTTACAATCTCCCTCTCACCTCCCACCCCAGTGTCTTCTGTCTAACATTGCATGTATTTACTACATCTATCAGCTCCGTTTTGTTGACTCATTTGAAGCTCGCTCCTCTTCGAGACTTACGTAATATGTTTTTGCTTGTTAATTTGCTCGTGCTTGTTAGCGCTTTTGGCTAAGCACACACGATTTGCTTCTTTCCAAAAGAAGTATTTGATCAAGTTTTCAAAGTGCGTCTAAACCAAAAAACTTAATAACAGAGTAGAAAAAGGACAGGAGATGAGATACAAGAATAGTTCCTGAGTACAAAAGCCACCATATTTTGACACGTTAAACTGCCTACCACCTCTGCAGCAGTAATGGTGCAGCATGAAACCAGTGTTTGAGGCTCCATTCACATTTCTATTTATAAGTGACAGTTTGTTCAGATGCTGGCAGTGGGTGGGTGTTGGGGGGGAGTTACTGCTGATGACAGAGCACAAATAAATGCAATCTGGCCTGGAGGAATCAGGCAGTTAGACTCAGAGCTGGTGAACAATTGATTGTACTTGATAAAAAGCAGATAGGCTGGAAATGTTAAATTAAGTGTGCTCTCAAAAATTAGATTTTTTTCCCCCACATAAAGGGTTTATTTATTTAACCTTTATTTAACCAGATGAGTCGATTGAGAACCCATTCTCATTTATGACGATGATCTGGCCAAGAGGCAGCAGCAACAGACACAAGTAGCTTTGCACCAAATATCATTAGACAGATAAGATAAAACCAAACAAGATAAAAACAGACATAAAAGACTGTTCTCATATACAATATGTGCAAGCGATCAAAACAGACTTAAAACAATCTTTAAGCACTCAGAAGCAGGCACATTGATCAGAAACTATTGATTGTAATGAATTGTTGAAGGTAGATAATGGAACGTAGGTAGTGAGCTTTAGTGATTTTTGCAGCTCATTCCAGTCGTTGGAAGCAGCAAACTGGAATGAGGAGCGGCCAAAGGAGGTGCGAGCTTTGGGAATAACCATAGAAATTAAGTTACTGGAACGTAAAATGCTCTGGTTGTTGGAAGTGATGAGTAATGAGCGAAGATATGACGGGGTTCAACTATTGTTTTGTAACTTAAGGGTAACTCTTGGCTCTCCATCTCAGATTAGTAAACACTTAGGATCTGGTTGTATATTTTTAAAATCCATTGGTGGAATTCAACTGGACAGTTTCAGATTATAAGATGTTCAATGGCTTAAAAGAAATGTGTTCATCAGTAAAACCACTAATTTGTTTATAGTGACAATGTGTAATATTTACCATTAATCTCTGGAATTATCCATCAAAATGTTGTTGAAAATGAATAAAATGATGTCCAGTCGTTGAAAAATATTGGCGACTTCATAACATATAACCATAAAAATCGAGTCTAAAATACATAAGGTGTGGGTCTATAGTCTTTGGGGGACGCCGACGCCATGGGTGTTTCTCAATCTCAAGGAACCTCGCCTTGATGCCTTGGTCCCGCCCCGGTTGCCTAGGAGATACGTCATCAGGAACCGCCAAGGCGTGTTCCAATCGGTTCCAATGTTCATGTGCTTCCAAGGCATCTGTCCTCCGTTTGTTAGCCGTTTAGCTAATTGAGCAAGGATACATGAGAGGTGCCTTGGTGCCTTCTCTTGGTCAAAAATTTCCCAGAATGCAGCACGTTATTATTAAACAGATCTGATCAGGAACCGGCAGCAGCTACTTCAGGGGCAAATTTCCAGTTTAAATGTAAGTCAACTAATTGTAGAAAATGAAATTCATTTTGTGTTATATTGTCCAAGATATGAGGATTTTAGAAATGTATTATTTAGTGATTTGTTTGTCCAAAAGCCTGAAATGTTTTGGGTCGATGATGATGACAAGATGAAATGGTTATTTAATTTCAATATGTACAAATTGGCTATTTTTGTTTATAAAGCCTGGTCAAGGTGGCAGACCTATCTATTTAAATAAGTAATTGTATGGTGTTTTCATATTTTGTTATGGTTCTATTTTGTTGTAGATATGGTGTCTTATAAGCCCACTGGGGCTGGACATACAATGAAAGTATGTATGACACAATAATATTAATAAATTTAATCTAATCTAATCATGTAGCTATTGGGCTTATATGTAAAATGTTTATTTAAATCAAAAGCAGTTATCTATGGTTGGTTAGTTGCTTAGTAGTTGCAGCTTTGGTGGCTAGCAGGTACTAACTCACTTACACATTTGATTTAACCATTAAATAAGTAAAAGGCTTGATATTAAAACTTAACATTATTATGATGGGAGGGACATCAACAGTGCACGTAAGCAGGGGGCGGGGTCTTGCGGTCACGTGGGGCAAGTCTGTTCCATTTAACCGTTTTCTTTGACCAAGGAAGGACAGTGTCCTTGTAAGTAAGGCGTCTGGCCTGGCAAGGCCAGGCGAGGTTCCTTGAGATTGAGAAACACCCCATGTTTCCTTCTACATGAGCCGGCTCGGGGTCCTGCGCCTGCCGATGACGTCACACTAGATGATCGGCTGGACATACGACTTATGGAAGTTACGTTACCACGTTCGAAAACATTTAGACGGTAAGAAACATGAATGTAATAACAAACTGCTAAACTCTTTCCAAAACCTATGTGAAAGAACAGAATCGAAAAAGAAGTGCAATATATTTTGGCTGAGTGGTATTGCTGTAGTGTGACATCATCAGCAGGCGCAGGACCCCGAGCAGATCTGGAACCTACACCGCCAGAAAACTAGCATCAGCGTTGCATTCTCTTAATGGAATTAACTGAAGAACTATCAAAGTCTGAGGAGTCATGCCGAGGTCTCATGCTTTCTGCGCGATAGATAACAACATTTACCTTAATTATTTTTTTTAACTAGCGACAGTCAGGTGATATGGTGTAAAACTACCCTGAAATGTATGTACTGCTGCCCCCTATCGGCAGGGAACTACACACTGTCACTTTAAAGGAAGAGACACAATTTAAAAGGGTTTCTGTGGCTTTGATAGTAAAAATAATTGCTGGGACTTTATGTCTATTAAATGTAATAATGTCAAATGTAGACAGCAGATAATCAAAGACCTCATCAACAGTGTTTGAGCAGATATAAACCACTGTGTCATCAGCATAAAGATGTAAAGATGCATTTGTTCTGGCCAAATGTTCATGTAAATTATAAAAAGATTAAGCCCCAAACTAGAGGCTTGAGGCACATTCTCCAAGTGCAACCAAAACACTTGAGTACATGGTGTAAAAGTTTAAAACACAAAACAAAAAACACTTTAAAGTCTTAGTAATGGAAGGACATTTTGTAACAAATAACAGGAAGTGACTATTGTGTGATTCTACTTATGACCAGAAAGATGAATTGAAGTCTTGGTCTGACCGTCTCTGGCCTAAGATGCCATGATCTACTGTACAGAGGGAGCAGTTACAGTGCTATGGCATGTCATGTGTTTTTGTTTGAATTCTGTAGACCAATCAATGCAAAACCACAATCCTAAAATGAACTTTACTCAGGGAGGTAATATTACTGATAAAGATTAGATGGATTTCAAGAAATATTTTTCTCTAAAGGTAATTTAAAGGAGTCATCACCTGAAATTTTCACTTTTCCCCTTGAAAAAATTTATATAATGGCTTCCTAATGATTTTCCCTGGGCCGAGAAGCCGATATTTAAAATTGAAGCGTTTGTTTAATCTTACCACCTCACATGCACTCCACGAGCACGCGCACTCCAAAACGAGAGCTTGAGTTCTCGCCTATATCGTCACAAAGGCAGGATATTACCATATATGGACAGCGCAGAGCAACGCTGCTACAGCCCACACTGCCGGGTACCGGGTACCCGCGTACTTCCAGTTTCCAAATCCTGCTTAAGCCATGCTTAATATTCACCAATATATGCAAACTGCACACGTACATAAAGGGAAGAACCTCGTCTAAATGACAGAATCCACGTTTTCTCCCTCAACACCCAATTACAACAATAAGTCACAAAATCAAAAGGACGTAAAAATACGCAAACAGACGCTAACTACGCATATCGAGAAAAACACATAGCAGCAATGCAATATCATTCTATCCACAGAATCCACCATTTAAATTGGAGCCCAGACTCTCCTCTTTCTAACAATATGTCTCATTACGTGCAAAATTCACAGAGCCAGCAGCGAACAAACCAGCACAACAAAGCTTATTTCATAACGTGAAACGCATAAATTATGTCTTACCTTTGCTGATCCGTGTTATGAGAAAAAAAAAGTCCACTCGGTTTGTGTATTCAATCTTCACAACAGCATACTGAGCCGATGCCAGGCTGTTTTAGCTTGCTTTGTCCCATCCAGAGTGTTTACAGATCTCCAATGCCATGTCCCATCATTTTCCGGTTTACGGCGCTTCCCTCTTGTGATTGCAAGGGCACCATTATGCACGAGGCGAGGCTCGAGCTCGTACATATATGGTTGGATCCCGTAGGTCGTGGCCAGGTCAGGTTCAGTGATAACTTGTTATTTTGGAGCGAGATACTGAAGCGAAGCCTACAGCATCAACACCCCTGCTTCCTTCCACCAATCAGCGCGACCCCCATTTGCATTATTGTAATGTCCGTCCAGCACGCGTCCAACACAGCCGAAATATCGCGTGTGATCTCGCGAGAAAATATGCCCTTTACAAAAAAGGATCAGAAAAGCACATTTTTAATTTATTTTTCCAATACAATTTATTTTAATGGCCTAAAAGACTATAATAGGACGTAGATATCCACAGTATTATAGGCGATGACTCCTTTAAATATTTTAAAGGAAATCAAAGATTTTCTGAACTATTATACCTTTGTACTTTCTTTGACAGGCTCAAAACGACGGTATGGATGCAGTCCTTCAGAAGTCCTCCAGGTCCTCGGGTCATCAGAGCAGCCGCCACAGAACTCGGGATAAAAGCAGAGACCGGAATCAAGACAGAGACAAAGACTGGCCACCTGAGAAACTGTCCGATTCACATTCTCCAGTGAGTCCCAAAGAAGAAAGAAGAGTATTGTTTTATTAAGTACTGTTTTAAGCTGTTTTTGTTTAATGGGTGGTTTGTCTTTTCAGAGTCAGCCACTAAAGTCACTTCGCAAGCTCCTGCACCTCTCGTCCTCCTCCTCCAACCAGACAGCGTCCTCAGATATGCGCTACCAGCCGCTGCCTAACTCAACCTCTGCTCAAGGGGGTTTCTCTGAAAGCCGGGGTCACTCAGGGGTCAGCACACCCCAGCTTAAGAGTCGACAGGCAGCCTACCCACTGCCAGGACAGCTGGAGTCAGGCTGGCACTCGTCTGCCCTGGGCCGCCCAGAGGGCAACCCCTACCCGGAGCAAATGGGTGTCAAGGGGGGTCAGAATGGACACGGCTTTGGACGCCCATCCAGGTCTCGCATGCCAAATCTTAACGACCTGAAAGAGACGGCTCTGTAATCTCTATCACTCTGCAGCTTTCACATCCACCTCAGCATCCTGGCCCCCTCTGTTGCTCCTATACCTCCCTGTAAATCAGCAGAACACTCACACACACACGCGCGCACACACACACGCACACACACACACGCACACACACACACACACACACACACACACACACACACACACACACACCAAACCTTCTGTTGTAATCTCTGCTTGCGAACAGGCCAAAAGCCTTTTATGTCTTAATTTTTTAAAAGCTTCCATGTTTGATAGACTTTATATATTATTACTTATGTAATTTGTATTATATTATAAATTAAATATATCAAAAACTCAGTGCACACACACATACATGTGGATAGATAAAGTGTAGATTTGAAGTGTAAGTATTTTTTGGTTTTATGAAATATAGAGATATGATACATTTTACTGTGCAGTATTTCCTTTAGACTAATCTAAGGCATTCTTAACCAATAAAGTTTAACCAGGGGTTACAATAGAGACGGATGTTCTTGGTAACTTGTGTTCATCTCATGCAGGATTGTAACTCTGGCCAAGTGTCTTTGCCCTTGGATGTACTCTGTCACTCTGGATATAAAAGCTCAGTCATGTTACTCGTAGTCGATGCAGCGTTCTTTGTAGCTGTACCAACAATCTGACAGCCTAAAAGCTTAAACTTGTTTACTCCTTTTGGCAATATTTAGGTCATTATGTCTTTATGAAATGCAGCCATTTTAGAAACTATGTGACCAAAACAAACAGATGTTCTAACTCACACTGCCCTCTGTAGGACACAATGATGTACTGCGCTCAGTGTGTTCTGTTCTGATCTTGGATTAACAAGCATAGCATCATAATCATGCACTGTATGGTGAGTTCTTTTTTCAAAAAATTAACTAGTATCATTCAATCTAAAACAATAGTTATATTTAAATAAATAGACTCATTCTAATAGGGAATATTCAGATTTGAAACTTCAAGGTGGTACCTCAAACGTAATTGGATGATTAAGATTGCACCGCTTAGAGCAAACCTCCAGTTAAGAGACATCTGATCGCTCTCTCTCTCTCTCTCTCTCTCTCTCTCTAACAAGATTTCTCTCTCTCTTTCACAAAAGCACCTTCCAAGTGGCTCAACTATGATCAGTTTTAAAATACAAAACTACACTCAACACACTATATCAGTTACCTGCTGTTAAAATAAAAAAAATACAAAACAAAAACAGTTTTTTTTCTGATAGAAGGAAGTTTTTACAGCAGCTAGATGACCATAAAAGCCATTCTGGGTGTTCTGGTGTAGTGAATCCCAACTACTCATTTAATTACTTCTATACACCTTTGTGGTTGTTTAAACACCACTATATGTTTATGCTCAGAATTTAACACTCTGTGTTTTATAATACATCATATATGTATAGTTAGATGTGTTCTGCTTAATAAATTTAGAATATTTTAAGTTTGGTCCATTTATTTTAGCTTTTTCATTGTTGATTAATGCTTTAGTTTTTATCTCCTGGCAATATGTATCCCCTATTATTAGTCCATCAGGTTTTCTTTTTGTGTTATTAGGATTTATGTTTAAACATTCTGATATAATACTGTAAGCACAGAGTTGAAGTCTCAAGTCTTTACGCTCAACCCTAGGTTGAATCCTCCTCAGTAACACTTTACAATAAGGGTCCCTTTATTAACGTTACTTAGTGCATTATTAAGCATTAATAAACTATTAACAACAGCTTAATATTAATGTTAATATTATGTAATGCATTACTGAGCAGATACCCTCCCCCTGGCCCTTTGTCCTAACCTTAAGGACACTTAATAGTTAACAATATTGGGAACGTTAATACAGGGGTCATTTGTTTAATAATGCTTAATAATGCACTAAGTAATGTTAATGAAGGATCCTTATTGTAAAGTGTTACCGAATCCTCAAGACATGCAAGTCTCAAGTCAAGTCCAAGTACTTAACTGTGAACTTCAACAAAATTTGTAACTTAATTACAGAGTAAAAAGTTATATTTTCTAGAAAAAGGTGAATGATGCCTAAAAGATTTTATCATTTGACAAAACAAGCAACAAACACAACTGAACCTAACCAGAAGAACTCGTGTTGATGTCTAATTTCCTAGTGAATATTAACTATGTTATGTTCAACCTTTGTGATATTAAGTCTTTCTAGTCAGCACGGTCACGTTCCAGTAAAGCCAAGAGGCTTTGGTGTTAAAGTTTAACTCAAGTTCCTAATAGTTTGTGATTTCCTCAAGTTGAGTCTAAAGTTTTGATAGTCTGACTCCAGCTCATGTAAAGTGACTTGAGTCCGCTCCTCTGCTGTTTCCTTGATTAAAGGGGTGAAAAGAAATAAATATAACTGTTCACTTTAAATGCATTATTTTACAGACGTGCCCCATATTTACCTATTTTCTTTCTCGTTTTAACTTATCGCCCTCTGCCCTTACTTACGTTTTAGCTGTTTTAGCTAGGTTTGTTCTATAGCCTTGGTGTCCAACAACATGATTTTCCTTCTTTTTCATTTCAGCTAAAGCCAGCTGTTCACACTCCTGTTATTTGCTGACTTTTATGTCCTTTCCATTCCAAAACTCGTTTAATTATTTAACAGGTGTCTTCAAATACTATATTTTCAAGTGACCTCAGCTCTTGTTGGGAATCACCACACTGCTGTTTTTGACTGCTTGCACATATTGAACCACTTGGGAAGAGCTTTTTAATAAATCTCAGAGTGTTGGTGGAAGGATCTGTACTGTAACTTTATTTTTGTTAGAAATAAAGTTCCATGGGAGTAGCTTGGCAGAGGAACAGTCCTAACCTTTTTTTAAGTGTTGCACTTAGAAGAAACTATGTGGCTGCAGCAATATTGCCCTGAACCTGTAAATTCCCCCTCAGCTGGTGTTGATTTGATTGTGTGTGCAGCGTGTGAAGACTGAGGCTGAAACAGAGTCCAAACAGGACCGCGTTCTTCTGTGAGGACTCTGCACACTGTACCTGTCACAGTTGAATTCCTGTTTTGCTGAGGGAACACTGTGTATTATATTAATACTGATGTGTGACTACTTGTTTGCTATTATTATTATTATCATTATTATTATTAACAAAAACATGTTCAGCAGCTGTTCAAATGAAATCAGTTATTAAGCTTGTGCTTTTGTTACAGACACAAATTAGTAGCATAGTCAGTGTTATTCTGCTTTTTTTTCCTAATGAGAATATAAAACTCAGCTTAACGATTTTAGAATATTCATGTTTACATATGTAACAGTAAATCTCCAATAAAACAAGCTCATTTGATTTAACAATCTTAAACTTTTGTTTATTTCAGTTTAAAAGAAATTTTACAACCACGTTGTTTTGTACTCCTTTAGCTTTAGCGAGAGTGAAAAGCCGTCAGGCTGCTTTTTGGAGCTGAAACCTCTACCACATTAAGACAGAAAAACAGTGGATCAAAGGACACTAAGTTTGTCCACCCTCCCAGGTGGAGTTTTCTCCAAGAGGCATGTTCCAGGTCATGCATGAGTTATTGGATCTTTTAGTACTGGAACAATGCTCTCCTTTTCTTTGGCATAAGGAAGGCTGGCCAGGGAATGTTAGTGACTAAAAGAAGCAGTTCAGGTGCACTTGTGCATGCACATCAGCAGCTCCATCCTTGCAGCGATGCGGGTGTGCCAGCCCAGCGGCAGCAGACGGATAAAACGAGCTACGATTGGTGGACGCAGCAGGTTCTGCACAGTGGACGAGCGATCAGAGTTCCCGTAGAAAACCTGAGGAAAAGAGAGACAGCCAACATGGATGAATTATCAAGTGGATCTTTTCATTCACAGTCTGTGAGTGAAAGAAAAAAGTGTGTATCCTTTCATGTGTGCATACCCTGTTGTTTCCTGTTTGGTCTTTATAATAAATCCAATTGAGAGTTTCCATAGAGCGATACTGGATGCTGTATTTGGTGATCCACTCATCAGCGTCGCAGCGGCCCTGGGTCAGGATGCCGGACACCACACCCTCTTCCTTCAGGTCAATCTGGATCCACTGGTGCTGGTCGTTGAACTTGGACAACCATGCACACCTAACAACAATGAAGCAGATACATAAAACATTGTTATTTCTCTACAGATTAGTGATGTGAATTTTTTTTTTTTAAATATTTTTGCATTTTCAGTGTCGATACTGGAAACATATATGCCTGACGGAAAAGCAAAAACATTGAAACAGAATTCTGTAAGGGGCACACCCATCGCAGTACTGTTTCTAATAAGTGGTGTGAACAGAACAGAACAGCAGGTAGAAATGTTTCACCCAAATCCTTGGTTGTTAAGACGAGCCTTGTTGGGGATCCAGGAGGAGTACCAGCCAGTGTACTGGTCCTGATTGGAGCAGCTGATCTGGTCTGAGGTTACAGATCCTGATTCAAAACCCAGAGCTCTGTGATAAGGACATTCTGTGGGCGGGAAAGTTCAAGTTTTGTGGCATTTTGTTATCAAAATGACAAAAATCCAAGCAAATACTTTAACTTCATTGCAGCAATTTCCTAAATAGACCATGAACACTGTAAGTGTGTTGAGTCCTTCCATTGGCTTAGCTTTCCCATGTGTGATGATAGCTCACAATGAGCTTTGATACATGGAAGAATTGAATGAAAAGGCTGAGGAAGATGATCAGAGTGATGCCTGGTGTGTGCCTCCTTGCTGATTCTACTGGGTAAAGGGCACTCCCTATTCTGAGTTCTCTAATCTGCTCATCACATTCCTGCACAGGTAATAGGATTATCTAAACAGCATTTGCTGCTGGTGTTTATTTTCATACAGCAAACCGTCAACGCAAGTCCATCTCATATACAGTAAAAGAGGGTGATTGATGATTGCTGCAGACTCTTAGCAGATGATAAAAGTGTACAGGGAGATCTATTACAGCTTCAGCAGATCTCTTCCCATCATACCTGCCTATGAAATAAAGAATATCCAGCACAGGTAAGTCAAGTGACCCTGGTTGAGTCCTTACCTGGCATACAGTTTGGTGTTTGACCCTGAGGTGGTGTGATCGGCAGGACAGGTGAGATGGGAGCAGGTGTAGGTGAACCAATGGACATGCAGTCACAGGTGCAGGCTTTGACATTCCGTGTCCATGTCTCAATCACCTGCTGGTCCTCCTCCTGCAGCTCCTCCTCCTGGATGGCCTCCTCTTCCTGATGAACATGCAGGGAGGAGTGAATCCAAGGTTGTCCTTGGATTCTCCTAAAATTACACTTTAGGCTTCTAGTGAAATAATGTCTTACCTCTTGTGAATGCACAGTGATCAGGGCTGAGCAGATGAACAGAAAAAACATTAAAATAAAAAATTAGATAACTTTCTCAGACACTGAAATTATTGCAATTATCTCCATAAATTTACTAAATATTTAGTCTCCATTTGTGCAGAAGGAGGAAAAAAAGAGTAACACAGCAAAGTCAAACTTCATTCCAACTCTTACAAACAACAAATCTTTTCTTGTCTCTTCATAATACAACTTGATGAGCTGCTTTTTGTTGCCGTTATATTTCTAAGCACTATGTGATTACTGAGATCGTTTCCTGTAATTATAATTTAAAAGAATCAATGCACCCCTTGTGCAATGACTTACTCTGAGATAGAAGCAGCAGGAGCAGCACAGCAGCACGGCGGGTAGTGACCTCCATCTTCTTCACCTGTGCTGGAATGACATGTGTATGATTCCTAACTGTGGTGGATGGGATTACTGTAATCCCCTGGCCTGTGATGGCTTCTTCTAAAACTCTTTAGTGGCACTAAGATGCTTCACATGGGACACTTACTGCACCTAAATTTCAGCAGCCACCACCTCAGCATGGTAAGAGTCAGAGTCCTTCTTGGTATCTGTAAGGCTCGCAGCAGCATACTTCAATTTGGGCTTTTATGGCAAGCCATTTATGTGTTGACTTAAAATCCCTGTTCAAGTTTTTTTTAACATATTGATGCATTAGTTGAATAAAAGCATTTACTAGTAAGATTTTTTTGCCATGATGCTGATATTGATATTTGGGACATGAATTTTGCTGCTAAACTTCAAAGTCCCTCAACTGGGGGACGTTAGGGCCCAAAGAGTTGGGGGACCGGGTGGAAAGGTCTGGCGGGCCGGATGAGGCCCATGGGCCGCCAGTTGAGGTTCACTGCCCTAGACCAAACTAGTAGATGACTGTTTCATACAGTTTAACTGATAAAGCATCAAAAACCCTTACATGTTTACTTAGTCAACCCAATGTATTCCTACTAGCTGACCAGTAACAGATAAATGTGCACACTAGTTGACTACAGAATATTAACTGGTTGAAATTGTATGTGCACTAGTCAACTTGTAGTCAATTAGTTGCTGGAAAAGCCTTACTAGTTGGGGCTGTTGGGCTACTAGTTTAGTTTAGTTGGACCAAAGTGCCACTAAATTGCAAAAATGTTTTAAGGGTTAAAATGTATAAATAGTAAATGACCTGCACTTTTACAGTGCCTTCTGATTCAGAGGACTTCAAAGCGCTACAGTCAGTGATTCATCCAATCACACACTGGTGGTGATGAGCTACATTGTACCCACAGCTGTCCTGGGGCTCACTGACAAAGGCGAGGCTGCTGTACACAGGTGCTACTAGTCCCTCTGATCACCACCAGCAGGCAAGGAAGTGTCTAGCCCAAGGACACAACAACTGACCCAAACTGAGCCTGGGTTGGAACCAGCAACACACCAGTTACTGAGCAAACTCCTGACCCCTGTCACCCCAATATGTCCAAGTAGAGCAGATGCAAACGAGTAAAGCAAAAATTATTTTTGCACACTGTCCCACAACAAAGATTATTGACCTGCAGAGCTGCTGGTTGATTCCCAGTTTCCAGTCTTCATGAAAGCTGCAATACAGCCCCCCACCCCGCCCCAAAAAAAACAACAACATATAAAATCTACCAGATTTCCAAACTATGCTATGAATTTGTTGATGGGGAAACTTAAAAAAATACATTAATTAAGAAATAGTTGTCAGAGTTGATTAATAGATACTGTCTGTAAAACTGGTCCGGTTTAAGGCTAACATTATTCAGACACGTTTGTTGTGGTGACCTAAACTTTGTCTCTTCAGCACCCACCCACAGACTGTAAATACGTTATAAACCTTTCTAAGATTTTTTTATTTCTCTAGTTGTAAAGAAATACTTTTCTTCAGAGTTCCGAGTCATTTTATCTGGGAAGAAAACAGTAAACATTTAATTTATGAGGCGTTTTGTTTTCATAGGAGTGTCTGTGGAGAAGTTTAAATGGGCGTTACCTTGTTATTTGATTGCTATAAAACGTAACCAATGGTGGTTAGCATGGTGAATTAAAGCAATTGGAAGGCGGGATCTGATGGTATTTCTCAGCCAATGAGCGACATCACGAGCGCCTCGGCATCCAATCAAATCCTGAATTTTAAGTGGTGGTGTTACAGGGTGGAAGTGGGCAGCTCTTCTCTTCAGAGGGGAATACAGTGTTGTCATTCATGGTAAGTTGTTATAAAAATGTGTTTTTCTTTTTCTTTTACTGTTGAACGAAAATATGTTTAAACTTTCGGTCGTACGCCGTGTTTTAAACAAGTCAGGGTATGCTAATGTTAGCATTGGAATATTGGTGTTAGCAGTACTTCCGTGACGCTGTTGATAACGGAAGGATGAATATTATTCCAGCCAGGTTTAAATTTGACTTAATAGGAAATCGTCCAGTCGTGTTTATTTAGGATATTTGAGATTTTTAAACGCATTTTCAGATAGTTTTAATAAAATTGCGTATTTTTTATTCTGAACAGGTGACAATATGCTGTATTACTTTATTAGTATTATTTTGTGTAGTTTTTTTAATCCAATTAGGTCAAAATTGTCCCGCATCATTGTTTTCTGCTCCTACTGGCTGCAGTAATGATTCATTTAATTTGGCATAACTTGTCAGAATAAGAATGTCTTCCTCCTGCTCATATGAAGTGGTGTGATTTGCTCTTTTGAATGCTTATTTCCAGCCTCTTTATGCGGATGTCTCTACCACCCACTCCTTCCTCTCATCCTTTCATTCACATCTCTGTTTTGTCATCTCTTCATTTCAGATGCAGTTCATGCTCCTATTCAGTCGTCAAGGCAAGCTCAGGCTCCAGAAATGGTACGTGCCTTTGTCTGACAAGGAGAAAAAGAAGATCACCAGAGAGCTGGTGCAGACAGTCCTGGCTCGGAAGCCCAAAATGTGCAGCTTTTTAGAGTGGAGAGACCTAAAGATTGTATATAAGAGGTGAGTGACGGTTATTAAACTTATGTTTCATGTTGAACACTCAAATGTTGAGGTCGTCACAGTCAGCTGGGCAGCTCATACTCACCACTCAAATGTGTGGTTCAAGGGGATTCAGGAAATACTGCTAGCAGAGACAAAACCATCACGACTGCACCCAGACCACAAGAAGAAAGAGCATCATTTCCCCTCATTATATCCTGTTGCTGTGCCAGCAGGCAAGCAGGCAGACTATCGAAGAACCCTGTTGTCCCAACAGGGAGATAAACACAGAAATAAATGTCCAGAACCAGACAGAGGCTTGTTTATCATTTATAGTTGGATCATTAAAACTTATTCATTATAACATGTCTGAGGTTTTCTGTTTTGTTTTGAATCAGGAGTTAACTCTGTTGGTGAGGCCAGAACTTGATCTGAATGAACTAGTCACCTCTTTAAGTACACACCGTTTTAAGAATGTATTTGCTCTCAGGATGACGTAGAAATTGAGAATATTTTCTAATTTACAAAGCTTTGCTTAAAATAAATGAACAGCTGATAATCAAACTAGTTAAAAATCATATTTTTTTGTCTTAGTTTTTGTTAAAGAAGTTGGAATTTAGCTCCAATGTAGAAGTTCCACCATAAAATGCTCAGAACCAGAACCATCATGTCTCAAAGAGGTGAAAGGGTTTGTGTATATATATATACTCTTTGTTCTTGTGAAGCGCCTTGTGATTTTTATCTTGAGAGGCACTATATAAAAAAAATAATCTTCTTCTACAGTAAAGTTTCAGAGCTTTGTGCCATGACAGATAATATCATCATTGTCTTTAAAATTCTTAAACACCATTATCCACAGCAATACTATTGTTAAGGGTGAGTCTGTCTACTTACAAAGTCCACCTTGCTGTGAAACAGGTACGGAAGCTCTGAAAGGTCAGCAAAATATTAGTTAATTGTAAATAAAATTGCTTTGGGTTAAAGTTGTGGTTGACTGAAAAATAATTTTTGTTAATGTTCCTGATTAGATTTTTGTCACTCTGAGTTTTTCATGCAGGCTGAACATGAAAATAGTCTCCTACACCTATCTCCTGCATTAGCATCTGATAGAAAATAGATGGTGAAACTCTAGAATTAGAAAATCCTCACAGAGCTACGTCACACTGTGAATATGCATTCATGGACTCACCGATTTTGACTCACGACAGGGAAGGCTGTTGTTGTTTTAATGTTGGGAATCAGCAGAGGGCGCCTCGGCTAGTTTAAGCTAACCATTAGCATTAGCAACACCATCACGCAGCAGAAGCTCCTCCAGGCTTGTGCTATTTGTAGAAATATAATAGCCATGTTGCAAGTCAGTGGTAGAGTCGCGTTGCTGTTATCCAAGCTTTCTAAAAAGATTTTTCTCTCATATCTAAAAGAAACCAAAAAGCACAAAATATTTATTATCTTGGATTTTTTCCCAGGTTCACTTTTCTAAAGCCACAAGATAAAATATATTTATGGACAGACTTTGAAAATGGGTACGATAATTTTAATTTAATTTGCATTTTGGGGCTTGACTTTTGTTTTACTGCTTTTTTCAGAAAGAAATCTAAAATATTTTAGAAAGCATTTTTCTCTCACTGAAAACACCTTCTGTTTGAAAGTCATAAAGTCAAAATAAGAAATATGGTCAGACTCAAAAAATGGCACAGCTCTTTATTTGTTATTTTTTGTTTGCCTTTTGGGGCTTCCATAAATCTGGCACAAAGGAGCTTCAATTACAAATTTTGCCTCCTGCCTCTAAATCACAGGCAGTTGAGAGTCAGAACTGTGACCTTTATGTTTCCTGAACTTGGCTCTACATTGGCCCAGTCAGTAAAATAAATGACTAAATGGAACCAAGAATCCAAAGACAGGTAACAGATTTCAATACCTGCTGGAAGTCGCCTCACTGTTTGTTTCAGATGTGGGTCACTCTGAAACGGTTGTTTGTTTAAACTCTACTCTGCAGTCCATTTTGCCCTTCTGCCCCTGTCTCCAAGGAGATCAACTGACCAACTCCTTTATTAGCCAATCATCACATGCTTAAAGAGAGCCTTTGGGATTATCAGGGATAAAGAACCACGGCAGAATGGAGCTTAACTGATTCAGCATTCTGCTCCGGTTTCTGGCTTTTTAATGAATACCCTGCACACAGTAAGCAGCCATGTTTAATAAGAAGCAAGAAGTGCTGTCTCAGCACCATTTAGGTGAGAAGGAAACAAAGTATATCACTTAAAGATCCTGTCAAAGTAAAAGTCCTTGCAGTCACTTTTGTCTGACGTTGCATTTTTGACAGTGAAAAATGTTTGTTGCGATGCTGCTCGTTGAGCTGAAGTTGGTTGTTTTGTCATCATGTTACAGATATGCCAGCCTGTACTTCTGCTGTGCCATAGAGGACCAGGACAATGAGCTCATCACGCTGGAAATCATCCACCGATACGTGGAGCTGCTGGATAAATACTTTGGCAGTGTACGTTTGTGCTTTTATTTTATGACATTTTCCTTTATGTAACTTGTCTTTGCCTTAAAGTAACATAATAAGCTGGGATGTTTATTTAATTTTTTTTTATTTTTGGTCAACAGGTTTGTGAGCTAGACATCATTTTCAACTTTGAGAAGGCCTACTTCATACTGGATGAGTTCCTGCTGGGTGGAGAGGCTCAGGAAACATCCAAAAAGAATGTCCTGAAGGCCATTGAGCAGGCCGACCTGCTGCAGGAGGTGAGGGATCTAACCAGCCTAAAGCAGAGGCAGGCAAAATACAAACTCACGTTTACCCTAGTAGACTTCCACAAACCTCTCAGTCCTGCTGATGGACACAATCACACACTGTTCTACATCAGAAGAGTGTGTGTTTGTGTGTATGCATAGGTGCCAATGGGAAAGTTTTTTTTTCTTTGCTTTATTATTAGTAGAGCATTAAAACCGAATCACTGGGGTAGTTAGTCTTTAAGGCAAGTCGTTAGCATCAGTAAGTGAGTTCTTCCCATTAAAAACAAAGACTCTTTTTTTGTTTCTTCACTAAAAATGAAATCTGATCATTTTGTATTCTAAACCAGCACTGTTGGCTGCTGTTTCTTTAGTAGATTAAGCAGCACATTCCTCTGGTTTTCAGTGATTACCTGTGCATTTCTGGTCTAAAATAATTGTCAGTATATCCCGTTGCCAGGACGACTTTCTTCAAATCAGTGACCAACGTATGTTCCCAAGTGGTAAAGTTCATATATGTACCGATTACTCTAAATGTTCAGGTGCACTCAGGAGACCATGTGTTTGAGGTTTTTTAGGGTTTTTGTTTAAACTATCAGCAACTGGAAGTCTGTATACTCAGGTAACCTTAAACCAGAGTATTCTGATAAGAAACGACTGACTGGAACAACTAATCCAGACAGGTCCAAATTACACAGGCACTAGAGTTGAGGGTACTTCTACATTTATAGTACTTCCCCAGTCACCAGTGTTTTCATAGATGCTTTTTATTTTTTTGCTGCCATATTCCATCCCTGCTCTCTGTAAAAGTTAAAACCGAAGGGTTTTTCTGTCTCTGTTGTTTTATTTCTTCTGATTCTCCTGTCATGCTCTTCACCGTGCTTTATGTGTCTGGTGTTGGTCGCGTGATCTTGATTGCAGCTGACATGTTTCTCCCTTTGCTTGTGTATTCTTTACTGTTGTGATTTTCAGAACATAGACTTTCAGACGCGTCTGTTTGCAGGTACGGTTTATGAAACTCATGATTCTACTTGTAGCTTTAGCTCCGTAGCCTTAGACTGTAGACTGACCAACAACACTAAAGGCAGCAGAAACAACACACCGACACTAAGCTGTACCATCAGGAGTTTGGATGTGCCATGAAAGCTGGGGCTGTCCGTGTGTTCTGCTGCTGCCTAATATTGTAGCAACACTTAGATCTTTGATGGCTCTGTTTTCCTGAGCACTAACCATCAGCTCTAAAACTGTGAGTGTCCTTGTTCTAATGGTTTTAGAGGGTGCCTTAGATCCTAATGGGTTAACGTTCAGAGGTAATTCTATGCCCAAGAAATAGCTGCATTCCAGTCTTTAGCATCCCTTCAGATCAGGTTAATACTGTGGGTGGAAGTGATCAGGGCTGGAGCTGAAGCCTGGAAACAAAGTATAATTATCTACATTACTGAGAGTGCACACACACTCTCATTTCCCAGATTTACATTTCATTTAAAGGAGCACAATCAGAGCTGTAAAACTGCTGTGACATAGTAAGAATGAGATCCACCTCACAGTCAGAAATAAACCCACAGCAGCCTTCAGTGCTTCAGTTTTGGTAAATAAAAAGGGGCTGGTCAG
Source organism: Aphyosemion australe (assembly GCA_006937985.1). NCBI lineage: Eukaryota > Metazoa > Chordata > Actinopteri > Cyprinodontiformes > Nothobranchiidae > Aphyosemion > Aphyosemion australe. Next base: position 1,411,901 of record SSNS01000064.1, read on the forward strand.
ACATTAATATTATATATGTCCTATTTTTAAATCAGGCATGCCCAAAGTGTGGCCCGGGGGGCTTTTGTGGTTCTTGGAGTGATTTTATGTGGTCCCTAGTTGCATTTCTAGGATGATGAAGGTAGTCTCTCCAGTAGGCTGTTCATGTAAATTGATACATATGTTCATATTTTTACTAATATGTTTACTTTGAACCTTTTTTTATGTAGAACAACAAAAAATCACCATAATTTTTTTCTTGTATTTTTCAAATAAGAAAAAATGAATCTAATTCACAATCACATAAACGTGACAATCATGGCCCTCGTCTTGAATAGTTTAAACACCCCTCTTGTAAATCATGCTTTCATTAAATAATTACAATTAGGAGCTATTGTCATCATGACTGATTCCAACAACTATTTATCCATATTGAGTCTGAGTACACACACACACACACACACACACACACATGGTTAGAACATTCAAACCACCAATATGTTTGAAGATGTTCTTGCTACTGCCTTTGACCATCCCTCTTCTGAAGTGTATTTCCGTGTAGAAGATTTAAATAATTACCATTGTATCTGTTTTATTTGTTCCCGAATGGCCTCAGTTTGGAAAAATGACTTTTATGTACCTCAGTACAAAGCTAGCTGCTAACATCTAATCCGATTGCAGCCAAGACCAACGTGTATTGCACCGCCTTAAAACAGCTCCAGTCTCAAGGATTTCACAGCAGTTTATGCACACATTTCTGCAACATTTGCCATCATTTTCAGTTGCATATTTATGAAGTAATTTCATGAAGTTTCTGTTGGACCTGTCACCTGGATGAACCAGACGTTCAACACTTAGCTGCTGTTGGTGATATTTAAATGTGTGAATAACCAGAGAATTCTTTTTGAATTTCTTTGTAATACAAAACAGATGATGGTGTCAAATTTTATAAAGTAATGTCCCACAAACTACTATGAAACTTAAGTGATGGGAGCAGTTTTTAGGGTGGCAACCACATGGTCTTTGTTGCATTTAGACTATTTGCTCAACAGGCCTAAAGGATGTAAACATGTCTGTAAATTGTCTAGAACAGGTTAGACTGTAGTTATTTACAGTTTTTTAAAATAAACTCTCGTCAAAATGGCCAAAATGTCCAAAATGTCCCTTTAAACACTAAGCTGTTGGCTGAACCTGTGAATTGAAAGAAATCAAGAATTTACTCAGCAACCAGCTAGTGTGTATTACCTTTAGTACAAGTACCACAGGTTGGTAACGTTTTACCATAAATATCATGGTGAAGTTTTAGCCATCCAGTCCCTCTGAAAACTGAAACAGAAACCAACTTCACTGATAAAATGGACTGGTAGGATTTGGTTTGACAAAGTAGTTTGCCGTAGATCTGATTGGTCAAGAAAATGGGTTTGCTGTGTTTGTTAGCTCAACATTTATTCAGATTGTGCTCCAAAAGGCCACAGCTAATGAGTTCTTGGAAGAGAAATCAGGCCACTGCTGACAGCCCATTAACGTCCACCAGGAAAGGGAATTTATTTGGAAAGAACAGCTAACACGGACATGGCGTCTTTCAAAGTGTCAAAAAAATAATAAAAAATTAAACACTGACGAAAGCTGCATACGTTTGATTTTTAATGACAGAGTGAAATCTCACGTATGGGGTTAGAAATGTATCATGAAACCCAAGTAAAAGGTAAATATCCTTCTGAGCTGTTGGTGAACATGGATTTGACGAATCAATCATCAATGAGTGAGTAAGCTAACAATCAGGCTAAATATGAGGGCACCAAAGTTTGAACCCACCCATGTTACACAGCTGGGATTTTAAATCTATCAAGTAGTGAAAATCCGACTGAGATCTATAAACTTCTTCCTGTCCAAGTCCATAATGTTGGAGGAAACCATATGAAGCTGTGTCCCTTGGACTGTGTGACCCTGTAAACTTTATGGTAAGTTCTTAGTGAGCTTTTTGAAGTGGATACATTGGGCAGATGTTTCTGACACAGGAAGACATGAAGTGATTTAAGCTCATCAAAAGAGTAAAAAAGGTCACTGATCGGCTCAATTCTGTATTTATAGAGCCAGAGCGAAGACTGGGGAAGTTTACCGAATGAGGAGATCTTGTAAAGTTCTTCCGTTCCTCCTCCAAGAAAATTTGGTAATTACTGGACTGGTGCACTGTGTCAGCATGGGATTCCAGCTCTGATTGCCGTGAATTTCATTCTGCATGTATCTGTACCAGTCCGGCTGTCCCATGACTCAGCGTGAATCCTGCATGACCCACTGGGTCATGTAGTCAAAGGTGGAATGTTTAAAATGTGCCTGTATACACAGTCTCACTGAAAGGCAGTATAGTCCAACACTTTTAAAGTTTTTCTATTTTTTACATCATGTAAGGTCTAACAAGGCCACTCTTGATGTTTTTTAAATAAATACTGTAAATTTGACCTATAATATTGAATATGAAGGAGTATGCTGCCTGTGTGGAGACTGCTGTAATCTCTTACTAACAGCATATGACTTATTTCTGAGCAACAACTGTATTTTATAGTCATATTCTTCTATTTCACTCATGAGAGGTTGCTCCGGAGGCTATCTACAATGGCTAAATGGTAATTATTTATAAGTTATACAAAGAATAATACATCAAAATAGATGAAGAAGGCATTTAAATAACATCATCCATTGTGGTCTGAATGAAGAAAGCTAGAATATTATGTGATACCTTCTCTTGTCGTTCTTTTTTATAATCGGAACAGCAATCAGTTTCCATTTTTTTAAATACCTGAATGCTGGAGTTCCTGCAAGTGACACAGGGGAAACAATTCAGCAGTTTAGTAATCAGGCTACACAGCTGGAACTTTTAAAGCACAGCGGTGTTGTAATGGAGGTAAACAAAATCCTGTGACAGATTAAAATGTACGTTTCTGGAAACCAAGCAAGTCTGAGCTGACGCAGGGGGAACAAGAACCTTGTGTTTGTAGGAATTAGTAAGGGTACGGTGCAGTGATCGTACAGAAAACCCACCACAGCAGGTTTAGTGCAGGTTATTTCTGATAAGGCTTTAATTAATTTTTTTTCCTAAAGAGCTGACCATTAGTTTAGTGCCAGTGAGCAGATCTTCCTTTGGAATAGTGAAGCCTCAGAAAATGTTCAGCTCAGCTCTGCATGGGACTCATCAAAGATAAACGAGCAGTGACGTCCCCACGATCGAGGTGTAGTTGTGGTGCACCGTTCTGCTCCCTTAACACGTTCTGTAGAAGAGTCACTAGATTTGACTACAGTAGAGAGACAATGGATCCTTCTGTTTGTCCTTATAAAATGTTTGCCTCACAGGTGTGATGGTTCCAAGTATGGCATCAGAAGCCTCTGGTCTTTTCCAGAATTATGCCAGCTAAGGTGAATACTATGTGTCTGTGGATCTAGGCTGTCTGAACCACTAGAGCCCTGTAGTCCTAAATATTCATGTACACCAGTCTGTGTGTAGCTCAGAGATGGTTTTTGAACAGAAAAGTCTGTCTTTGTGTTTTATATCCATTTATGTGACATTTTTATGCTTTCAAACTATAGTAGGATAAAACCGAGTGTTACTATAAAACACAAATTAATGCCTTTTTGTCTCAGACTTTTTAAACTTTCCTTTAGCAAAGGGGTTATTTTATCTGCTCCTATATAACAGGTACATAAAACTACTATTTTACCTGTTTTAGATAACTTCCTGAACACCCTCAGTTTGAAGAAATTGAGTCTGGATGAGCTAACGGCTAGTCTGAGCATCTGCAGCTGGCATCTTAAAACAGCTCCAATCAGCAAAAGTTCACAGTGGTTCATGCTTCTTTTTTATTTTGCACTACACAATTATTCAAGCATAAAATGTGAGGAATTCCTGCTGGACGTGTCTCCTGGATTCACCAGTCGTGCTTAATTTTTTGTTTGAACCTCTGTATAACTTATAGAGATTTGAGCTGTTTTAAGACTGCAGTCATACACTTTGATCTTTGCTGCACTCAGACTAACCGTTAGCTTATCAGTCCTGAAGAACAAACTGTATTTCTCCAAACAGAGGCTGCTCAGGAAGCTAATAGTTACTATGACTTTTACACACACACACACACACACACGCACGCACGCACACACACACACACAGTAAGTATAACATACCTCACACTTTCCATGTCCAAACCTATGCTGCAGACATGAACATGCTATGAGACCTAAACAGACTCCTGGTTGAGGAGAGTAGTTTGTCTTTTGCCTGCTGCTCAGTTTCCTGCATGTCCTGCAGCTGAAGTGTGTGAATGAGGTAGCTGAAACGACTCAGTGCTGTCTTGTTTTCTAAGCATTGTGCCTTTTTCTCCTCCAGCCCCGTCATGAGTACTTTAATGTGCCTGTGTACTGATTGGCTGCCATCGCTGCTGCCGCTGCTGCTGCTGCTGCTGCTGCTGCTGCTGCTATCATCCACCCTGCATGCTGAGCTACTCAGTGCCTGGCACCTTTCTCCCTGCCCTCTGAGCACCTGACATTGTCATTGTTTGGGGGGTGGGGGGTATAACAGCAGTTTCAGTTCAACATGACAGTCATGAAACCGTCTTTTTAAAGAAAACCGCCACATGTGAAAGTAATCGTGTAAAGTTATTTCCAACAGGACTCTCACAACGCCTGTGAATTTGTTCTTTAAAACATCACCAATGTGTTGACTGAGTCATAAACAGATTTTGTGGTGACATCTTGTTACATGACTGTCATTGGGTTACTGAATTTATATACAGAAATATCTGTACCAGCCCTGAACATCTATCTTTATTTTAAAAGCAGCAGATTTTCCTCGTGTGTCATCAGGACCCACAATGTGTTCAAGCTTTGTTTGTCTGAGACAAAATTAGTGTCTAAATCAAGAGCTGGCAAATTTTTTCCTAATAAATAATCACATTAAATAATGAATAAAACTATAAATAACACTAAAACTACATTTGCTAACAATATGACAGTGTTGATTTTAATTGGTGTTTTCATGGGAAAAAACATGTTTTGTTTGTAAATCTGGTCAAATTTAAACACTTAACTATGCAAGTTAATGTTAGTTCTTTAAGAGAAATTAACTAGTATCCCACATTGAAATATCAAAGATGAATCATAAATTATGAAATAACAAATTATTGTTTACTTCAGCTCTTATTATCAAAAGCAAGTCTATTTCTAGTTTTAACTGTTAAAAAATAATTGGCTGTATTTTTGTAGAAACCTATATTTTAGTGATTAATTCACTCAGCCACACAGATTTCAATCATATTTATTGCACCAAACAGCTAAGTTGAATCCTTTTATTGTTGTTATTTAAAACAAATGATGAAATTTTTATTTTATTTTGGGTCAAAATTACAAAGAGCAGCATGTGGCCCCAGAGCCACAGGTTTCCAGCTCCTGGAGTTCTCTAATGTCAGGAACCACTGATGGATCAGGATGACACATGAGTAAAAACCTCATGATTTCTGTTCAATTGGACCAGTGATATTAGTGGTATTTATTCCTGATGGATGTTCTTCCCATTTTGTTTTTCCTCCCTGTGTTTCTGTGCTGCTTCCTCTCACTGTGTGGGGAAAGTCTGCCCCCTGCTGCAGAGACTGCAGCACAGACACACAGCAGCCTCTGTGTTTGAGTAGACTGTCAAGATCTGATCATCAGGATGTAAATTACCTATTTGAACAGAGGAGTTTAAAGAACCAGTCACTAAATCTGATGACATTTACTTAAACACAGACGAGACTCATGATCTTTAAGTTTTGTTTCAAACGTGTCATTTATTTGTTTTGTATTGTCTCACAGGCCATGTCTTTGTTGGATTTTGACTTTAGAGTGTGTACAGTAGAGAATGCACAATAGGTCTTGTGTTTTCCTTTTCTTTCACTACTTATTTTATTGATTTGTCACTGGTTTTTACCTTCTCACTTTGCATCATTATGTTCTAGTTGTGATTTCTAGGAATTGTCAATAGTGTTAAAGTGAATGTGCTCAAATTTTAGCAAAGACTTAGAGAGTTTCTAATAGGCTTTTTGTCTCTGTCTGCTTCAATTTATTATTTTAAATGTCTAAAGAATTAGAATAAATAGATAAGAGGCTCACTCTGAAGGTAAGTGTTTTAGTGAGATTATGCTAATAAGATTTTGCAGTTTGCACAAATTAGGGGAGTAAAAATGTGACAGAAATAACGCACACAAATAGATTAAACTTAAAGGTTATTTATGTAACAAATAATTGCAAAATATATACAAAAAAATCCTTTAATGTGGTTATTATTCATGTGTCCTTCAAGTAATGCTAAGTTTAAACATTGGACCTTACAATAAATTGAAGTGATATTTTGATTATTTTTTATAATAAATAAATAAATAAATCATTAGACTTTGACCAATAATCATGCTGGTGTCTTCTTTTTTTAAACCAAGCTTTTTCAGTTTGTGTAATTTTTCTACACTTCATAGAGTCCAGGATCACATTTAGTAATTAATATTTTAAGGTTTAGCTCTCTCCGCCCAAATGAAATAATTATATAGCCTATATCTGCAGCTATAAGCACTTACAGGTGAAACTCCAAAAAATGAGAATATGGCGCAAAGTCCATTTATTTCAGTAGGTCAAATGGCGGCCCACGGGCCACATCCGGCCCGCCAGACCTTTCCGCCTGCCCCCCCATGCAAACCTTTTTATGTCCTTCGAACACAACTAAAACTACAATCAAATAAGTGACTAGAAATCCTTCATGTGTGTGTTTTTGACTTTTTTTCTGTCTTGCTGCTTAAAATCAGATTGTACACACATTCTATCCACCCATGATGAAGCTCAGACCCTACAGATGCTAAACATGTTCCTTAACTCGCTACACTTGTGAACCTTAAATGGCAGCCCACGGGCCACATCTGGTCCGCCAGACCTTTCAACCTGGCCCCCAAATATTACTGAATCAAGAATAGTGAAAATACATGTTCTACTTTTTTCTATATCAAATTAAACAAACTGTAAACAGCATTTAATATAAAATGACTACAAACTCATAGCTCTCATTCAACAGTGATTTTTTTATTATTTAATCTTCAGCAGTTCTTAGATTTTCTGTTTTTGCGCTTTCCACTATAGCGTGTAATAGCGGTGTTAAATACCTCACTGGTAAACGGCATATTATGCTTGAAGGGTACCCAGGCGGCCTGCAGCGAGACACCTGTTGCCCGCTCTCGGTTAATAATCCCGCTGCAGTGGGAGTATTGGGATTTCAAAGCTGAAATTTTCTTTCGAAGCGCCTCTGACTGTTCAGGATATGACTCCTTGAAGTTTGCATGCTTTGTGTTGTGGTGACGACTCAGATTATATTCTTTAGTAACAGCGACAGTCTTGCTGCAAATGAGGCACACGGGTACAGCATTTCCAAAGCTTGGCAGGATAAATACATATTTTTCTGTCCATTCTTCATTAAAGATGCGGTTTTCGGCTCTGATCTAAAGGCTCAGGAACCCTTTGCAGGTGTTTAGGATTCATTAGCTGTTTAGAGTGTGACACTTTGAGTCTAGAATATTGAACCTTTTCACAATATTCTAATCATCTGAGATTTTGAATGTGGGGTTTGCATCAACTGTAAGCCATAATCATCACAATTATAACAAATAAAGGATGAAATATCTGGCTTTGCATGGAATGAGTCTATTTCATGTAATAGTTTCACCTTTTAAGTTGAATTACTGAAATAAATGAACTTTTGCACCATATTCAAATTTTTACAGTTTCACCTGTAGATGGTTTCCATCTATATGACAGACTCTTCAGTTATGATTAATAATGTATCTTCCTCTCTCTTGTGGGGTGCCACAGGGCTCCATTCTTGGTCCCCTCCATTTTTCCCTTTAACTGCTGCCACTCAGAGTGATTATAACTCAGCATCACCCACCTTTCACATTCTATGTGGATGACCTTCAGATTTGCATGTCTTTAAAGGGCCTGTGTCATGCCATTTTACACCTCCCATAGCAAAGATAGGCACAATATATGATAACATTTTACCGTTGGCAGTAAGGAGATGTAATTTTTTATGAAATATTAGTTATTTACCATTACTTCAACCCGGGAATAAGACGCTTGGATTTGATGAAACCCCGCCTCCCCTTGTGTGAATTCCACAATAGTATACGGCTGCAGACACAGAGACTGCAGATTAATGCTTGCTGCAGATTCACGCCATCATGTCCCACTCAGCGAGTGCAGGCACAAGCACATCACCTCGTTATGTTCTCTCTCCACTGGCTGCCTTTCTGTTTCTGAATAGATTTGAAACTCTTATTGTTAATTTTTACAGCTCCTAATGCAGTGTCTCTGATGTATTTAGATTAGTGTGTGTTGTGAATCTTTGATGTCATTGTCCCAATTGTTTTTGAATGTTGAATGTAGATAACTGGGCTTTGTTTCACTGGATTTATGTTCAGCCATTGAAATAAGCTTTTTAAAACCCAAGCTAAAGACCTTTTCTTATTCAGGAAGGCTTTTACAACTGTGACATTTTATTCAAGACCTCAAACTTTTTTTATTCTATTTATTTTGTGTTTTTAATGATATTCTCAAAAGCTGTCTGGTTAATTTTGAGTGAATAACACAACATTTTTTTCTTTCTGCTCTGATAAAACATCTTCTCTTTACTTTTGTGCTGAGCCTGGTTTTAGGATGCCAAAGTAAGTGTGTCTCCTTTTTACCTCACACTACAAACTCTTGTGAGTTCCGATGGAAGCTCTGAAGAATATCAACAAATCTGTCAGAATTTGAAAGAACACAATAACTTCAAGCAATTGCATTAGTTATAAGTGGATATATTAAGTATTTCTTCTTTTGAACAATCACAATCAAATTATTTAATAAGACACAACAGTAAAATTCAGGCCCCAAACGGTAAAATCATGATCTATGACCACTTTAACACTAGCATGAAACATGAAACAATAATCAGAAATGTTAGGTTTTTTAAAGACTGAACCATTTATTGGTTAATGTTAAAGTAACAATCACATAATGTTGTGTACCTGTACAATACATATTGTCAAAAAATAAAAATAAAAAAATTGGCACACTCCATTTGCAGTACTTGGAGTCTCCTCAGGGCAAAAAACTAAAAGGATTCGATACAGCAGGTTTTTGAGGAAAGTACTAATCCTATTAAAGAGGCATTTTATTGTGGGCAATCAAAGGCACACCTGTGCAATATTCATGCTGTCTAATCAGCACCTTGATATGCCACACCTGTGAGGTGAGATGGATAATTGATAAAGGAGAAGTGCTCATTAACACAGATTTAGACAGATTTGTGAACAATATTTGAGAGTAACAAGTATTTTGTGTTTATAGGAAATGTTTCAGATCTTTGAATTCAGCTCACGAAAAATGGGAGCAAAAACAGAAGGGTTGCGTTTATATTTTTGTTCAGTGTAGATAGGTTGTTAAAAAAACTCAGTTTGGAGAAACATGGATTAGTTCGGATTGGACAGATGAGCTAACAACCAGTTCCACTGGGATCAGTTACAAAGTTTTTCTAAGACCAATCTCAAATGTATAAAACAAACACGGAGATAAATGTCACGTTTGATGGTTATTCCAATTACTGAAGACCCTTCTGTAGTGAGTTCATAGATCTAATACAAGAGCATCTGTGTACAAATTGTTTACCTGCGTTCACACAGAAAGCTAGTTTAACTATATAATTCTGTATGATGGAGCAAAAGTTCATAAAGTAACATTTGAACTAGCTGTAATGAAATGTTTGAGATTAGTGTTGTTTTAAGGTGGGAAAAGCCCTATAAATCTGGTCAGAAATGCTCTCCTTTTCTCCAAACTGAGGTTGCTCAAAAAGCTTAAACAGGTTCAAAATATCTGAACTTTAATCTAAAGTCCCGACATGTTTACATAAACGCGCCAAACACAAATAAGTAGTTGCTTACCGGAATCCTCCTTCATGGTTATGTATGAGTGTGTGTGTGTGTGTGTGTGTGTGTGTGTGTGTGTGTGTGTGTGTGTGTGTGTGTGTGTGTGTGTGTGTGTGTGTGTGTGTGTGTGTGTGTGTGTGTGTGTGTGTGTATGTTGACCTCACTAGAGATGTGGTTCTTCTCTACCCTCACAGGAAGCAGAGACCCCTCGCAGCGTGCTGGAGGAAATTGGACTCACATAAACCCCGTCTTCAGCATCCTCACATCCCTCCATGTGCCAGATACTGTGCTGTATAGCTGACAACACCCATCCACCTCTCAGCAAACACACACATGCACATGTCACTCTGCATCTGTGTTCACCAGTTTTTCATTTTTATTTAAATGTTAAGTGACATGGCATTACCTGTTATCAAGACAAAAGCAGCATTATTTTACCATTGTGCTGCTTTCAGTCCACATCAAGATGCTGTCCCTAAACAGATTGCTGCTTAATTTCAATTTGATCACATCACATGAGTGTGTTTGTGAACAAAGGCAGAAGCTAGCTGTAACTTATCTCATAAAGTATTACATCAGCAGAACCAAAGAGCGTTGCTTCATCTATACATGGTTTTCATGTATTCATGAATTTTAATTTAAAGGGGATATATTATGCAAAACTTACCTTTTGCATCATTTTGTGCTGCCATGTGGGTCTCTACTGCCTCTATAAACACTCCAAACTAGAAAAAAAATCCATACATCTGTTTTCTGTCAGTGTTTTTCAAAAGAATTATTTGCTTAAAACACACTGTTTCAAAAAGTCCCTGTTTGTGATGTCACAAACAGGGAAAGTATAGAACACCCTCTCACCTGGAGAAGAAACAGCACTCCTCCGAGCCCCTACCGGATAACGACAGAGCCCAGCTCATTCTGGAAGGTACTAGAAAGGTTAAGAATTAAAATGTTGAAATCACCTTGAGAGGGATTTTGTGCAATGAACTTCATGAACATGTTTTGTATCGACTATACGGCTATAATAACTTAAGAAAAAACACTCATAATATGTCCCCTTTAAAACTCAGTAATGGTTATAGTTTTAAACTGAACATCATTACTCATTAAAATCTGCTCACTGTGCTCACACTCTATTATCCCCCTGGGGTTTATAAATATGTACAGAGTATTCTCCCAGTTTACAGACCAGTGTCCCTCACACAGCACCTACCGACTGGACTAATAGCAGATTTAACATCAAATGCCTTAAAGCAGTGATTAATGTTTAAAAAGACTATGTTACTGTTTCATTACGAGTGCTTTTTATGGCAAAACGATGTAGCAGATTAACACAATGTATTTATGGTTTTAATGATGTTTTATGTGCAAATTAATTGTTCTTAATTTTTTTACTTTTCTTCCTTGTTTGAAAAATTACAAAAGAATTCTGTTCATTGTAGATTAAAATCAAATCAAACTTTATTTCCAACACAAAGTGCAACTCAAAGTGCTTTACAGGTTAAAATGACCCTATATAACCCTCATTCCCATTCCTCCCACACCATTTTAAAAGCATTGGCATATTCATTACACCCCCCCCCCCCCCCCCCCCACACACACACACACCTAACTCCCGTACACAGACACTTAAGAACATCAGTAAAATGATATTTGGCTGAGTTCAGATGAGCCAGATAAAGTAGGGCAAGGAAACGCCATCAGGGGTCAACTGCAGCAGCCGAGGTACTGACACAGGGTGCAACGGAGAGCGAGGGCACAGACCCCACCTCCAGCCAAGCACTACCCAGAGAGCACCCAGGCAGCAGCAGTCGACCACCACCCTCGAGACAGAGGGCCCCCCCACAGAGGAAACACTGGAAGAAAGATTAAAAGATTAATATAAGATGAATATAAAAATAACGTGCCAATATAATAGTTAAAGTATTAAATAAATAATATGATTATAATAAACAATAAAATAATGTAGAATACAAACAATGATAAAATGAATCAAATAAAATATGCAAAACAAGTAATCAAATTTATTAACTATTAATCAGTTAAAAGCTAAGCTAAAAAGGTGGGTCTTGAGCCTGCTCTTAAAAACATGAACGGTCTCTGCGGCCCTGAGGTCCTCCGGCAGCCTGTTCCAGAGGCGAGGGTTGTAACACTGAAAAGACGCCTCGCCATGAGTATGTGTCCTGACCTTAGGGATAACCAGGAGACGGCTGCCAGAGGAGCGCAGAGGCAGCGAGGGTTTGTATGGTAAAAGCAATTCTGAGAGATAAGAAGGCCCAAGACCATTAAGACACTTAAAAACCATTAAAAGAACCTTAAAATCGATCCTGAAACATACGGGGAGCCAATGCAATGATTCTAAGACGGGTGTAATGTGCTCCCGCCTCCTGGTCTTCGTCAGGACACGTGCTGCTGAATTTTGTAAAAGTTGTAAACCTGAAACGCTCTTTTTGGGAAGACCAGAAAGCAGGGCATTACAGTAGTCTATTCTACTGGTGATAAAACCATGCATCAGCGTCTCTGTATTAGCCCGAGAGAGAATGGGGCGGACTCTGGCAATATTTTTTAGATGATAAAAACCTATTTTAGTAATGTTTCTAATGTGAGGTAAAAAAATCAGCTCAGAGTCAAAAATCACGCCCAGGTTCTTCACTTGTTGTGAAGGATTAAAAGACAGTGATTGTAATTTTGGTAAAAGTCTCTCTCTCTGAGCCTCAGGACCGATAACTAAAACTTCAGTTTTGTCCTGGTTGAGCTGGAGAAAGTTTTCTGCCATCCAGGATTTGATGTCTAAAATGCAGTTAAAAAGTACGTCCATTGGCTGTGTGTCATCAGGAGACACGGAGATGTACAACTGTGTATCATCAGCGTAATTGTGAAAGTTCACTCCATGTCTCCTGATGACACCACCAAGTGGGAGCATATAAAGGTTAAAAAGCACTGGGCCTAAAATAGAACCCTGGGGCACACCACATGTAGATTGCTACCTGAACAGCCTCTGTTCAGAAAAATAGAGCTTATTTCAAACAGATGGAAGCGCTAATGGATAGTCGGAACCAAAGTGTATTGCTGCTGGCCTGAAACAGTTTTAAATATGTAAACCTTTATTGTAATTTTATTTTTATGTTACATGATTATTTATGGTGTTTTGTGGGTATTTTCAAGCATAATCATCAAAATGCAGCACTTCTGGTGTATTTAGGAGTTAAGTCCTGCAGGAATTACTCTGTTTCTGCTCAAATAACCATGTGGTGTAAACACGGGGTTGTAAAAGATTTATAAAATAATATTTGCATGAACCAGTATCAAACTTGAAAGTGACTCAGGGGCTGGGTATTTTTGAACCGGACACTTTTAGCATGTCAAAATGGTTTAAATGGACCCGACAGAAAGTTAGAGAACAAATTTCACGGTAGGTTCTGGAAATGCAACAATATTAATTTTTCTACTGCCATCATTTTCATAATTAGGTTATTTTTTAGGTTATTTTAGCAGGAATATTAATATCCTGTTGGACTTGACCCCTGAATAAACTGGGAATGCTGCTGGTGGTGATGTTTAGGCTTGTAAACAACCACAGAAATCCATGAAAATAACTATTTAATGTCGAACCAACAGCAGTGTTCAGGTTTTAAATTACTATCACATGAACTGTTGTGAAATTTAGGAAAACAACTTTTACGACAGCAGCAGTCTACTTTATTCTAAGCTGATTCCTACTAGCCTTTAACCCATCAGTCCTTCACGGCTGAGTTCCATTCTTCTGACCAGCAGCAGGAAGCCTTTCATCTTTGTTACTCTGATTAATTTATCATTTACATTTTTCAATATGGAGCAAAGCAACAACTGAAACATGGGCATCAAAACCAGTGCTATTGATGCTCAAAGGTTAAAGGTTGAATATGGAACATTTTAACAAAAAGTTTTATTTTTAAAAAATAATATCTCCACAGGGCGTTTAGAGGTGTGCAGAATGAATGTACGTTTTTTCCTTTAAAAGCTATATTTAAAAATTTAAAACAAAATTTTATTTTCATGGGCACGACACTGGATTTATATTTACATCTACCAGCCACTAGAGGGCACCATTGCAGTAAAAAGTCCGCTCGGCAAGGCGAGGCTGGGACTGTGTAAAATGGTGGATTCGACAAGTCAAGCAGCTGATTCTGAGCCCAGAAGATGTTCTAACGGTAAATACTGTTGTAAAATAAACGTATTAGTAGAAATGAGTCCTTACCCTGTACGATTCATCACTGGACATGGTGCTGGCTGGTCACGTCATGTATCAGCAGTGAACCAACACCCCTACGACTGGAAAATTTGTTCTGTTGTTGCAATACCACCTCTGAACACTAGATGTTGGTATAGTGTCCGTGTTCCATATTCAACCTTTAAGTCGTCGGTTTGGTAGCATCACTACAAGCAAGGACATAAAGCCTAACTGTTAATTCATTCTCTTTGCTCAGCTTTGTTTATGTGTCTAAATTTTCCTGACTCGCTGCAAAACCCCCTTTAAAATATACAATTAATAATAATGGTAATAATAATCTGGAGGCTGAAGCACTAAATGTTTTTGTTAGTCACTGATTTTGGTTGATTTCTGAAAATAATTAAACCTGATGCAGTAAAAATAAAACCATAACTGAGAAAAAACAAGAATTTGTTGAGTTTTGGATTGGTTTCTGAAAAGATGGCTCCTTCTTCTGAATATATGAATCTAAATTTATATTTACTTAGAAAACAATGATTTGTTAATTGTTTTTAAAATTAACATTCAGATTATTTTGAGTGAAAACGGATCAAATGGAGTAACAAACGTTTTCAATCTCACTTTTTGTTCTAATAAATATGTGAATATTTATGTATAAACCATTGAATTTGGGAAGCAAAATAAAAAATATAACAACACTTTATGCACTCTAAAGTAAATAAAATTGTTTATTACTATGATTGCAACAACAAAAAATATAAAACGATTTTTATATAGCCTCTAAAAATAAAAATCATGAGGCACTTTACAAGAACAAAAAATAAAAAAGTTAATAAAAATATATAAATATATATAAAAATGATTTTAAAAATATAAAAAGAAGGAAAATTGAAAAATTTAAATTGAAAAATGAAGAGGACAAAAATGCATAAGAAAAATGTGAAACAGGATCCTGAGAAAGGCAGAAATGGTAGAGATAGCAGCATGAAAAGAAGGAAGTGAGAGAGCAATAGCACCATAATGCTCTGTAGGATATTGGAGTTATTTTATGCATTTAATATTATTTTAAGTCACCTGATTGAGCAGAAAAATAAATCTTCACAAGTATAAAAATACACATTGATGAAGGACTGTGTGTTTGCACCCGATCACTTCCATACACAACTTGCAGGACATAAACTGTGCTGTTTCTATTTTACATTAAAACTCAGTGTTTTTATGTTTAACTGATGGTTTTCTGTATTTTTACATGAACGAAACTTTATCGTCAGTCTTGTTTTTACTTCTGTTTGTGTCTGAGATGGAAAAGAGTCAAAATCTTGTTTCATTTGAGCAATTAAAAGAACTCAAAGCAGAAAAATGCTGCCATGAAATGTGTGTTTTTTCCTCTTTCTTTCATTCTTTGCTAGACACACACACACGCACACACACACACTCAGAGAGAGAGAGAGAGAGCAGTGGTAATATTTTTTTCCAACAGGACAATGATCCATCCCTGTAATGCGAGGAGGTAACCTTTGGACTGTTTCTGCTCTGAAGCTGAACCCCATTAGGAGTTTGGCTGTTTCAGAAGCAGGTGGACTTCTTAAGATTCTTTCAGATGCCCTCTTTCATCCTTAAACATCACTTTTATTTTTTTCTATTTAAAAAACATGTCTTCATTGGGTTGCACATAAAACAATCAGGACCACAAAGTGAATTTGTAAGTGAAATTGTTCTCACTGTTTTGGGACCAGATGGGATAGCATTTTCATGAGGAGCTCATCTTCTTCCAGCATCACCATGGTAACAGCATACAATTACTCAGTCAAAATGAAACTGCACATCAAGAGGGTTTAGCCAAAGACAATTTCCTTTGTCCTGCCATCAAATGAATCATCACAATTGTTTCGATGAGTGAGTTGAAGTATATTCTTACATGATCAAGAGATTTTATAAATTAGCTTGCAGCTGAGAGAGCTAGATTTTGCTCCCACGTGGTTACCTCTGCATTATAATCAACTCACAGCAGCACCTGGAACAAAAACACTGGTATAGCCCATAGTTTTGTAGATTATGAACAAATGCTAGACATGTTGTCAGCTGTAATTTGAGTGTATTCACACTAAAACAGAAGGAAGGGGCGGGGGATAATCTTTTGATCATTTAGTGTTTTAAAACTCCCTGGTTGTCTTTTAATTGTCAGTGTATACATGCTTTATATACAGGTACAGCTAAACAATATTATGAAAATGTTCAATTATTGTCACTCATTTCAGAAAACTCATCTATTATGTAGAATTATTACATATAGAGTGAAATCTTTCAACCTTTTATTTCTTGTAATTTTGACAATTAGCTTACAGATCATGAAAAAAAATCAATGTCTCAAAAATTAGAAATATGTGAAAAAGATACATTTTGGATGCAGATGTCACACCCTAGTCAGCTAATTACCTCAAAAACACATGAAAAGATTTCCTGGTCTCTCATTCTGGGTCAGCAGGCTTACTCTCATCATTGGATCAGAAACCAAAATGTTTTTAATAAAACAGTCCTTATTGTATATTCTGTCTAATAGAAAATAAAAACATTTCCCTGTTACCTTGGTGTTTCTTTATATCGGATAAGGCTTGAAAATTCTGTTTTTGGATTGTTTTAACATTATTGTTGTAATGTCACAAAATATCCGCAAGAGGGCAACAGCTGCCCAGCAAAAGAAAAAGATACCTAACTTATTCGTTCATAACCCTTAAATGAACCCCTGAAATAGTTGTTGTCATATATGTTCTACTTCACCTTCATTTAAATATATCACAACGTTTTACCATGTTTTCTGATGTAATGTGTTTATTCTAATGGGAGCTTCAGCATCAAGAACCCGGAAAAAGGCCTGAGACTGCGGGTCTGAGAACAACGGGGCCTGAGAATGTTGCCCTCCTCGTTGCTAACGGTAGATGGCACGCGCGGGCTGCTGCCTGCTCGTGCCCCACTTGTTGTCCGTGTCCATGGATGGGGCTGGTTTTAGCTTAGCTCATTTAAACTCTCCTCTCTGTGTCAGCGACTTGTTCTTGGATTGTTTCACGAAGAAGCAGGAGACGGGCTGTGCTCTCGATATTTAAACTCGCCTCGTTCTAGGTTTAAAGCGCGAGTTAATTAGTTTTATCTTTAACATCGCAAACTTGAAAACAGGAGATGAAGTATGTGTAACGCAAAACCGGGATTTAGCCGTTTGCCAGCCAAGGAAGGTCTCGTGTTCACCGGTTTATCCATAAATTGAGTTTTCAGGTAAGTTCAGTTGTACAACCGAGAGTTTCGTGTTCATTTTTGAGTGATTTAACTAAAAATTGTGAAAGTTACTTTTAACATAGAGCTTATGTTTACTAAACGAATGTTACCGATGTTTGTTTTAACTTTATTTTGTAAGTATACCGAGCGAGCATGGTTTCCATTGTGTTGCTCGAGGTTGATGATGTTTTAAGAGCATTAGCTTAAACTCAGACCGTCTGGAGTATGACAGCAGGACTTTAATGAATGTTACAGATTTATATTAGGTTTGGTGAAACATCTTTTCTGAACATTCATAAGTTCTTTTCAAATTAAGAGCTCTGTCACTTCACTGGTATATTAAAGAAAAGAGTTAAAAATACACTAATATTCTTTATTATCACAGAATGTATCCCACTCAATCATCAAGAGGCTTTTTTACCTTCAGTCAGTGAGATTCATTTCTTTATTATAGGTGTACTATAGGACCACATTTAGCTTCACTTGGAGAATATGATACAGTAAAATGTAATTGTTTTTCTATGATAACAGTTATTTTTAAGATGATGTTTTATACATAATAGACCTTTGCAATAACGAGGCGTTATTCATTTATTATATTGACATAAAATATAAAAACACTAATGCTTAATGCCAACTTTATATTGTGCATTATTGGAAATAAAGTGGTGTTAAACAAATTGAGAGAAATGAATAAATACACAAACTGGACTAAGAAAAAAAATCATTTTTATCAACACACTTTTTAAAACAAGAAGCCAGATTCTTCAACGTATTTCATCATGATTTATTGCAAATTTTAATCGGTATAACACTTGAATATAATGGAAAATAGACCTCTTAAATCTCCTAAATGCCATCTCTTTGAATAAACATTAATTTAATCTCTAAGAGAATTTTATGATTATCTGTTACATGAATGGTCATATTTCTCTACTTTTTAACAGTACAATGGATGCTGAGGGATATATACGCCATTCAGAAGCCGAGAACTTTTGGCATGTGTCTCAGAAATCAGGAGATCTGGATCAGAGGAGCAGAGATGGAGAGGGCGTGAAGCTGGTGCCCGTTTTTCTTTCAGGAGGTGCACCTTGGGGTTTCACACTCAGAGGAGGACTGGAGCACGGGGAGCCGCTGCTCATCACCAAGGTAAATAAATAAAAACAAAGCCCTTTTACATAAAAAAACAGATGTGTTGCATCCAAGTTTCTTGGTTGCAGAGCACAATTTAATTTTCTTTTATGAAGTATTTAAAATTCCTTATTTAAAACAAACTCCCTCTTTAAAATCTCATAACAGTTCACACATAAAAACATTCATATGTATTTATGTATTGTTACAATCTCTTTAGTATGTTTTTATGTGGTGGCTCATCATCTTACATATCTGTGTTTGGTTTGCACCAGATAATAAAAGCAAACTACAAAAACTAGAGAGAGCAGCTGAGAGTTCACGATCAATAATAAACTGGTGATAATTTAATATTTCATGTTCTACTGATCACTGCAGATGATTTCCTGAGTGTTTTTTCTGTCCCAATTCAAGACAACAAAATGAAAAATGCAAATGCAGAAATGATGATGACTCATTTTAATATAGTGAACACAGAGCTCTCTGTCTCATTCTGTGAGATTATTTATATGAGCATGTTGTTTGCAGCCTGTCTAATATTAGTCTGTTAGTTGCCAATGCACTTCCACACAACAGGAACTAGTGAATTATTTGTCACGAGGAATTATTTCAAGGAAAATGAACTCAGACATTCTAGCAGGTCAATGTGATCCCATGAAATATTTCAGCTGAAAAAATGAACTCAGTATTTTGTAGAAAAAGTTTTGGTTTCAAGGTGAAGTTTCTAATATTGAATTTATTTCCACAATCAAGCTGAAAATCTCTTCTTTTGTTCCTGGTACTGTTATCTACATACCTGCTGGCTAAGGGCATTGCTTTTAGGCACAGTGGGCTTAATCATACATGGTAATCATTCAGGTGTGCTCTTATGGAAAACAAAAAATTTGAATGTGGTTAAAGGTGCATGAAGTAAGAATGACATCATGTGGTCAAATTTGGGTACTGCAGTTCATGTATCAAAACAAATAAGTCCACTCAGACCAACTGTTGCCAGTTATTGATCAACACCAGAAGTTAAAAAGAGTCATATGCAGTAACTTAATAAGTAGATAAATACATTTCACTGTAATATCGAGTTGCTGGTATTTGAAAAAGTAGCTTGAGATATTTAGAGATGACAATTTTTTTCTCGTTCACTGTTAGCATTGTTAGCTCAGCGTTAGCCTCTATCTTTCTTTACCTGATATTAGAGTAAAACAAAAAGATGCTGTGGCTTCTTAGGGATACAAGAAATAACTTAAGGGTCGCTTTACAAAACGCTGCTGCCTTTTGCCAGCCGGTGTCAAAATAAAAATACCGGCGCTGCAACATTCGCTGGCGCAGACTCGGCAACCCCACAGGCGCACAAATTATAAACAGTAGCTACGTTTATCTCCAGTAAAAAATACCGTCGGCAACAGACCACTTTTGTTTACCGCCCGCCATGTTTTCGATCTGTCCTGAGCATGCGCAGAGGCGAAAAGAGGGCACGCTGAAGTTGCACACATGCGCAGTGGGCATTATTTTACCCCAACGATCCGAATGGCTGTGTACATGGACGCCAATCGGATTGACGATCGGACAAAACCACCTCTCTCAATCGGAATGAAATTTCATTCGGATCAGGCCTAATCGGATCAGAATATTCTGACGAATTTTTGAACCGATAGGGCGTTCAATCCGATTACTTGTGCCCATGTAAATGTAGCTAATGACTATGTCCCTCTTTAGCTATTTTGAAAGAGGAAAACCTGACAACCCCCCATCCTGCTGAGAAGGAAATCTGTTTCAATGTAACTTCCTTCCAATATGATTGAGTCATTAGACTGTTTTGTGATTATTTCACTGTATTGTACCTTTAAAGTGATGAACAATGTCATGTTAACATGTTATTGTCATCTGGAACTGAACTGTGTTTAAGGCCAAGTTTAAACACCCTAGACTGTCTCTGAAGATTATTCTTTTTCAGACCCATCTGGGCACGTGGCTACTTCTTAAAGAGAGAATTTGTGATCTTTTATCAAGTGTTCAGAGTCCACTAAACATTTGTAAGTCAGAGCATGGATTGTGTGTTTATTTTTGTACCACTATTTACTTAAATAGCAGTTATAAGCTACAGGATAAACACAGTACCATTGAAAAGGCGAGTTTCTCTGAAGTCCCACCGTAACCTCACTTCTCTGTTGACTCTATAATGATTTACCTTACTTGTTAATTAGAAACGGTGAAATACCAGCACCTGTTTGTTGAAAGCTGCTGCCCTTCTCGAGTTCTGTTTATCATTCCTGTATTGACACAAAAGAGGGGTCCGAAGTTCATTCCAGATAATCCACCGTAGGACAACCTCATTACCACTAGCTTTACAAAAGTGATGGAAATGGCTGTAATTCTGACTATTATAACTATTTGAAGCCATTCAGCTGTGAGATTAAAGGGAAGGGTTACGCTGCTGATAGCTCGAGGTGAAATATTTCCCAATTTGGCTCCAGTCTCCAGCTTGGATTATTACTGCACCTAACTATTAATATTTAGTCACTGACTACCCCATCTGTACCTCAGTGACCAACAAAAGTCCACCTGTTTACATCAGATGGTGAGGTTTGTACTCTGCTTTATTGTTTTTGTTCCGTAGGCATAACACTTAATTGTTTCCATTGGATTTTCTGCAGACATGTTCAGATTTTTCTAGGTAATATCATAGAAAAACATTCATTTATAGGTTAGGCTTGTAGGCATTTGAAGCTTTCTTGAAAGAGCTCTTTTTTGTTGTTGTGACCTACGTTGCATGTTTAAATATCTCACCTGAACATTAACTGTCTCGCTCGGTTCTGCTGGATTAAATGCGAGTATGAAGAGTTGTTAGCAGAGCCGGTAGCAGACGAGGAATGTTGGAGCTTTTCTGGATGTTCTTTGAATTAAAAGTTACAACCAGGAACTTTTTAATGGTTGTGACTTGTGATCTTTTTATTTTCTCAGATGAACGGTTGGTTTGGAGTACTGTCATTAAATTATTTGTTTTACCCTAACCCTTATCAAAATGCAACAACACCTACCTCTATATATTTACACGAGTCTCTTGGCTTCTTTGGACAAATATGTGAACATAATTCAAACATATTTATACAATAAGAACATTGAAGAACTTTGCTTGTTTACAGTTGATAGATGAGGAAAACAAGTATATTTTTATTGTAGATGGGTGTGTACTATCATTTTGTGAGTGATGTTTTAAAGTAGCACTGAACTGGTACATTATTAATACAGTGAATGTGTAAGATGGTGATGTGGAAGTGAGTTTCTGGCAGGTTTTAGTGTTTCTGACAAGCTTCTCTGCATTTTATGTGTTTTATGAGAGAAACGTTTTTCCCCTTGAATTCACCTTTTTCGGTTTGGGTTCTTCTGTGTATTTTTTCAGCTTGTTTTAATAAAATATAATAAAAAAGGGCCCATAGTTTGACATGTTCAGAGTATTGGTTAAAAAATATCCTGGATCTAATTAAAGTTCTCAGCATTCCACTCATAACTCAGGTTATGCTTGAGGTCCTCGAGGATTTAAAGTTCTTAGTTTCAATAAACTTAAATAATCCTGTTTTACACAAGACATCTGGACACGCACCTCATACATATCGTTCCTCAGCTAGGATCTGACTTTATATGGGAAAAAAACTATTGTTGGCTTTTTGTGAACCAGTACCAGGCATACTGCAGCAAATACTTTAGCTCTTACACATTGTGGTAAATCACCTGCAGGTAAACATGTTTTACCAATTACTCGGGCTGTTGTGTGGCAACGTTATGGGCTAAATTTGAGCACTCCAGGACTGCTCAGCCTCTGGAGCAAATATTATTTTTTAGAGAATAAAATGTAGGTGAATGGCTGAAAAACAGGATTCAAGGTGAATTACTAACAGTCCAGGCTTGGAAACAGAGAATAAGGACTACTACTGTATGCTGTTTCATTAATGTTCTTTAAAGGTAACAAGTATTTTTGTTTTGAATTGTCAACCTGTTAACTATGTACATTTCAAACAGTGTTAGAATCTCTGTTGCTTTGAAATAAATTGTTACAGTTGCACAAGTTCATAAAATTTGGAACATTTAGTTTTCAAGATTGTGCTGCAAAAGCAGCAGCATTTCAGGGCAGCTCTCGCTTCTTTACTTCTCTTTTAATTCTTTCCTCGTCTTGTGTGGAGTGTTTTTAATGTATTTAAGATGGACATATATTGTCTTAACCGCACGATCCACAGGAGTACTTTTGTGCTGTATTATTTTTTTTTTTACCTTTTGGGAACGCACTGAGAAATTTCTCTAGCTTCAAGCATGGCTCCATTGTTTACACCAGGGATCAGCTTTTGGCTCTACAACCACCAACACTCCTCTGCACGGAAACGCCGGTCCTGCCTCCAGGAATATATAGGAAAAGAAGAGGCTGCAGAGCGGGACTTAAGATCCAGGAAGAAACAGAAATATAAGCCATATCTACCCTCCATTATTATGGGAAATGTGTTTTCTCCCCAATAAAATCGACAAACTCACAGCGCTGATCAGGCTACAGCGGAACTACAAGAGGTGTTTGTCCAACAATAAGCCCTGGTTGACCCCTGAGCTCAAATCCCTGCTGAACGATAAGAAGAAAGCGTTTATCGCTGGAGACAAAGAGGAGCATAGACGAGTCCAGAAGGAGGTCAAACACAAGATCAGATGGACAAAAGACGGGTACAGAAAGAAGCTGGAGGAACAGCTGGGGCAGAACAATGCTCAAGGTGCATGGAGAGGCCTCAGGAACATCACTGGACACAGTGGGAGGAGTGGTGCTGGTGGGACCGTTGAGAAATATCAGAACTGGGCCAATGAGCTTAATCGGTTCTTCAACAGGTTTGACTCCAACCCCCCACATCTGCAATAGGCACCACTACCCCCCAACCACCTCCACTCAGTCGATCTCTCCCTGCCCCCTAAATTCACACCACTCCACCCCACCCCCTCATCAACTACCCCCCCCCACAGCATCACACCCTCCCTTGCTCCCCCCTCCTTCTAAAATCTGACCAGGTGAGGAGAAAAATGAGGCGGCTTAAGAACAGGAAAGCTGCAGGACCTGATGGGATCAACCCCAGACTTCTGAAAGACTGCTGACCAGCTTTGTGAAGTGGTCACACACATGTTCAACCTGAGCCTTTGTCTGGAGCAGGTCCCCATCCTGTGGAAGACCTCCTGTGTGGTTCCAGTTCTCAAAACATCACATCCCAGGGAACCAGAGCACTACAGACCAGTCGTCTTCTCAAGTGCTTTCAACACCATCCAGCCATCTTTTCTGCAGCAGAAGATGGGGGGTGCAGGAGTGGACGGACATCTGACTGCATGGACCATCAACTACTTCACCAACAGGCCACAGTACGTGAGGCTGCGTAACTGTATGTCTGAGGTGGTTGCGTGTAGTACTGGAGCTCCGCAGGGTACGGTGCTCTCACCCTTCTCAGATGACTTGGCCATTGTCGGCTGTGTGTCTGAGGGAAATGATCTGGAGTACAGGTGAGTGATAATGGGACTTTATGGACTGGTGTGAGCGTAACCACCTTTTCGTAAACACCAGTAAGACAAAGGAAATGATGATTGACTTCCAGAGAAACAGTCCTGCTCACTCATCCGGTAAACTTCCAGGGTGCAGACATTGAGGTGGTAGATATCTTTAAGTACCTGGGTGTTCACCTCAACAGTAAACTGAACTGGTTCCACAATACAGATCCTCTGTATGAGAAGGGCCAAAGACGACTCCACCTTCTGAGGAGACTGAGGAGTTAATTCCCATCTATTAAACTTTTTTTTTTCATTCTGTTGTTGGCTTTGTTATTCATTATGGTGTGGTCTGTTGGGGTGCAGGCAGCTCTGACCAAGATGGGAAGAGACTGAACAAGCTAGTTAAGAAAGCTAACTTGGTTCTGGGCTACCCACTGGATTCGGTTGAGGACAAAGGAGGATGTTGGTGAAGCTGACCTCCATCTTGGAAAACCACTCCCACCCACTATTCCACTTTGGAGGCCATGGACAGCTCTTTTAGTGGCAGATTGAGACATCCAAGATGTAAAACAGAATGCTGCTGTAGGTCATTCATTCCCACTGCAGTAAGGCTGTATAACTCCACAGTTAAACTATTACTGGCATTATCCTGTTACACACTAACATCAGTGCAATTGTCAGTACGTGCGCATTACTTGTGCTATACACGGATGTACATTTGTATGTTTGTGTCCTTGATGTTGCTTCTTTTGGAAACGCAATTTTCTATTTTTATTCAGTATTCTAATTGTTGAAGGTTTTAATAATAGCTTACTGTGTATGTGTATTTACCTGTACTACTGTTATTATTACTTATTACTATTTTTTTCTTCTTTTCTCTAGGTGTATGTGCTGCATTATTGAGTGAATTTCCCCACTGTGGGATTAATAAAGTCTATTCTATTCATACATTAGACATGCAATTGCTGTGAAATAATCTGAGATTCTTGTGATATTCAACTGGTTTCGATGATTTCTCGTCCCATTCTGGAAACTGCAACACTTCAGCACTGCAGTGTTGATGAGAAGCGACACACGTCACTAGGGTTAAATTAGCCTAATCTACCCCGTGGCTCAGAACTTAGTGGAAACACAACAAACCAGGGCTGAAACAAATGTTAATGGTCCAGAGTAATTTAGTTCTGGGGAGAATAGTTCAGGGTAACATTGTTAAAAGTTAAAGCAACACTAGAATTTAACCTGCGTTATGAGTGTAGGAACTGCTACTAACAAACCCACCATTAATTATGGCCAGATCACTCTGTAGTTTCTTATCTGTTTGGTTTTTGCTTTGGTTTATTGTTTAACTGTCATAATGTATCACTGCTAGAAGTGCTGCTTTCTGTCACAACTCTGAGGGAATATCTGTAAAACAGTTTTAAGAACACACACATGCTAATATCTGTAAAAGAGCTTTAGGAAACCATTATAAAATACTTGTCAAGCATAAGACAGCTGACTAAGTACTACAGTTTGCACCTGCAGATTAAGAATTGTTCATTATTCTATGTTCTTTAGGATTTGGTTGTTTTTCCTTTCTTAAAATTTAAGAATACTGTTGAACAAATATGGAGTCGAAGTCTGGAAATTAATACCAGTCCCCTAAATAGTTGTCAGTAAGTTGACAGGCTGCCACGTATTCACCAAGTGTTGAAATGAAAATAGAGGTTGGGGAAATCTGTTTCCTCCATTCAATAAACTGTACACGCAGATTTGCGTATAGTTTACACAATGTCTCTGACACCGTACTTTAGGGTACGGACAGTGTGAGCCTTAGTCAGGTTGGACACATTTTCACTCCCAAGTCAATAACCTTTTAACAAACTGGTGGTAAACCATAGACTTAGATCTAGAGATCAGTTAAGATCTGTTGATTTGGTTTTGTGCCCCTTAAATACACCTAAGGAATTCAAGTCTGCAGAACACCTCCTGGTTATTGATACCAATATTAATGCAAATCCGTGTTTACAGTTTAGTAAACTGAGGAAAGGAATTTCACCAACCTCCATCATTTCTACACTTGACCTTAACCAAGTAACCAGGTGCCAGATCTGTTGGCTTGTACTATTTTAAGTGTTGCAACTCACAGCAAGAATGTACAGTTGTATGTATTTAAAGAGCTGGAGTTGTAAATGTCACTAAAGTAGTAGAAGCCTCAAACTAAACAAGAAGGAACACTGGGTGGGTGACATGAGCTTGCTGTTTCTGGTGCTTTGTCAAACTACAAAGACTATTCATACGTGTGTGTGTGTGTGTGAGAGAGAGAGAGAGAGAGCATAAGAGGTAAATGCTCCAGCCATTTGCCAGCAGAACAGACACATGCCTCACACTCATCACCACCACATCCTTCCCTTCATGACACAAAGACAGACACAAGGCTATTTTTTTAGGATGCTGAGGAATTCAGGATGGCTGCAGTTGGACTGATTACAGCCTGGGGGAAGATGGTCAACAAAGGATGTGGTATGGCTTACACTGATTGGGAGTCTCTAGTGAACTGTTTTTAGAAACTGTGACTCCTGCCTTGATGTTGCAAGAATTTTACTTTTATTAGATTTTTTTTTCTTTGCTGAAGCTTCTGCTGACATTTAGTTTCTTTACATAGAATCATGTTTCTTGTTAGGCTCTGTTTTACAAATGTACCTCCAGGCTCTTGTGGGGAGGTTGTTGATCTAGAAAACGTCATTCTTTTGAATGGACTGTATATACAACCGTTTGTAGAAGACAGTACATTGTCAGTGGGTTTTTTAAACCTGATGCAAACCTTATGTTGAAATCTCAGCGAAGGCATAGATTATAGCTTGTAGTTTTATCTGTTTTTTTAGGGAAAACATTTAAAGGGACACTAGGCAGTTTAGGCTTGCTTTAATACCTGCTAGTGTCCATTTTAAATCACTGTTATAAAAACAAACTGTTTTCCCCTCTCCCTCGCTGTGCTTCTGTGTTTTCAAACCAGCTGACCACATATTAAAGTTATACTTGCAAGCACAATAGCATGATCAAGAGGTCTGCATCCAATTTGAATCCTTCTTTATCTCTGCGCTCTCGCCATTCAGAAAATGCTTTTCTCGTTGTTGTCTCTTCAGTTAACATAATACAGGAAATTTCTGGGAAAATACTAATATGGGAAGACGGTTGGAAATGGGTAAATTACAGGAATTTGCTGGCCAAAACAGGAGACTTGACAGCTATGGTTCTGAGGTTTAAACATGGATTGCCATAAAGCGTTACTGCTTCTCGTGAGATACGTGACTTTGCAAGACTTCAGGTCATCGTTCCGGAGAGGCTCAAGTTGAAAATTCTGTATTCTCCCCATAAGGAGCAGAGGGGGCTGAGAAACTATTCATTCACCCAGTAAAGGGTCATTTTAGGCTGAACATGAAAATAGTCTCCTACACCTATCTCCTGCATTAGCTTCTGATAGAAAATAGACAGTTAAAAGCTAGGATTTCAAAAGCCTGACAGTGTGACATCACAATGTCACTTAACATTCATGGACTCGCCCATCTTGACTCATGACGGAAGGCTGTTAGTTTAGTGTCCAGGAACCAGCAGACAACGTCTCGGCTAGTAGAAACTAACCGTTAGCATTGGTGACTCCACCACACGGCAAAACTCCTCCACGGTTGTGGTTTTTGTGGAGATAAAACATCAACGTTGTAGAGTAAACGAAGTCAGTGGTAGAGTCGTCTTGCTGTCAGCCAATCAGAGGTGAGATGTCCAAATATCAGGAAATAAGACTCCAAATCCTGTCATCTGATCTGTCAATCTTCTAGATCCTGAAACAGGCGCACCTGGGCTTTTTATACCCAGAGTACAACTTAAAGACATTCAATCCTACTAGAGAACACTGCAAATGTATTGATTCAATCAGTGAACCACACCCGACATAGCTGTTGCTTGTTCTCTAGAAAAATGCAATTTGCTTTCCAATATAGATGCAGCCTCTCGCTTGGTTATAGCTGGTATTGGCTGCTGCCAATATGAAATGCCTGTAAGAGTTGGGGCTTCAGAAGAAGAAAAAAAATAATAGGCCAATAAAACTTTATTAACATTTTCTACCTGGCCTCTAACAGCTCTGTCAAATCACTCATTCAACAGAAATTTTAGCTTTGTGATGGAATACAGCTCATTATTTTGTACCTCTGCCCAGTTGAGATGAGTCAACCTACTATTTGAACCAGAATAGTTTTCCATTTTGAGTAATGCACGAGTGTTTTGTATCCGTTTTCAACTTTGTAACTGACGGTAAATGTATCAGTGTTTCTCTACAAAATACAACACCATATCAGGACCAGGTCAGGAATCCTGCCAGCCAGCATGAAAACCTTCAGTCCGCCCTGCTTAACCCTCCATTACAGAAAAACATCTCCAGCTTGATTAGGCTCCAGCTTTCAGCTCTGAGAATGAGGGCCATATAAGACATCGGGGTCTGTAAACCTACACATATTTCTTGAGTTGAGTCATGTTGACCCCTTTCACAGGTTGAGTGGAGAACTGATAATCAGCTGCAGAGCGTGGCTCTTGGTGTGTTAATGTGCCAAATGCTAAGCAACAGCTCACTGCTTTTCTTTCCACGCTGAGCTCTGCAGTCTCACAATCTCACATCTGATTTCTGCTTGAGGACAGCACTGACCTTAACGTTTTCTACTTTGACTCCTTACAAATGCCAAGCTGTGGTTGTGTTACAGTTAGTTTAATATCTTCTATCTTGAGTCAACCTTTATGTCAGTATGTCTTCTCCTGAAAATTCCAAACTAGAAGTTATGAATTCAGCACACTGCTCTTTTCACTATTCATCCCCTTGTGTTATTTCAGATGTCTGCCTTCAAACAAACACAATACTGTTTGTTTTCAGATCATGCCACTGCTTTGGACAGCAGCTTTTGAAGTGTTTTGTTGCCTTTGATTTTGGTTTTCAGAAGCTGGCCTGCTTGCTGGTCATTTTTAGTAAATGGTGTGGAGTGTATCCTCTCACTGTTGGACTATAAATCTACAGAATTTGGACTTTCAGTGTTTCAGCACAAGGCTAATATTTATATTGGTGTTTGCTGGTGACACTTGAATAAGACATGGCAGAGAATAACTTTTTTCTTTACATATCTAGTGCAAAATGTAAAACATATAAGTTAGGGTGTTTTTAACGTTTGTATAAACCATGTGTGGGAAGTGGCCATAACCGCATGGAGTAACTGCTAATCAATTTTCAGGAATTTAGGGCACTAAACATAAAAACAAATACTGCTAGCTTACACTGTGACATTTGGCACCCAAATGTTGTATATGAAGATTAATACTTTTAACTTTTCGTTCTTTTTAAAACACAGTTAGGAGATCTTTTTTACCTTTTTATGCTGCCATCACTGTGGCCTTCTTCTGAGCTAGGCTGCTAAAAGCAGCCTTCAATTCCGCTTCCGTTTATGTAGAAGTAAAAATAAGAATAAGACTAATATTAATATCCTGACCAGCACTGACTCTGATGGAGACACGCTACACAAGCAGCCTAAAAATGTTTCTACTATGATATACGTAAGCCCCCGGTTTGCTTTGAAAGCACCCACAACCCTTACCCCACACGTATTTAGTAATAATGTCTTACCTGTCCAGCAACAATGATGCCAACTGCGGGTCTTTTGTCTCAGGATTTTCGACTTCTGATGGCCGGACTGATGTTTATTTTCGTTCTTTGCCTTCGGCGACCAGACTCGAGTTTTGCCCTTTTTGTCGTACTGGAATACACTCTTGGGTTCTTTGTCTTGTTTGGGGTCTGGGCTGGAGTTCGCTGGTGCTTGAAGCAGCTCTCTTCTTGTTCTTGGCTGAATCAGCTACCAAAACCACCTCTCGCTCTACCGTTAGCCACAGCTAGCAAACAAACGCTGCGGGCGCGTGAGCGCTCATGACGTCATCACGCATTACGCTGCCTCTGGAGGACACTGGGGAAGCCTGCTTGCTCGACCCGAGCAAGATCTTTTCTGTGAGTTTACAGGCCTACAGAGGCAATCACAGTAAAAATGCTAGGGCTCATTCTACAGGACCAGGGCATTGCAGGAGAATGTATGAGGAATACATTTTAAATTTCTATACTTGTATTAGCTGTTAAACTTCCACATAGTCTCTTTAAAATAAATGAGCCAAAAAGACATACTTTCCTCTTTTATCATTGTGCCCCAGGGCAGCTGTGGCTACAGTGTAGCTCATCACCATCAGTGTGTGAATGGATGAATGACTGTAGTGTAAAGCACTTTGGAGCCTCTGGCTAAGAAAGGTGCTATAAAAGTGCAAGTCATTTATCATTTTAACAAAACAAATCAAAAGTTACTAATAATAAAATTAAAGCTGTAACATGTCTTAACATCCACACCTTTATTCAGATCTATGTCTTAATTATGTTTCATTCATTTCAACTTTAAACATCTTTAGAGACAATACTGAGTATAAAGATAATTTATGTGTAATTATGAGACATTTTAACATTTTTAACAACCCAAACTTTTGTCTGTTTCCATCTAAAATCTGTGTATTTCTTGCAGAATGATCTTTATGTTCTTTTATTGAATATAAGTGCTTTAAACTTCTGTATCCTGTATCTAATCCAAACTTTTCTATTGTGGCATACTTCTGTCAGTTATGTCACACAATGTTTGTGTCTCATTTTTATGTGATGAAAGTGCAGAGGGACAGTTTTTTACCAGTTGTCTTTTCATTGTTTCCTGTATATTTCCCATTCAGTGCGCTAATATTCTGGTGTAAGATAATGTTTAGGAACTGTTTTAATTACCTCTTTAAAAACAATATTTTCACTCATCAGGTTAATAAGGCCCATAAGTAGATAAAGAGAGCAAATTAAACCAGCGAGACAAGAATTCAGCATCAGGTTTGATGCATTTATGAAGCAATGACTGGAACAATTAATGTCTCGTTCAATAGCTAGAAGGATTATTGTAGCTCAGTTTGTTTCCAGGACTCAGGTGTGACATGCTGTTTGTTCAATATTAAAGTCAGATGTTCAACTTGTCCATTCCAAGACTTTATTCTGAGGGGTGAAATATATTTTACCCTTACTCCTCTTACACTTTTGTGACTAGAGAAAATTCTGTTTCGCCCTAACTCATTTTCGTTTTAGTTATCAGCATAAATTTAGCAGCTTAAAACGTGTTTCACCAAATGGAACAGGTTCTTATGCTCAAACACATTTGAATAACATTAAGTGTGTTAAGTTTTAAGGTAAATTTACAACTTGTATTCACAAGGATAGATAATTGAACGTTTTCCTCAAAACTTTGCGCTGACTTTTGCTCAAGTAAGTTTTATTTATATAGCACTTATCACAGAAAGGGAATCACAAAGTGCTTCACATAGATCAACAAAACAAATCATAAAATAATCTTAAAACAACAAAATATCGTAAAATAAATTAAAATCAGAAAACACAGTCACAAAATTATAAAAGATAAAACAAATATAAGATGATTGTAAGTTCTAGTTTAAAAAAAGAATAAAAACACAAAAGATTTAAGTAAAAGCAGTTTTAAATAAAAGGTTCTTCAGCTGCTTTTTAAAGGTGACCAGACTGCAAATACTACATACGGATAAAGGAAGTTCATTCCAAAGTCGGGGTGCAACAGCCTGGAAAGAGCGATCACCTTGACTTTTATATCTGGTCTTTGAAACTTCTAGGAGATTCTGGTTTGTGGACCTGAGAAGTTAAATGACCAAGTTGTTGACTAATCTGAGGAGCCATGCTCTCAGGGGCAATGATCAGACATTCAGTCTTTTCAGAGTTTAACTGAAGGAAGTTGTCTTCTAGCCTGCTAGTGATCGCTGATAGGCACTCTACTAGTTCAGCCAGTTTATGGAGCTCAGAATCCTTAAAGGAGCAGTGCAGCTGAATGTCATCTGCATATAGGTGATAGGAGACATCATGAAAAGCATCAATTTTCTGTGTATATATAGTAAAAACTAGCCTGGCAAGTTATCCTATATATGTGTATATATAGTCTGGCCACGAACCATTGACGGCTCTCAGTCATGAGGCGGGATCTACGGTTGTCTTTCAAAATGTAAGCACGCAATTGGATAGCGCTAGGACCAATCAGAGTAACAAACAACGTGACGTAATCACAGCAACGGAAAAGCGGGAGGCAGCTATGGCGTCTAACATCAATGATTTCTGTCGTTTTTGTATGAAAAACATGCGAGTATCAGGTGTACTGGGACATTGCACTACTTTGTTTGATAAAAATAAGAAGCCGCTAAGTATAGCCGACAGACTTACGCACGTTGGAGTCTAAATAATCCAATGTTGATGACAAAGCCGTTTCAAAAGAACGTGGCTCCGGCGTTGCCGCCATGTTGTTTGGGTTCGCGGCCGCAGCGCTGATGTCATCGGCTACTCCCGCTCTGTGATTGGCCCAAAATATAGAGCGCTGTGATTGGCCCAACCAAAACTATAGCGAGCTGTGATTGGACAGCCACAGGCTGCGAGGATTCCAATGAAGCATGCCTAGACCAAACTCTGCAAAGCAAGAATTTGGTCTAGTTCACTAGGCTAAGTAAAAACAGGAGTGGACCCAAAACAGAGCCTTGGGGTACCCCACAGAACAGATGGGTGGAATCTGACATGATTTGGCTTATACAGACACTGAAACCTCTGTTAGAAAGGTACGATCTGAACCAGTCTAGAACAGTTCCAGAGATCCCCACCATTAATTAAGGTGCTGTGATCAACAGTGTCAAAATCTGCAGAAAGATCCAACAATACGGAGACTGTGAATGCATATACATATGAAATGGCTGACTGACTCTGTTGAAGCTTCATTGCATCTATGAACTAATTAATGGTGACATAAGAAATTGAGACTGGAATAGATAGTAATACAGCTTTGAAAAAAAAGTTCAAATAGTATTATTTAAGAATTTTGACCTGCTAACTACCTCTCCTAAATAAATATGTGTTGTGTTTCTATTCCAGGTTGAGGAGGGTAGCAAAGCAGCAGCTGTGAGTCTCCAGGTGGGAGACGAGCTTGTCAACATCAATGAGATTCCCCTGAGTGGCTTCAAACAGGAGGCGATCTGCCTGGTGAAAGGCTCCCACAAGACCCTCAGTCTAGTAGTAAAAAGGTAGGTGCTCAGTTTCCAGTCTCCTCCTGTAACTGCTGCCGTCACGACTCATAAACATAATAGTTTACTGTGACAACAGTTCAACCCAGCCAAGGCAACAGGGAGGTTGGTACAGAAGATCCTGAACCGAGCAGCTGTCTGTAACCAGTGTGTCCTCGTGTCTTTTCTGTTTTTACTCCTGAGTTGTGAGTAGCTGGATGGTCCTGTTTTTCCAGGTTGTGTTGCCTCTATGTCAACAGCAGTTCTTGGTTTGTGTGACAGCTTTTGAAAGCGGAAGAGAAGATGACATCATTGTGTCTGCTAGATCCCAAAAACACAATGGAAGTTATTAGGCACGCAAAGGAGATTATATGGCACTGAGATTGTCTCTCCTAGCTCAGCACAGCCTGTCAGTTGGTCCCATGCCCTCTGCCATCAGGCATTTCTGGTTTGCATTGTTTTCACTCTCAGCAGCACTTAGACTATACAACTTGTACTTTATCCGACCCATAAAGACTGATTATTTTCATGATTTAATTTCAAATGGTTTTGGTAATGTAGTAACCTTTGTGTGATTCTTAAGGTTTCATATCTTGTTTTACTGATGACTCATTTGTCAACAGAGTCGCCTTTTCACAAACGTCCTTGTTCATGAAACACTGGTGTCATTGTCTCGCCTTGCGTCTGCATTTCTTTCTGTATTGTATCATATTATCATGAAATCCCTAAACAAATCCTACCGTACAAGGAAGTTGACTCACCATTTATCTCTCTACAAGGACATGGCTGGGAGTCTCACTTATTGTGTTTCATTCTCAGCTGAAATGTTTATTGTAGGATCTGGAAACAAAGATGATGTTTAACCTCCATATTATAAGCTAGAAACTTTGACACCAGATGAATTTGTTTGATGAAGTGCTGGAATTCTTTCAGTTTAAATCCACATGGTCGTGATAATTTATATCAGTGAAAGTTTTAAGTAACAAAGCTCTTCATATTTAAACTTAACCATTACATAACAGTGAATTTATTTAAAGGTTTGCTCACTGGGGGATAGACTTTTCACTTACATTTCAGCAGAAAAGAAATGATTTGTTACAGCACATTCCTGCTGCATTTTGGAAAAAGATAAATGGCTTTTAACTAACAGACACGTTGGGTCAGGTAATATACTTGCTTCTGCATACTTACCTTTATCTTAATATTTAGAAAGTTGAGAGAATCGGACTTTCCAGGCAAGGCAAGGCAGCTTTATTTGTATAGCACATTTCATACACAGAGGCAATTCAATGTGCTTCTACATGATTTGTGTAGTGTAGGAGTTCTATTTTTTGAAAAGTCTTTTTAAAAATGTTTTTATTATGTTTTTTAGTTAATAATTGCTAAATCCAGCAATGTCATAAAGCATTAAAACATTGTAAGGCTTAATTTAGAGGATTGTTAGTAGAATGCTGAGATGATCGTGGAATGCAGGACTGTGGTGGAAATATTTACAACATAACATTTGCATCAATTTAGAAAATTTAGGTTATTTAAGATGGCAGGAATGCAATTTGTTCTTGGCCACATTTACCCTGGCTTTCCACCAAATTCCGTCCGTAAAACATAATTTGCAACTAATGGCAGACGTTATAGTCAATGGGGTTTTTTTCCACCGGGCAACAGTGTATGTGTCCCAGAAATGTATGCTTTGGGCCACTTTTTTTGCACTATGCTTCCCGCATCAAGGTCAAGCTAACAAAGCTAACAGTGAATTAGAAGTAAATAGTTGGCTCTAAAAATATGTCAAGCTACTTTTTCAATTACTAACAACTTTATGTTACAGTCAAATGTATGTGTGAAGTGAATAATGAGCCAATTGTGGCTTTTACTCCCTTTAATGAGTCGTTCAGAACTATAACAGCAAGCTAACAGCAAGACGGCAAACACTTCCTGTAATACCAAACTACCGTATTAAGTGCAGTTAGTGCTCCCTACCTTAAAACACAAAAGAGTGCTAACACCAGATATGAAAAAGTATTTATCTACTTATAAACTTACTGTGTATGACTCGTCTTTGCTTGTCATCTAGAATCTTCTGGTGCTGATCCGTAACTGGCAACAGCCACGAAACTCGTGGAACAGGAGTGAGAGAGTGATATTTTTGCTTAAAAATGGACTGCAGTAACCACATTTGACCACAGGATGTCAGTCTTACAAATTGCACCTTTAATTGGCACAAAGTTTGCAGCCTGTGTGGTTTTGTTTTATCTTTTCATTGTCAGAACTTCTGGCCATGGTTCTACTAAAGGGCCGAAGGAACAAGTGAAGGATCTGGGTCTTGTCATTTCTGTAAGCTTGTTATTTCAAATGGTTCAAAGACATTTCCTTACAAGGACAAATTTTATTGTTCATATTGCATTTTGGACAGTCTTATGATCCCACAGGACACTTAGTTTAGTCTGATCGTCTGTGTCAAAGAGTTGATTTTGGTTCTGACAGTCTCAAATAGTATCTCCAGTCAGTCATTTCCCAAGGCCATAATGACCCGTCTCTGTCTAATTTAGAGTACAGCAAAGTGATAGTGCTTCATTACTGAACCTCAAAGTTCAAATTCCAGTCCCTTTTCTTGGATTTTTTATTTGACTGCAGTCTGCATGTTGTGTACTGATGTCAGTGTTCAGAAATGTTTAAGTGTGTATCTTTTTAATCACCACTTGAACCATTTGGAAACCCTAATGTTTTTCTCTGCACTTCTTTTATGTCTGTGCTTGTGAAGTACTTGTCGTGGAACACCTTATTCATCTTGGGGATCATGTTGGATGGTTGGATAGAGATCAGAAAGCTGTCAGAACCTGCCCCTGTGCACAGGTGTGGCCTCTCTACTCAAAGCAGAAGGCGGAGCTTTAGGAGTCAAGCTGTTTGCATGCAGTGACTAATATGAGGCTGTTGGTGTAATGCCATTGTTGGGAAGGGAAGGGAAGGGAAGAACGTCACACGTCACATGAAGATCAGATAGGCGTGGTTATGCGTGGGAAAGGCTCTTACCTTTGTACATTCCTCCTGGAACTGTGTTCTCCGTGTTCTAATTTTGTCAAATGAATAAACCCCTAAAGTTTAAAGATAAATTTAATTTTATTTGCTCAAACCACACTGCATAAACATAAGAGACATGGTAGTAATAGCTTAACTACCTGTTCCAGGCACAGTTGGTACAGAATTGACCTAATAACAACACGTAGTTATTATGCGTAGTAATATATTGAAGTCAACACATTGTATGTTAGAGAATAGTAATCCATTAAATAAAGTGAAGAGCACTTGTCTTTAGTGGTGAATCTGTAGTTCATAAGAGATCAAATACACACGTTTTAAAGCTGAGCTGTTTAATTCACTGTTTTGAATGTGAGTGTGCTGCTTTGTTTCGTTTTTCTCTAAATGTTTACAGTATTTAAACTAATAGTTAAAGTCAAGGCTGTTCTAACAGAGACAGATACAGTCTGGACTGTCGCGCTCTCGGATAAGACATTCACTGTAGACATAACTAACTGCAGAGGGAATGATTCATCTTTACTTTGAGTTAATTGTGTCATTTGGTTTCCCCCTTCTGGAACTGTCACAGAATTACCTCAGTCACTGATCATTGTTAAGCATGGAAAGAGACGATGAATGTTGTTGTAGAATCTTTCTTTTTTGATTTTGTTGTTGTAGCATCCCAAAATTAATTAAATAAATAAATCTGTTTTCTAGCACTAATGTACAAGGGAGGAGCTGTTATAGATTAGTAAACGTTTAGCAGTTTCAGACTACCATCTAGTTATACCTGGAAAAACCTGAGGGGGGTATGTTACAGTGTAAGCGCTCAGTAGGGGTTCTGGTGCTGTGGCTTATTACACATAAGCCTGGGTGGTATGTTTGGAATGTACATCGCTACATTCTAGTTGTAAGTAGATTTCTTAAAATGTCAAATCAGGAAATCATTATTTAGAGATTTCACTGTTTCTTTTAAAACTTACAACTGTTTCTCCTTAAATATAACAATTCTAGATCACTGAACATTTAAGGAGCTACTGTATGTATAATATATCTTTAATGGTAGACTTAGATTTTTTTTACTTGTTTTATTTTTTCACAACTCAGAAAAGTAGCTTATTTTAGTTGGACAGATTTCTAATGCATACTGTGATTGTTATGTATTTTTTTTGTCTTTGGTTATTGTTTTCTTTAATGTTAGAAAATTACAAATATTGTGTCATCACTTACCACCTATAAAAATTCTTTATGGGGAAGATCACCCTCAGGCAAGGCAACTAAATGTGTGAGTCAGTAAAAGTTGGGATTCAACAAGCATAAGATGCATGACATTAAACATGTGTAGTTGTAACATGAAAGCCTTGTTCTCAAACAAAAGGTCTCCAGGTGTTTCTGGACCATGGGTCAGCACCGGCAGCCCGTGACTTGACAGCTGGAATGCCACTCAGCACAGGAATGTGCCGGTTATTACATGCTGCTCACGGTTCACCTCTCTCACCCGAAACATGGCTGGCTGGATTATAGCGTTGGCTAAAGAACGCCTTTGTGAGACTTTATGGAGCAAATGGGTTCCAACAGCTCAAAGTGTGGGTTGTGTGCTCTCAACCTCAGCACTTTTTAGCTTGCAAATGCTATATAGAACATGATGCAGCACTTTTTTCTGTTGCTTCCACACTTAATGACTGAATTAGCAGCTATGTGTTATTTCAATAAGAAGGATTTCTACTCTCAGTTGAAGCTGATAGATGGATTTAAGAGTGTTAAACATTGTGGAGAGTCATTTGGATAAAATTTCAGAAGCTGTTGAAGGATAAGTGAGTCATGTGGTTGAAATGAAAACCTCCATCTTTCCTTTACACATAATGAATCTTTATTAGATTGATTTGTCTTAATTATTGTCTTTAGTGATAACGTTAAAACGTCCCTCCCACGTTTCCAGTCTAATCACTGTAACGTTTAAGAAAATGTTGTGATTCTACGCTTGACTGTTTCTCCTACAATAAATCACATTGAGTTTTATTGCCTTGTTATCAGCTTTAGGGTGCAATCTTTCTTCACTAATCTATTTGCCTGTCAGCAGACATTTAGCCTGTGTGCAAGATGTTTTTAATTAGGAAAAGAAAAATGTTGTCTCATAAGTAATGTTTTCACCTTTTCAAAGGTTATTTGTAATTGAAAGAATAGAATAAAGGAAGTGTAACGTTACATGCTGTTCGTTCTGTATTAGAAAACACAACGGATTATTTTCCAGATCATAAGAAATACGAGTGTTTATATAAAAGTTTTAAAGTGTTTGTTTGAATAAGCTGGAAATCTGAAAAAGTTAGACTCTGACCAGCTGTTTATCTGATGTTTCTGATGTTGGTCATTATAAATCAAATTGTACACCAGCTTAAAAGCAGAAGTCATTAGCATCATGTGGTCAGGAGTTCTTCTCATTACCCCGGGCTTTCAGGGAGCAGGGTGTTCTCACACACTACGGATCAAGCTGTTGTCATAGTAATGGTAGAAATGCATGTTTACCACACAACAGGGGAGATGGGAAGAGTCCGGTATTTCATCCCATCATTAGCATTTTAGCTCCTTAGAGCCAATGAGGTGACGCAAGTTAGGGGGAATACTCAAAGGGGACTGGCTGTGACAATAGCCCTCCTCTTTCTACCCCCTCTCCAAGGAAAGAAACCCAGTAATCCTGAAGGAAACCTCGCTGAGCTAATTCAGTCAGGAAAACCTTCGTTTTAGTTTCAGTGATGTCCATTTTGTTTAGAGTAGTGGTGTGTGGGGTTGTGTGTTGGTCTTTAGGGTAGGTTTGTGTGATGATGCTTATCCCGTTTACTTGGTCTGTAAAAGGAATGTAGTTCCTCTTGATCAGCACACGGATGCAGCTGGTCTCACTTTTGACTTTGTAGCCCAAACTGAAATCCAGTCTAATCTTAAAGGACTATTTTAGGATACCGTTTTCTACTTTGTGTCATTTATGTTATCCCTCAACCAGATGTTTGGTGAGTCAGACTGAACTTTATCACATATTCTTATAACATTTTTAAATTTAAATCTTTTGATCTGTCTTTCAAGACTTTCTAGTTTTTTCTCTTGGCTTATGTCAGGTTATCATTTGTGATTGTTGGGGCCTTAATTACTGTTTAATCTTAATACTTTTGTTATTTTTGTGAATGCTTTTGTCTTTTCTCTCAGTATGAGGTCATCCATCATTTGGGTTAAGCCAAGATCAGCAAGACTTACTGTGCCAAAACAAAAAGCAAATTAATTTTTAAAGGATTTGTAGGTAAAACAAAATGAATCATCTGTGAAAGTTCTCTTTGAGCATCACTAATTAACAGAGCATCAGTTTGCCCACAAGTTTTTTAATTCTTTCTTGCGTCGTGTGCAAATTGTGTCCTTTTGAACATTGACTGGTTGGGAGTGGACACGCTTGGTGTGAAGTGAGGATGATCATTCAGAAAACAATCCCTTCCCCTGCCCCCACTGCAGCCGACCGCTTCACTTTTCCTAGCATATCTGTGCCGGCCCAGCTGTAGCCCTGACGATAGACCCAATAAAACCAGGCTAATTTGCATACCAATAGCACGCGCCATGTGTGGTTAGCTGCAAGTACCCCAGAAAAAGGGACTGTGAGGGGACGAGGGAGACTGGAGCTCCATGCTGGCCTGCCTTTTGTCATCCAGATAGTCCTTAACTCTAATCCTCAGTTGATTTTGTGGAATGTCCCAATTCATTTAGCTTAACCAAATCATGGTTCAACCAGAAGAAATAATATGGAGTTCAAAAATATGTTGATAAGTTTACCCAGAAGTTTTCACGTCTTCCGCCTTTGATATCTATGGAAGCGTATTGACGTCAGTGTGAGGAAAAAAATATAGGAGCAGTATCTCGTAATAACGACAAAGTTTCTCGCTATAACATGATTTAAGTCTCGTTTTAATGAGAACGTTTCTCAAAATGACATGTTTAATATCACGTAATAATGAGATAGATCACAACGGTAAAATGGCGGTAAAATGTTGTGGCATTCTCCTCGGAATAAACGGGACAGTTTTACAAATTCTTGATGTTTAACTTTTAGGAAGTAACTGTGAGAAAACTGATGAACAACAGTGCGTAAATCAACAAATTACTCTCGCTAGCTGTTTACTTTGCCAGCTCCGCACACCCTGTTGCCAAGGCAACAGACTGACAGCTCTTCATACCGAGAAGTTAAGTGTAACAAGTACATAACAGCAAAAACATTCACAGATTTCCCTTCCAAAGAGAACATGTCTAATGTAATATCAGGACATATTTTAGGCATTTCATTTTATTAATGGTAAAAAAGTTTCAAAGTTTTTAAATGTGAAAAAGCACAAACAGGAAGTAAATGTTTAATTTGAAAGCTCAACTAGAAAGTGGAAGTACCACAAATTTGCGTGGACAAGAAATCCAAGTGAGGGCTGTTTTCTCAGTTGTTTTCAAAGTGGAAGATGGCCTGACCGAAGAGTGGAGGAATATGTTCCTCTGACAAATTACTGCCTCTTAAAAATGCATAAAGGAGCTCTCTTTGACTCTTTTGTCTCCCTTTGTTTCTTCTAGATGATATTCAAACACCCCGCGAGATGTCATTAGCCTCTTTTATAAAACAATGCCGCCAATTTGCCGCAACGTCGAGGTGGCATCTGGGAGCCTAAGGTCATTAATAAGAGCTCAGACCGTGGCGGTAATGTTGCGCAATCATGTCAGTTTTATAAAAGATTACGCGATGGTGGCAAAAAGGAGGTATGGGGGCGGTCTCTGCGCTGTCGCGGACTTCCGTGTATTTTGGACATAACGTGCTTTTTATTGCGATCAAAGCCGTGCTCCTTAAGTTTTTTTCCCCAGTCAGCTACAGGTGTGTGTCCTCCACAGTCCCTGTGAGCTGTCAGATGATCTGAGCTGCAGCTCTAACAGAGAGAAGCTCCCGGAGCTCCGCATCGCTCCAGTTTATCATCTCAGCTGATTCTGTTTACAAAACGGAGCTTATGGCCGTGTTTACTTTCATTTTCAACATAGTTCCCGACCGGAGCTTGGCAGTAATTCATCGCGTGGTCATGACACCACCCTCTTTTGCGCCAAGGCTTAATGTGCGTTTATAAGACTGGCTAAGCCGCAATATTGC
Organism: Aphyosemion australe; assembly: GCA_006937985.1. Classification (NCBI taxonomy): domain Eukaryota; kingdom Metazoa; phylum Chordata; class Actinopteri; order Cyprinodontiformes; family Nothobranchiidae; genus Aphyosemion; species Aphyosemion australe. The sequence goes on from SSNS01000064.1 coordinate 1,453,242, forward strand.
CGCAATATTACTACCAAGCGTGGCGGCACGAATGCCGCAAAATTCCCGCAACGTGATGCCGCCATGGCGCGTTCATAAGAGACACGTTGCGGTAATATTACGCTGATTTACCGGCACGGTGTGTCTTATAAAAGAGGCTAGCGTTTTACCCTTCAGAGCGATCTCATTGTTACAAGATATTAAACACGTTTCTGGAAACGTTCTTGTTATCATGACATACTGCTCCTATATCTTTATTCCTTGCTCTGACAGCAATGTGCTTCCGTAGGTCACTTGTCACTGCTGGTGACCTTGTGATATTTTAGGACAAATGTTTCCAATAAAAATCATTTATGCGGTTTACTTTGAATTATAGCTTCCCAAAAATAATAACAATATTGTACAAGAAAGATTTAAAAGCTTCAGATTTTTTTGTTTAACTTTACTAATGCACTTTAGTTGTGAATGTGAACTTCTGTGTGTAAATATAACCACGTGTTTAAAAACAATTCTGAAAATTAGTAATAAAATAATTCAAACAGTTCCAATATTATTTTTTATTTCTAAAGATATTCTGGGGAATTAGTTTTATTGTGGGGAAAAAAAACACCTTTCGTACAACGATGTAGGTTAAAAACCCACGTAAACCTGTGAAAAGCCTTGTGCCAGTCAAACTGTGCCGGCTTTGGACCCGATTGGGGGCAGAAAGGATGTCTGGGACTCAGACGACAGCTTGCACTGAGTGGTGAGAAGGCTGATCTGATTGTGCAAAAGGTTCTCTATTCTCTTAAGCCCCCTGCCTCATGCTGGGGCCGTATTCCCCTGAGGACCATATGGTCAAGTCTGAGTGCAACCAGCTCACCTCAGATACATCCTGTTCAGATAATCATCCCAATGAGAGTTGGCCTCATCTCTGTTGGTTGTATTTTTTTGTTTTGTGCTTCCCTATCCATCAGTAACCCTTCTCATTTGACCCAGTTTCCCTTTGACTGATTTCTTCCTAAAACTATTTTGACCAGCAGAGGGGGCTATAATGTTGCACATCAGTTCCTTATTATTATAATGTCCCATCAGGTCACACTATGTGATTATTTTTTTATGTTAATAACCATATGAAGCCTGGAGAGTTTTTGAGTAAAGGAGATCTCTGGTTCATTTCACTATTCACAAACTTACTAGCAGCTTTAAATGAGAGGTGGTGTTTGCCATTTGCTGTTGGTGAGCTCTCTGTTTATTCCTTCCCTTGCCTCCCAGGAATGTGAGAATGGTGGATATTGTAGCTCAAAAAATGCCATCAGAGAATGACGTGCATGTGGCAAGAAGCTTTCTTACGAAGATTTTGCGAAGTTCCATGAGGTAGGGTTCTGTGAATTTACCCTGCAAAAGTAGTGCATAGTTGTCATCTTTCTCCACTACACCATGCCTGCCTTCTGCTCATCATAGAAATCATTTTAGTGGTAATGTAAAGTTATTTATCCCATTTCAACTCTTCCTCTTCTGTTTATCATTATCTGCTCCTGCTGGAAAACCTTTCAACATCTTGTGAATCATGTTATCAGATTATTAATATTTAGTGCATTTAAGGTATTTGATGAATTTTCTACCAGTAAGGTTTAAAACTACACTGTGTTCCTATTTATAACAATATTAAATTAATTGTTTATTGTTTGTTTACCTTTTGACACGCTACTCCAGAAAGAACTGCTTTAAAGGGTATGTGACTTATGCTTCACTGACAGCTGTACAAAGTTGTGGCATACGTTAAAAAAAAGCCAAAATGATTCGTTTTTGTTTGAGGATCTATTGAGTCTGAATTCAATTAGATGCCTATAAGGTACTTTTTATGTGTTGCTGTTATTTAATGATGTTGATGGATTTGAGTCTCTGAGTAAAACACGTGCGATTCTGAATCTCAGCTTACTCTTCTGAATTTATGAAATGTTGATTTGTGAAACTGAGACTGACAAGCACCCATAACACTTAGGAGAAAAACACTAAAGGTCTCATCTGGAGTCAGACTGTATTTTTTTTTCTACATGTGTATTTTTCATTTGAAAAAAAGCAAAATTAAGCTGATTCAGCGTAAATGCTAAAGAATTTGATGAAACTATACAAACCCTGAAATAAAACACATTTTTTCTGCAGTGATCTGCATTGATACCTTGATTATAATCGCTGGTTATATGTGAAAGGAAACGCTGTTTTTCATAAGGGTTTGGTCTTTAATTCAGTTTATGTCTTGGCCTTTCTGCAGGAGGAATGAACCCATAAGCAGGCCTCACTCCTGGCACTCCACCAAGTTCAGTGAAAGCCAATCAGAGGCTGGCAAAAGACAGTCTCCACCCACTGCAGCCTGGCACACCACGTATGATGCAAGGTAATGGTGATCCTGAAGTTTTACTCTCAAGATCTGAGCATTGGACTAGAAACCCTTTAGATGAATAGTGTGTGATTTTATGCTGTGGTTTTGCATACAGTAAGCTGTATTTGTTCTCACTACATTATCTATTCTATACTTTCAAATGTGTATTTAGTTTTGAGAATGTTTTAATCATTTAACCTGTTCACAGATGACCAGATCCTCATGTAACCAAATACATTAGAAACAAGACAGCATGAGCAAGAACTTGATTTCTAACAGCATTTTTTTTTTTACTAAAATGTGTTTTCAAGAACTAAAAGAAGCTGTGTTTATATATTTTTCTTTACTTTAATTTTCTGATCCACCAGTTCATCTGCCTCTGATCTTTCCACTGGTTGGGAGCAGACAAACCTGCGCAGGGTGTCCGACCAGTTCAGCTCTCTTGGCAGTATGGACAGTCTAGAACATGTCTCACACCCATACCCCGCCGGTCGACTGTCACCAGCTAAGTCCAACAACAGCATGGAGCACCTTGGAGGAGGGAAACGAGACTCGGCCTATAGCTCCTTCTCTACTACCTCTAGTACACCTGATTACACGCTCTCAAAAAGCAACACTGCCTCGACAGAGAACGTGTCACATAAAGTTGGTCAGTGGGATCCAGGATCAAGGCACAACAATAGCAGAAACAGCCATAGCCTGGCTGCTGAAGGAGTGAAACAGGATGACAGACCCACATATTTCCAGATGCCAGGCGTTCACTCAGGCCACAATGGTCCACAGACTGAAGACTCTGCTGGTTGTCGCCATTCCACTTCTAGCAGAACAAGCTTTGGACCTGTGTGGAATGTCCCTGAGAAAAAGAAGTCTGCTTCCTCCACTTCTCCTCCTCCTCTTCCACCTGCACGCAGTGACAGTTTTGCTGCAACTAAGGCACATGAAAGAGGCCTGGTGCTAGCTCACCCTGAAGCACCTCATTCCTACTCAGCCTCTAAGACTTCCACTGAAAATCGCCACATTTCTCCTAAACATGACAGTGAAAATGTTTACACTTCATCTGATAAATTTAGTCACAGCTCAAATAAGATGTATCCCCACTCCAACGTTGATGTCTCCCACGGTAGTCAACCCTTTCAGCAAAGACACCATAGTGAGAAAAGCACTTGTCATCCTCCGCTATGGGCTCCATCCGCACCAAAGCCACAGAACGTAGGTAGTTACTACTGTAGCTCACAGGAAGGACCTGCCAACAGTTCCTCACAACAGTCAAACCAGAACCAGGGACGAAACTTAGGCTCGTCTTCCTCAACTACCGACCAAACCACTGAGAGCACTGGACCTAGCCGATATTACTGTGTCACTACGTGTCAGCCCACACATCCCAGCTGTCCGTCTTTGTCTAACATACCAGAAGACAGGAGGAGTGTGACTAGTGTAGATCTGCCACAGACTGGACATGAACAGAGCTCCAGTAACCTGCAGACAGGCACCAAAGTCAAGTACCATATGCCCCAACAGCAGCAACACTCCTTGCTAAACAAAGACAGTAATGCTTACAGCAAACCTCAAGTCACTACTGTTCCAGAAACATCTGTACTTAAACCCAGCTCTGATGACAGGGTGGGCCACAGAGGACACAACACACAGGCTGCAGAATCTCAGCACATCAGTAATCCTCCTAAAAGACTGCCTGAACAACGGAGATCTCTGCCAGCACAGTTAAAAGAAATGCCTCAAGAACCCAGAAATCACAATCAGATGGGCAACAAGATCTGCCCTCAGGCAACCCCGATGCTTCACACTCTGTCCATGGATGTCACAGGCCATAAGGAGAAACCAGGAAGTACAAACTCTGAGGAGTCCCTTGAAGGCAAACAGGTCAACCGAGGCAACCGATTTGCCACCACACTGAGAAACGAAATCCAGATGAGAAGAGCGAAGCTGCAGAAAAGCAAGAGTGCAGCGACCCTTCCTGATGTTGAACACGAAGCTGGGGAAGATGTCTGGAAATCCACGGAAAGTTCCACCCCAACCTCTGCAGACGGCTTTTTCTCTTACACCTACAAAGATAACTTGAAGGAGGCACAAGCAAGGGTTCTAAGAGCCACCTCTTTCAGGAGGAAAGACCTGGAGCCGTTCTTACTGGAGCTCTCTGGAGGAGATCCCCAACCCAGCTACTCATCTTCAGCACAGGCTCGCAAAGATGGCCACCCCCTGCCAGTTGTCACCGGGTCTGCAACAAGTCATTCAGTGCTTTCCAGTGGTCAGGTAACTCGAGTAGGGGGTCGGAAACGTTTTCCTCCAGAAAAGAAAGTTCAGTCTTTTTCTGAACCAGACATAATACACAGAGTTGGTGTTAATGAAAACCTGTCTCTGTCTGAAAACGTAAGCTCCTCACTAGATCAAGAGAAACTCATGAAAGAAAGCGGGAAACCAGAATTCCCTACTCACATTCCTCTCCAAAGCCATTCCAAACAACAGACTAAATGTGGGTCTAGTAATGTGACAGAGGACACTGTGGAAAGAGTCAATGACAGAGAGAAGACAGGAAGAGCTCCTTACGCTCCACAGTCCTTACAAGATCACCAAAGACTCGGCACATTTGCTGAGTATGAGGCAAGATGGAATGTACAGAAGAAACCCTCAGAGAAAAAAGCCTCAGGTCGATATCTTTCAGCAGACAACATACTAGATCCAGGACCAGAGGACAGGATCAAGAGTGCGTGTCTCCACGAGAGATCCAGATCATCTCCCTCAGCAGACTTCTATGGGCAGGTAAGTCACAAAGTCTGAATGTTTGGAATATCAGGATTATCTTAGCACGATGTTACTAAAACAAAAGACTTCTGTTAGCGCCCACCTGGTTTTAATCAGCATTTCAAAAGTTTTTCAGTAGCTGTTTTTGTTGGTATCTGAAGTCACAGAACAAAGGCCAAGTCAAATATTAATCTATATTTGTTCATAAAGACACACCCTCACCTTAAGAGAGGGTCATTAACCTCCCGGAGCTGGGACTTACCACAAAGCTGCAACATGACTTGGTTTCAGGACGATAACTTGGGTTTTGAACTGGAAGCCTTTGATGTTTGAACATTTTTGCACCAGTTCATGTGTGCTTTTTCCAACTCTACAGAATATTCCAGTTCCCGCAACAAAGTTTGATCCTGAATATTCCCAAACGGAGAGTAAATCAGCTGAGCTGCTCAGCGCTGACACAAGGTGAGTACTTTTGAAACAGCAGACTCTACGCCTGTTTACCTTAACAAACAGCTCACAGCTGCCAGAATATCCATGTTTTAGCTTTTGGTTTTCAAACTAGGGAGTGTCCATTTGTCTCAAGAGCTATCAGAGGGACTATAGATGCAAATTCAGCATTGCTGATATATTTCTTTGTGAAAGAGGACAGTGGGCTTGTGTGAAAACACTGATCTGTGCTATTAGTGGAGGCTGAGGTGTGGGCGGGGCATCTCACCTCATTAATAATAGAGCGGGCTTCGGGAATGGAAATTTGATGAAGACCCTTGTTAGCAGGAATGTATCCCCATTAAAATGCGTCTTTCTGTGTTATATTGTCCGTACTGGTGACATGGGGCAGCAGCAGCTCAGGAGGTAGAGCAGGTTGCCCAGTAATCAGAGGGTCGTAGGGTCGATCCCGGCTCACGGCACAGAATGCTGTCGTCGTGTCCTTGCGCAAGACACTTCACCCACCTTGCCTGCTGGTAGTGGTCGGAGGGACCGGTGGCACCAGCAGCCTCGCCTCTGTCAGTGCGCTCCAGGGCAGCTGTAGCTACAATATAGCTCATCACCAGGGAGTGAATGTGTGTGTGCATGGATGAATGACTGATTGTGTTATAAAGCGCCTTGGGGGGGGGTTCTAGGACTCTAGACGGCATATCAAATGCAGTCCATTTACAATTTATTTACCATATGGATGCTTAGAACGCATATGTGTTTGTTTCACAGCTTTGAGTAACGTCGTTGAGTCAGTTACGGTACATGTGTGTGTACTCCAAAAGACGTTAAAACACCTGACTTGTCATTTATGGTTTTGAATAAATAGTCCTGAAAATCATTGTATTAATCAGAAATTTGGTTCTGTCGTTTGTTTTCCCCTCTGGTTAGATCCTAATCACCATTTTCTGTCCTTACTGGCTGAAGTCATGCAAAACTGATATTCCCAAAGGCTTCAGGAGTACCGTGGGTTTTGAATGATTTGTTAACTTGTTATTAGAGCTACTAGCATGATCCTCTCAGTGAGGTTTCTTTGTGTCTGGAGGAAAACATTTTAGTTATTGTGCTCCTTTAAATAGTTAAGAGGCATTTTTTCTAAATAGTTTGTTTGTGTAAGAAGTTTTTTTTGTCTTAGTCCCTGACTGAAAACAGTGACGAGGGGGATTTTACTGTAACCAGGTTAAACTCACAATATCATGAGGTTACTTGTGTTAAACACATTCTCTGGTTATGGATACTAAACCAGCCTCCTGGTGACTGTGATTAACAGTAGTAATGTGGTTAAACACGACTAAATGACGTTTACAACCAGTTCCTCAAGAGTCTTCCTGCATTAAAGCTCAACAAGTGAAACTCAGAGGGAGAGTAAACCGATATTGAGCAACTTCATTGTTGGAACCACACCAACATGACTCGTGTTTGCATTACAACAACAGTGCACAGGATGTTATTGTCATGGAGCGGTCTAGGAGATGAGCTTAGTCAGGCGGGCCCCACCCTGATGGTGATATTGATACAGGTGGAAGGAGACACCAACAGGTGGCTTCAGTCACAGAGAGCCGGCAGACAGGCAGTCAGAGAAACTCCCAGGGTGAGTTGGTCCATACCATAATAAATAGGAATGCTTCAGTCTGTATCGTTACATTTTTTAAGCTTTGTGGTGGTGAATGGTTGGTTAAGATCAACACTTTCTACGTTGTTATTGACTGTTTTTAATAATAAAACTCTGTTTAGGGTGATATGTAGTGAAAACCTGAACCTGAATTCGTTTTTCAGTCCCTGATCATTTTATCTCTCGTTCCTGTAATCTCTCCAGCATCAAGTTTCATGCTTTTCTCCCACTGCTGAGCCGAGGCTGAGGCTTCAGCAGCCGTTTGTTTCTGGGTAACTTGTTGCATCTTGTAAAGACTCCAATCCGGAGCTTTGGGTTGTGGCGTCTGTCTGCCCACGAGTCACCGTGTCGTATCTTGTGACTGCAGAATCAATCGTGCCTTTAATCAGAGCTGCGTGATTTATGTGTTGATGTTGTCTCAGTGCTCCCAGCTGAATTCATCAGAGAATGCCTGGAAATGTAATTCCTGTGCATGAAACTGATGCATTAGACTGTTTGGTGTTCTTCTATAGACACAAAACCGCTCAGATGGATCAGTTAATGACTGCTTCTCACTGTGCTGTGAGGTTAAATTACACCGAGTGACGGAACACTTAGAGGTTTAAGTTTGTTTACAATCACCTCCTTCGGCTCGCCATCAGGCTCCCGAGAGTCACTTTTCCTCTGAAGAGTTAAAGCTGTGAATGTGATTTAGGGAGGAAAAAGTGATCATGCCCTGCTTCTCTGCTCTGGAGGATTATTTATCCCTCTTCAGACTTTGTGGGAACTGGAATATTCCTCTTCATGCTGCCAGCGGGCAGCTAACAGGAAGGAGTTTGGGGAGCAGAGGGAGACGTTTGTGTTGTCATGGAGTCATAATCATAGTGGCTGCTGGAATGAACAAGGCCTCTGCCACCGTGTGTTATTTCAATGAGTTGCAGATGATAGTCTGTGCCGCCTGGCTGTGTAATTAAAAGCTTTGCCTTGTATTCCTCAGGTTCCCCGACAGCAGTTCAGGTGACTGCAAAGTGGGAGAAAAGCCTGTAGAGGCTGAAACTTACCCAGCACCACCCCCTCCGCCCATGCCAGGAGCTGCTGCTGCCACCATGAACCACAAACCCACGTCAACTTCTCACAGTCAGACGGAGCCCGCCCCCTCTCACTCTGACGGCCACAGACACACAGAGCTGTCGTCTGGACCCAGGAAGAAGCCCTCTGCGCTGGAGAAGTCTCCCCCCACCAGATGCCAGGAGGTCAACTCCCACCAGTCCTCCACCGGGTCTCAGAGTGACATCTTTACCCACTGCTCTGCAAACTTTGAAACCAGCTCCACTTTTTATTCCCCCTACTCGGCAAAGAGAGATTCTGAGCAGGACAAAGGACTCATGGACAAAGGACAAGAGGCAGTACATCATCTGTCTACATCTCAGCCTCCCCCCTCTCCTCCGGCCTCCTCCTGCAGACCTTCAGGGCTTTTTAAGATGGAGGAGCAGCGCTCGCCCTCTCCACAGTTTTTCCCACAGAGACTCAGCGACAAGCCTCCAGTCTCTCTTCATGATGAGGAATCAAACAGGTAACACTGATTTAGAAGAAGAGCACTTGCTTCAGCTCTTGTGTTCTTACTTTACATGTGGGTTCAGCATGTGAGTTCTGTCAGCCTGTGGTCATTGAGGGAGATTCTCCGCATTTCTACTGAAGACACCAGAGTTTAGAGATAATTCTCCTAAATGCCGAAACATAGAAAACATCAAACCATTTGTGCTTCTTAATTCCAAACAAATCAGAATCATCTGTGGTCATTTAGGATTATTGCAGTGATCCGAACCCAAAGGGGTGGGAGGAGTCTACTTGTCTCAGATATTCCAGCAAACTGGGCATGAAGAAAAAGATTCCAGTTACCATCATGCAGTGAAACATTTAAATCATATCTGACATCTGGATTTTTGAGATGCTTTCTTTTTTTTTACATTTCAGGATGGAGCATAAGATAGAAAACCAGAATACAACAGTGAGAAAAGTTCCAATCAGGATTGTCCACTCGGATAGAAATGTGGAGAAGGAGAATTCTTCATTCTTGCATCAAAGTGACCTCCCACTCATGGAAGCTGAAGGGCCTGGAGTGGCCAGCCTCGGCAGTCTGGGACAGGACTCTCTGTTCTGTGCCTTCACCCGTCAGAGCGAGCAAATGTCCCAGCAGGACTCCTACATGACCACTGTGGGAGAGGACAGCAGCTCTAACAACCAGCAGCCACTGCTGCAGGCCTCAGACCAGCCCAGCAGCATGCAGGAAACCACACGGCTGAGCAAGGACGAGGAGCAGAAGAGAGAGGAGCTGGCACGGGACATCATGGGGAAGGATAAATCACTGGCCGATATTCTGGATCAGAGCAAGATGAAGACCACCATGGACCTCATGGAGGGTCTCTTCCCTCAGGGGGAGCAGCTGTTAGAAGGAGCTCATCAACGCAGAAAGGTGCAGACAAAACCGGCAAACTCCCGACCTGTGGAGGAAAGGTGAGTCACACAGCTTAAAGACGGATTTCATCACTGGTTTAAGAATGGACTGAGTCTAAAGAAACTTTTAGTTGTACTTAAATCTTCTTCAGCTACTGACCCACATGCCTGCAAGGCTCTACTAAAATGCTGCTACTGATGCAGGTTTGTTTTTACTGGTTTGACCCTCAGATGCTGCCTGCAGCTGGTCCCAGTTTGAAGCTATGGAGTTATAGCTATAGTTATGTGTAACCTCATGTGATATATGCTAGCACTCAGTATGTAATGTGAATGAGTCTCAGCTACAACCACATCTGACTTTTTTCTAATATATGTAAAACTAACTGAATTCTAGCCCATTTTGTCTTGACTGAAGTCGTTCATCTTTAGCATTTGTCTTTTATTGGATTGACTTAGTTGTAGTCGTACATTCCATGATAGGACCCCTTTAAAATCCATCTAGTAGTTGATAAGAAATGAGAAGGACAGGCAGAAAAACACCACACTAACAGCATCAGTACCTTCTGATGGACACTGCCCATCCTATTGAAGCAGTAGTGACTCGTCTTCAGGTTTAGAGGTGGGCTTATTTTGGACACATTTAAAAAAACAACCTCTCAGACATTCCCGCTCGCTGATTTGATAGTTTTCTAACTACAATCACGGCTGTAATCATCTGTTCATCAGACTAACAGAATACCTGATTTCTGTGCATTCAGTCCAAGTAATACTTTGTATAATTGGAAGAGGAGTTTTCCTCTCCACAGCTTGCTTATTAGTATGGGGAATGCTGTAAAGTCAGTGACACAAGTCAGTGACTCAATGCAATCTGCTGGGTTTTCTTAGATGGGAAACTTTTAACTAGTTGACATAATGAACTGAACCCAATTGGACCATTTGTGTGCCTTGAGATAGTTGTGATTTGGCGGTATATAAATAACTGAATTGAATTGAATTGAATTATTCTGACTGGAGAGAAACAAATAGTGTTAACTTCCTAAAAATAGATCAACTTTTACATCACATGATGTGAGAAAAGCTCATAATTAACTTTGGGACTTCCATGGAAAATCATTTCAGCGTCATTTTCCCTGAACTGGAAAGAGTTTTGTTTGGTAATGTGACTAACTTCACTGAATTTGCATTTCAGAGAAAAGGAGGACAGCACGGCAGCAACCGTCACCATGGTGACCAGTTCTACATATTACAGCATATCTGCCCCCAAAGCTGAGCTTCTTATCAAAATAAAGGACATGCAGGAGCAGAATGAGGAGGAAGACTCTGAAGAGGAACTGGACATTGATTTGGCCAACAAGAAGGTACCAAATCGGTTCTTTATCTCTGCCTGTTGGAGAAAGTTGGACAAAATGTAATAGTTTAGTTGAGTTTTCATGTTCTGTTTTTATTCCAGCAAGAGCTGATCGACAGCCTCAGCAAGAAGCTGCAGGTGTTGAAGGAAGCTAGGGAGAGTCTTCAGGAGGACGTCCTGGACAATAATGCTCTGGGAGACGAGGTGGAGGTCCAAGTGCAGCAGGTTTGCAAACCAAATGAGCTGGAAAAGTTCAGGATGTTTGTGGGAGACTTGGACAAAGTGGTGAGCCTCCTGCTGTCGCTCTCGGGTCGTTTGGCCAGAGTGGAGAACGCTCTGAACAGCCTGGAGGACGACACTACTCCTGAGGAGAGGGTGAGCAAACCCAAACATCCTTTCTTTATGTAGCCTATCAAATTTTTATGTGTAAACTTCTTCTTCTTCAGCGTACGTTAATGGAGAAGAGGAAGCTGTTGATCCGACAGCATGAGGACGCAAAGGAGCTGAAAGAGAACCTGGACCGTCGAGAGCGTGTCGTTTATGACATCCTAGCTAGCTACCTGCCAGAGGACAGCCTTACAGACTATGAGCACTTTGTGAAGATGAAGTCTGCTCTCATCATTGAGCAGCGAAAGCTGGAGGACAAAATCAAACTCGGGGAGGAGCAGCTTAAATGTCTGACGGACAGCCTGCCCATAGAGCAGAGGCTGGTTTTCTGAGACGGTTTTAGTCCTAAAACACAGACACTTTGCTTGTCATGTGATCCAGGTTTGACTTTAACCAGCAGAGGGCGACAAAGATCAGAACCTGCAGACACAAATGTGCCCAAAACACAAGACTAAGAGTTGTTTTGGGTTGTTTTTTTTTATCCTGGAGTATAATACCTGCACCATTTAGACCAATATGATCTACCACCAACCATTACATCTGTTCTCCCAAAATGCCATTTTTACTCGTAAGTTTATGTTTTTTTAGTAATTTATTGTAGCCTTTTGAATCCACGCAAAGTGGAACAGTATTTAGTCATCAGCTGATCTGAGCAGCCTGCAACCTGATGTGTGTTACATACTGATAAGTATTTATCGTGTTTTGTATCTATTTTATTGCATGATCAGTAAAATCCAAATATTTCAGTAAAATGTTCCAACTTAGCACCCTTTAACATGTTAACTAAATGCTATTGTCACTTTTTGAGGCCTCCCTGGAGCAACGTTTCCTCAGTAGAAAACACAATATGACATGAAGTTGGGCTGATAATGAGATCTCATGTAGCTTCACTAAAAATGTTCAATTCTGTCCTTTGTGTTCAGATTATTACCGTTTCTACACTGACTAAGTGATTCTGTGACCTCACTGTTTTGTTTCTGAATGCAGTTACTGTTCTTACTTTCTAAGCATTAAATCCAGTCCACCGTCTTGCATCCAAATATGAAATGAAATCGTTTGGTCAAATATTCACATGGATTAAAACAGACTGGTGGAAGAGGTTTGTCTCGCGGCGTTTGTTGCGCTCTCACACACTTCATCAGCTGATTCCCTCATGTCCAATAAAGAGTACTGAAAGTGGAGTTTAAAGGATTTCTTCTCCAGGGTCAACCATTAACTCCACCACACCCTGCTCTCCACCGATAACCAGGAAGGTAAAGACCTTGACAGGACAAGGAATGAAGAGTCAGGTGTTACAGGTGTGTTAAGTCACACAGGAGGGAAGTAAAATGTGGAGTTCTGAAGTGGTTCGTACAGAAGCAGCATCTGTGGATGGATTCTGTGGTCACTGAAAACAAGTTTAGAGGTGAGTGAAAAGGGTTAGGGTTCATTTATTTTACTGTACAACCTTTAAACATTTAAACGGACACTCATTAACTCCAGCATTGCTTCAACAGACTGCACCCATAGTGTAACAGGCTGATACTCTAATTAGGCAGATTTCATTTTTAGTCAGACTTTCCAGGGTATAGAATTGGTTTGTTGTGTGTGTACCATGCTGTGTAGTTAGTCTTTTGAGATTTGGAGGATAAAAAGATTATTTATAAGCAAACATGGTTTTTCAAACTTGTCCTATCGTGGCTTTTATTAAAGTTCCAGTTGGTTCCACAAAACATTTAAAGTTCAGAAAAAAAAACATTTCAGATGTTTATCTGGAGGTAATCAGGTGGTAAAGCTAAACTGTTAACAGGTTTTATTGTAGGCATGACCAAAGTACTGAGTGTGTTTATAATGAAGGAGAGATTTAATAATTATCAAAGCTATTTTTAGATGCTCTGTTGCACATGAAATAACATCCCATATAAATAAACTCTGATTTGAATCATGAAATCTGCAAGGATTTGCTTTGCATTGCTGGTAAGAACATACAGTGTTAATAAAAGGGTTTGACTCATAGTTTTCTCCTGATTTTGCTGTTTTGTCACTTAAATGTTACAGATCAATAAACAAACATCTATATTACACATAACCTGCATAAATACAATATACACTTTTTAAATGATGATTTTATAGACTATGGGAAAAGCTACTAACTGAGTGTGAAAAAGTTGACCCCCTCTAGTTACATCACAAATAAACTTTGAACATTTGCAAAGCTGAATTCAGTTCCACCAGCCTCACTCACCCAGACCTGACCAGCCTTGTGGAATTAAGAAGTTACATCAATAGACCTGTCTGACAACATGAAGCAGGCTAAAATAAACATTTCTCACATTTACCAAAAAACATCTTAATGAGACAGAAGTGCAGCTTTCTGGAAGGTGTGTGTCTCGTTCCATGTGGTATAAAACTAACACTGCATTTCAAAATGAGAACATCACACCAACATTACCAACATGGTAGTGGTAGTGTGATGGTGTGGGCTGCTCTGCTGCTTCAGGACCTGGACCACTTTCTGTAATCGATGAAATGTTGAGTTCTATTTCATTCCTCCAGAGGGCGGTGCAGAGCACCTGGATATCTACGTGTGCACCAAAGACTGTATATATACAACCAGGCTACATCATTTCCGTTTGATGTACCACCCTCAGCTCCACCTTTTTGCTCATTTTGGGATTTTTCGGTAGTGATGACAGTAATTATACAAATTACACTTCCAAGACAGAAGTGGAGGGAACCGCCTATTTGTGGCTTCACCCACGGCCACGCAAAGAGATGGGCGTTATCCGTCCATCTTATATATACATATACATATGTCACATGTCTTTGGACGTGACCTGGGTGACGTAGTGGTAGTCTATAAAAGCTCTACGTACCTAGTAGAGCTGCTCGTTTCTTTTCTACGTTCTCGCTGCAATTTCTATTGCTGCTACTGATTCCTTGTTCAGGGACAGGGACACCAGCTACATGGAGGACCAGGAGGTTGGCGAACGCTCCTCAAGCCCCTCAGTAGCGGGCTCTCGCATTTCAGAACAGGACTCCCTGCTGGAGGCTGGACCTGGTTTCCCCTTTGGGAAGCAGACTGTTCAACTGGCTTTATCTCGGCTTGGTATTGATCCCCCTGCACAGACCGCTGCTTCTAGTCCCTTTTTTAAGGTTACTCAGAAGCCAGTGTTTAATGTGCCGGCCTCACAACCCTACATTGAGGAGCTTAACCGATGCTGGGCAGACCCCAGATCTTCTACCCATTTCTCACAGGACTGCAGGGCTCTTAGCTCTATGCAGGATGCAGCTAAGAATGGTTTGTCTGTTGACAGTGTTATCACTAGCCTGGTGGTAGCTCCAGCTGACGCTACCCGTCCGGATGCCTGCTGTCCATGTCCTCAGTGCAGGGTCACTGAGGCCCTTACCAAGAGTTATGACATAGCAACTCACATTGCTCGCCTGGGCAACTCATTCTCACACCTGGCTCTTGCCCTTTGTCAGTCCCTGAAGGCGGCTGGGATTGACGATGCTACCCAAAGCCTAAGTGATGCCTCGCTCCAGGCTTTTGCTTTTATGTCCAGAGAGCTTGGCAGGCTGATGTCAACCCTTACCATCACAAGATGTCAGGTGTGGCTGGTGCAATCTCCTTTGTCTGAGTCCTGTAGAGGTACACTCCGCACACTGCCTGTCATCCCAGGTCAAGTGTTTGGACCTGCGGCCCAACAAACCTTGGAGCATGCTGTTGAGGCAAATAAATCTTGGCAACAGTTTGTTGACCTACACCGGCCTTCCAGGCCCCAGCCTAGGTTTGCTGCTGCTTTTCACTCCACAACCAGGGCCCCGCCTGCAGTTGGGGGAGCACGTGTCCCCACGGGTGGAAGTCTGGCCACCCAGCGGCCTGCCTTTCGAGAGCCTGCTGGCAGGGCCCTAAAACATGGCCGGTTTTGGCGAGCACCCGACAATCACCCCTCTAGGCCTTCTTCGGATAGTCTTTCCAGAGGTGGTCGGTTCTGACTCCCGAAATCTGGCCCCCAGTCGTTTTTCTCCAGCTCATCTCAAATGATGGGAGGCCCTAGTTTCAGACCCTTGGGTGATTTTAACCCTGTCCAAAGGTTACAGTATTCAGTTCAAGCGTCGTCCCCCAAAATTCAGTGGGATAAGAATGACTGTTGTTTCCAACCCAGTGAGGTCTGCAGCTCTGAGACGGGATATCTGAGAGATATTGGAGCTTTTAATGAAAGGGGCAAGAGAGTCAGTTCCCAGTTCAGACCAGTTCAAGGGGTTCTACTCAAATTATTTTCTTGTTCTGAAGAAGGATGGTGGTTTTCGGCCTATCTTCGATCTAAGATGCCTGAATCATTATGTCAAGGTACTGCGATTTCACATGCTGCGCACGGTGGACGTCCTCCAAGCAATCTCGCAAGGGGATTGGTTCACGTGTGTTGACCTAAAAGACGCTTATTTTCATGCGCCAGTAATGCCTCGCCACAGGCAGTTCCTTCAATTTGCCTTTGAAGGTCAGGCGTACCAATTCAGAGTGTTCCCTTTCGGCCTCTCTCTTTCCCCCCGTACGTTTACCAGGTGTGTGGCCGCAGCACTCGCTCTGCTGCAGGCCCGTGGACTGCAAATCCTTCCCTACCTGGACGACTGGCTTGTGTGCGCTTCGACTCAGGAGCAGGCACGCAACGACACATCCATCCTATTGGACCATGTGCCTCGGTTGGGTCTTACTGTGAATTTTTCAAAGAGTTCTTTGATACCAAGTCAAAGAGGGATCTTCTTTGGCATTGCCTTCGACTATCTGGCCATGACAGCCTTCCCATCCTGCTGCAGGCTGTCAGCTTTTTATATTAACCAGCCTGTGTCCTTGGCTGTGTTTTCCCTGCAATCTGGGTCAGATGTGTCTCTTGTGTCTTGTTCGAAAGCTGAAGCGGTACAGTGTGACTGCTGAAACTCGTAAGACGGATGCCCTCTTTGTTTGCTATGGTGGTCACAAGAAAGGTTGTGCTGTTTCCAAACAACGACTTTCGCGCTGGGTTGTTGACGCAATTTTGCAGGCATACACTTCTAAGGCTTTCCCACCCACGTCAGGTGCCACTCCAACAGGGGGATGTCCGCCTCTTGGGCTGCGCTTGGAGGAGTTCCACTGAGGGACATCTGGGCTGCAGCCATATGGGCTTCGTCCTGTACCTTTGCCCGTTTCTACAGAGTGAATGTGGCTGCTCCCCATGCGGTGGCTTCAGGGATGTTATCTGCTTCATCTCTCCACGGCTGATGTTTGGTGAGTGTGGACTCTTCGTGACCCTGTTGGTATTAGGTCATCCAGGTGCTCTGCACTGCCCTCTGGTGGTCAGGAGGAATGAAATACAATGAAAGTTGCATATGTAACTAAGGTTCTATGAATTCCGGATGACCGCCAGAGTTGTTCGTCACTTTGAGTCCTTGCGAGCACTCCGAAAAGAAATGAGTGCTGGGTATGTAGGGCTTTTATAGACTACCACTACGTCACCCAGGTCACGTCCAATGGTGTGACTTTGTTGGTATATTTTCTCGACCTCTGTGCTGTGTCCACATGCAGATATCCAGGTGATCTGCACCGCCCTCTGGCGGTCATCAGAAATTCATAGAACCTTAGGCCGGGATCAAACTGTGCGTTTTATGACCGTCTATGCCAAATCTCTCGTCGGGAGCAGAATCGTGACAATAAACGGTGAACGTGAGGGTGATTTGCATATCTGTGGACGTCCAGTGTGACCGGCTCTGCAAAACCTTTTTGAGCCGTTAACGACCAAAGACAGCCTCGACAGTCTTCAAGCACTGCTTAAAAACCTACGACTCCCGTCTGCAGTTGACCAATGAAAACACACCTTTGGGACGCCGCAGCAGCAAGACTCCGCCTCTCTGAGTTTCCATTTATACTTTTGTTTAAAATGCGGATTAAAAACTACACACCAGTTTTTATTTGTTAGTAGTCCAAATTAAACCGTAGTTATATAAAAATAATTAGACTAAGAATGGGTTCAGTATCTGACAGCAGGTGTGAAAAGGTGCGCTGATGCGCTGTCACTGAGCGGAGTAAAGAGACATTGATGGCAAAACTTTAGATATTGGAGCGATCTGTAACAGATAGTTACTTCTCTGTAGTTCAGTGTTTTTTATGTATAAAAGAGGATGGAAAGGATGGATGTCCAACAGACAGATCAGCTGTTTAGCTGGAAGACGGGAAAAGGAGACGCAGCTGGAGTCTGAGGCCAATGCGGGTTTTGAAAATATGTAGCAGATCAATTCTTCCTATTTAAAAGTACATCTTTTTTAGGTCCTCGTTTAGAAAAAAAATGTAAACCTAATTACAAAACACGAATGTGCATTTATGTCAACCACTCCACCTATTTTATGTCCATTTCTATTTCTGCAGGAGTCATGGCAGACTGCGGCTGTCTCCGGTTTTGATCAGTACCAGTCACAGAACAGGGATGGTTTACCTGGCCCACACAGCTCACTGGCAGTTCCTGGGACTAATAACAGGGTTTGTGGCATGGATCCTCACCATGGCTACAGTTGGCATCAACGAGTGGCGGCTCTGGTATGTGGCTGATGTGTCTGTCGTCACCTCAGGCGTGGCCTGGGTGGGCATCTGGAGGGCGTGCTTCTATAGCCATGTCCTTCCCAGGACAGAGAACTGTCAGAGCATCAGCATCTTGGACACCTTTGTTCCAGTGGAGATTCCTCTAGCTCAGGTGTTCATGATGCTAGCAGTGGTCTCTGGCCTTGTAGGGAACGTCAGCGCTGCAGTGGCCATGAGGATGGCCTACTTCTCCGTGGAAAACCGTAGGAACATCAGGATGGTTTTTGTGACAACAGGGGTCCTTTATTTGCTCACAGCAATGTTCTCTTTGGTACCTCTGGTGTGGAACATGACCTCTGTTCTCAACAACAGCACCATAGCCTTCCCCCCTGAGTTCTACCTCCCTGTTGCTCCTGTCAGGCAGAGCGTGGGTTCAGCCATTGGGATGGGAATCATTGCCTCCATCCTGATGCTCATCAGTGGCCTCCTGTTCCTCTGCTACCGGTACGTGAGGCAGGCTCCGGAGCACAGCCAGGACCCACTCAGCGGACCCTGGACAGTGACCACACTCACTAAGAACTCTGAGCTGTCTAAAGATGGCAACCTGGGGATAGATAATTATGCATTCCACAGTGGAGAGGCCTCATGACATTTTCTTTTTCATATTTCCACACATGGAAAAAAGACTTGGTAAAACTGAATAAAAGCAGGTGTTTAAACCAGATTTATACATTATATAACTCCTGCAAATATATAATTAGAAAATATTGATTTATTGTGAGAAATCTACATTTTTAATATTTTAGAAAAGAAAGACATTTTTAAATACCCAAATATGAGTGTAAATACCAACCGTTACATTAGATAATGTAGCTAAATAAAATTGATCTTTTAGGGAGGTTTTTGGATATTTGAGGCTTGTAAGAAAAACAATCGTGTGGTGCTGTACCTTGACTACGGGTTGACACTTGGTAGAGCAGTTTAGTTAGTTGTGATTTGTTGGTTAATAATGAATAAACTTCTTGAATAATAACAGGTTGTTATTTTCTTAGTTTCCTCTAATTTATGTCTGCAGGTGGACAGTGCAGTGCTAAATGTCATCATTGATGTAGGAATTGTAAATTAACATTCATATGGTGAAAGATTAGGTGTCAGATTTCTTTAGGAAACTTATGAGAAACATCATTAACCATTCAAAGCTCCTCTGAAGTGGATGAATGTTGGGGAGATACTTGTCTTTTCTAAGGATTTATCTGGAAGCATCACTGATAACAATTCACAAATGAGTCAGATCTAGTGGACCGTGGAGATCCATCACTAGCTGCTTCAAAACTGTTTTATTACTCCAAAAATATTTCTAAATTGAGGAAAAATAGAGTCAAAACATGAAATGGAGATGATTGCTCATGCTTTTATCTCTTCATGTTTAGAACATCATAATGCATGTTTACTTTAGTTTGGCAAAAACTTCCTTGATTGTGTTCATCTGGCCCAAAATGATGTTGAAATTATTAGTAGTTCATCTGAATTAGAAACCAGAGGTGTCCTTCATGCAGTCCCATCTGGACCAAGTAATGAACTTTTAGCTTAAGGAACAATATGTTAGATAATTATCGTGTTTAGAATAAATTTTAAACCTGTTTGTACACCTTCAAAAGGGTGGATTGACAAATTGCATGTCAAGGGAAAAGTCCTACCACTAAGTGCAGGAGGAGGACTTGTTCATAAATGAAAGAGGGATCAGGAGAACGGTTCATCCTCTCTAGTGATGCATATGCTGAACAGGATTGTTGTGGTGAAGGAGGAACTAAGCCAGAAAGCAAATCTCTCCATTTATTGGGCAATGATCCTATTCTCAACTAGATCATGAGCTTTGGGTAATGACTGAAAGAACAAAGTCATGAAAACAAGCAGCAAAATGAATTCCGGGTGGTCAGGTTCAGCCTTAGAGATAGCGCTAGCACATCAGACATCCAGGAGAGACTCAGGAGGAGCTGCATCCTCCACACTGAGAGGAGCCAGCTCCTGGATGCTTCCCATGGGAGGTGCTTCTAACACGTCCTGCTGGCTGGAGGCCCTCAGGTTGATGCAGGACACGTTGGAGGGATCAGATCTTCAGGCTGGCCATGCTGGATGCTTTGTAGAACCAGCAGAACTTCTAAAATGAACGTGCCCCCCTTTTTATGTTTCTCTGCTTCCTACGTTTTTCTGTCTAATAGTTTTTGATGCTTCCAACTAGGGATGTTCGCTACATCAGTTTTTTTTTTACTGAAATACAGATTTAGTCCTGATACTGATATAAACTGGTACCAATATAAAAGACCCCCTCATAAAAAAAAAACAAAATAATTTTCAGTAACTACCGTCACATGTCGCTCATCAATCCTACTCAAACTTTAAACAATATCTATGCAAAATACGCCTTCAGTTTAAGTTTGTGCCAAACAAACAAAAATATCTCAAAAATAAACCTCAGATCTGTCTTTTTTTGACATTTTGAGTGAGAGGAGAAGTAGCTGAAGAGTTTGATGTTTGGTGTGTAAAAGTCGTGTCAGTAAAAGAGTAATAACCCAGAATACCAATATCAGCCAATTGGACATACTGCTAAAACATGAACTGTAAAGGCAAAATGTTCCATTGGTCTCCATGCACAATTGTAGGACCAGAGGTTTAGGGGTGCTGAGAAATCCAATCACTGTTCAAGCTGGGGAGGAGGGTTCCAGCAATCACTTTTAGGGTGCTGGTGTTCAATCTCGGGGTGAAACACCTGTGTTGGTTCTGTTCTCAGGTGGTCCCGTCGTGACAAAACTATCAGTTTTTTTTACCTGTCAAGTGTTATAATTCTATGGTCTGTTTCCCCCCACACTTAGTCAACACACAGAGAGTCTAGCACACATTAGATGAACTGATACAGAAGCACGTTTCATTCTGACATTTTGTGGAGAGAACGCTGCAGCATGAAAGCTTTGTTTGACTGTAGAACTGAGAGGATCAAACAGCTTGTGGTCTCAGACTTCAAGCTGTTTGATTCATATTAAAGATCCTGATTCATTCTATCAAAATACCAATACTTTAATGTGATTCAAATTAAAGATTAAAGTCACAATTCTGCAATTCTGTATAATTGTGACATAAACCTAAAGGTTGTGAAATGATTATGATCAACAGATGTTGCAATAAGCTTGATTTGTTATCAGTAGAGCTGTCAGTAGATAACCTCTTGGTTGTTTCTGAGACGGTAATGACCGATTGTTACTGCACAGGCTAGTGGAGATGACGTGACACGTCAAGGTGTGGGTTTCTGACGGAGTGACAGGTTGACCCAGCTCATGTGACCTCTGGAGGAGGCTGACGAGAGCAGGCATGTGAGTACGGAGAGGGGGCCGTCTCACTGTGGTGATTGTTGCCAGAGACGGGGCATGAGAGTGTGCACACACACGCACGCACGCACACATGCATGCATGCGCGCGCACACTTGCACAGACTGGTCCAGTGGCTTGCTGCACCTCTCTAGAGGTGGCTAGCTGGTGCATGTCAAACCAGAAAGCCCTCTTCACTTCACAGCTGTCTTAAAAAACACAAGTAAATGTAGTGGAACCAAGAAATGTTTTAGGAGCTTTGTACCTAAAAATATTGCTAATAACTGATCACAACTTCAATAATATTTTTTTAGATAAGAGATGTTAGGAAAATATTGTGTTTTCTTTTGCACTCACTGGCCACTTTATTAGGTACACCTGTTTAAATGGTTGTTACCAAATATCTAATCAAATCTCTAACAGGGAAGCAGCTTAGTGTATTTAGAGACCTAGACGTGGTGAAGTTCAAGATGAGCATCAGATCAGAGAAGAAAGGAAATTCAAGAGACTCTGAAAG
Source organism: Aphyosemion australe (assembly GCA_006937985.1). Lineage (NCBI taxonomy): Eukaryota > Metazoa > Chordata > Actinopteri > Cyprinodontiformes > Nothobranchiidae > Aphyosemion > Aphyosemion australe. Next base: position 1,474,999 of record SSNS01000064.1, read on the forward strand.
TGGCATGGTAGTTGGTGAAAGAGACAAGGGGACCATTTTATTAGGGTCTTGCCCTTGAAATACATCAGGAGAGAGTGAGTGCATGGCCTAACTCAAATGTATTTCAGGGGCAACCATTATTGTTCTTCACCAGACAAAACAGTTTCTGTATTAATTCTTCTGTCAAAGAAAACGTGGCTCGAACAGAAGCGTGCACCTGCACACGCTGCATGAAAACGACCGGCTCAATTGAGGTGGTGTCCTATTTGTTTTCTTAGTGTTGACCCTTGTGGTTAGTGTATGAAAACACTTTGACCTAGAAATGTCATTAAACAATTAAATGGGTCACAAGACATGGGGTTCTAACATATTGAAGCAGCTTTTTGATATCTTGTGCAGTTTTTGAAAAATCACAGTTTAAAGGTGTCCTAGAATGCAATTAATCACCAATCTAAAACAGAGCTTTGAGCCTCCAAAAAGGCTTTCATCTGTCCCAGGAGCCCTGATACAGGCCATTCTAAACCCCCTTACTCAGCCCTTCAGTGAAAAAAGCTGTTTACCCCTCCCACTCAGCCAGGACATGCTGATTGGTTGGTTTCCCCAGAAGGCCTCAGACACATGCAAGTTTGAGGAGGCGTGGCTCCCCCTTATGACGTGTTAAGGAAGGCTTTCTCAGAACAGGAGGTTTTCTCTCGCCTTTTTCAACTTTCTAATTTACATAAAAAGTAGGTCAAACACGGCTTTGACTTTTTAGTATACTACTGTTGATCACCCAAGCTGTCTTATTCAACAACAACAAGGAAAATGTTGGTTTACATTCTAGGTCCCCTTTAAGTTTTAGCTAAGCTTTGAGAGCTCCTGGAAAAAGTTGACATCAGTAGAATAGAAAGGCTTGACCTACTGTGAGCCAGTTTGGGCAGAGTCCTGAGAGATTTGTAGGTCGTAATACGAGTGGCAGTGGATGAAAGCTGACACAAATTGAGCCATAATTCACAAATGTACTTAAAAGATCTCTTTTGGAGCATTTTGTTTGCATTTTTTCACTTTCACACTCTAGGTCACAAGACTCAGAGCGGGAGAAGGATTTGATTAAAGATGAAAAACCTCAAACAAATCTTTTGGAGTACACATAGGAATTATGCATCAAAATATATATTTTCTTTGTCATCGTTCATCCATTGCAACTCTCATTTTGCAACGACCTATAGTTCTCTCACATCGGGTCCCAGTCTGCCCAAAACCCCCAAAATCTCTCCAATGACTCTTTATAAGCAATGTAACTTTCAATGCTTGTGTTTTTATCTGGTTACAACTCTGACAAAAAACAACTTAGACACCTAAAACTTCACACATCTGTCCACCAAACCTTCTAGAAGGTCACACTATCAATTTCTCACATCAACCTTTCTTATTCATATAAATGCAGATGTCTGATCCAACAGACTCCAACTGCTTGTCAGAAGGTGGGGAACCCCCCACACGCCCACCTCCCTGCTCTCTGATTGGCTGAGAGTCTTCAAGCTTTTGCTGCCTAAACAAAAGTCTTAACCCACACATAATACATGAAATTGACAAGGGATGTGTGCATTAACTTGAATGAAGTTACTGTATCGATGCCCTTAAACTTAGAAACATAATTTAAACTTTAAAAGGGTCATAAGGCTTTGGACTTTAACACATTGAAGCAGCTTCTCGATATTTATTACCGTGGCGATTCAAGTCACAAAGAAACACACCAAACAAACCCCAATGGAATGAATGTAGAAGGCTTCTAATCGAGCCAATCACATACTGCAGTTTCTTAGCTTAGTGTATCAGAACAATTTAACTTAGAAACACAAGTCAAATTTAATAAGTGAGAGATGATTGGTGGCAACGCTCCGGGCAGATGAGCAATCATGTCTTGTGTTCTCAATGGAGATTACAGAATTTTTCCTCAGTCATTAAAGGAACACTTGGCAGTTTTGGCTTGCTTTTAGCACCCTCTAGTGTCCATTAGCGAAAGCAAAAGTGAAACTTATCTCCTCTCTGTGCGTTCGTCTTTTTTACACCTTAATCTAACTGCTGAAATGTCTCCTCAGCCTTCATTAGTGTCTACAGGAGCGGTTCATCACTAAATCAAACAAATCAGCTGTGTTCATGATCTAAAACATGCAGGAAACATGCTGGAAGCAGACTGCAGCTCCAGCCATGTCAGCTCTACTTTTTTCTAAGTCTTTACAGGGACCAGACTGGCACTCTGAAGTTGCAAGTGCGGTATTCTGGCCACAGAGGGCGGTGGGGGTCTGAGTGACATTTTATTAACCCTGTAAAGGGTCATTTTAGCACATAGTGGCTCAAGAAAAGGATTTAAAAATATGAAAAAGTTGCATTGTATGACTTTAACATCAGATAAGATTTACTGCATTCTGCCGACTAAAACCAACACTAATGTCCACATTTACCAAAAACATATTAATGATCCCCAAGACCTAAGGGACCTGCCAGAGTAAACAGTCTAACATGCAATCTCTCTGGGTGCAAACATTTTATTTAAAACTCTGAAAAATTACATTTTTGAACAGTTTGACATTTTGGAAGTTAGATTGTTCTCTGCTTTCATGTATAAAATCAGTTTTTTGTTTTAGTTACTTGTTAAAGAACTTTACATCCAGGATGTATGGGTGTGCTCAGACTGATTTCATAGTATTTAGTCAAAGATGAACTAAATACCTGACTATCTTAATCACCATCTTACGCTTTCATGTCCACAGTTATGTAAACATTTTACAGCACATGTCAGCAGTTTGCTTATCCAGCCCTGGGTAAACTTGTTTATTTATGCTTGAATGCATTTAGACGTAATTTGCAATAAAGACATGCCATTTCCTCTCTTTTGCAACACCACCCTCCTTCATAGCTGTTAAAATCTCTTAATCATCAAGAGAGACTCTTGTTTTTGTCTGTTTTCCTGCTGCTAGCTGCCCTCACACTGGGAGACGTCAGCCCCTCCCTGGAGCCTATGATGCCTCTCGATCTGCTCCTTGCTCCTCTGATTCTGGAAGAGCCAACAGGACCACTCAGAGGTGAAGTCTGGCGTGTCTCTGGCCCCTCAGGAAACATGCTTTTGCGACAGCATCATTACATCTTATTAGTTTCATTCTTGAAGAGCTGACTTCTCAGAAAGTCCCACTGATGGAGTGTGAAGGTTTGTAAATCATCCTCCTACCTTATAATAAATGATAAATGACCCACACTTGTATAGCGCCTTTCAGAGTCAGAGGACTCCAGAGCACTTTACACTACAGTGAATCATTCATCCATTCACACACATTCACACAGTGATGGTGATGAGTTACAACGTAGCTACAGCTGCCCTGGGGCGCACTGACAGAGGTGAGGCTGCTGGATACAGGTACCACCGGTCCCTCCAACCACCAGCAGCAGGTAAGGAGGGTGAAGTGTCTTGCCCAAGGACAGAACAGCAGAATATTCTGCAGGGAGCAGGGATTGATCCTGCAACCCTCCGATTACTGGACAACCCGCTCCACCTCCTGAGCTACTGCTGCGCCAACAGCAGATTGCTCTCTCTACATGTGTGCACGTGAAGGACCCAGACACCTCTGGAGTACAGAGAGCGGTGACACACTCTGACCCTGGCAAATTTGTGTAATTATGTCAACTTGTTCTACATTCTTCTAAAGTACACGCTGGCCATTAAAGCATTCATTAAACACAGCTTAGCTCAGTGAGAGACCAGGAAATCTGATGGAATTAGACTCAAGCTGTGTTTCCACCACCACAGACACACCTGACAAACCAGGACCAGGTTTTGTTTTAGTCCGCCGCCCCCCTCAGACAGCCATCTGAAGGTGAAAAAGGAAAAGAGCAGCCGTGTGTTAACCTCTGACGTAACACAGGATAAACCTTACCACTGTCTGAAACACAACATAGGTCGTATCCATCACATTCTGTAACAGACACACCAGCATGGAGCATTCACCCTTTTAATGAAAAAAGAGACACTTGATGGGAATCATTTCTGAAAAGACTGAACATTACAGTTCATGAGCAAACCAAACAGACACAGAAACATTTCAAGAAGCAATCGATGCTTTAGCTTTAAGAATGACATACAATCACAGCAAGCTTAAAAAGGCACATGTTCACTTTACGTACTGATAAGAATCCGAAACTGTCCTGATTAAAGGATATTACATATTTTGTAGCATCATCTTTAAAATAGACATTTATTTGCATTGATCACAGCACGCCATTGAAATGTGATGTTTGACTTCACAGGTAAAATAACGGAATCAAGGTGATTAAACCATTTTTGGATAAAATAACTAATATACATGTTCTTGCATTTGATAATAAAAAATACTCTTTGGTGCAAAGCAGCTACAGATGGCTATGCTGTCCATCTTCTTCCTCCGTTAAACATACTCCGCGTGCTTTCTGAAGCTACCATCTGAACTCCTCTGGTACCTCCTCTGCAGCACGGGTCGAGGCTCCACCTGGGAGCACATACAGGAGGTGACCATGAGCAGCCCGGCAACTATGAAGAGGAATCCCGCCACCCAGCCGCAGAACAAGGCGTCTCCAAATTCCCACCGAGGCACCACTTCTGGTACTTTTTCATCAAAGAAATGCATCACTGCTAAATGGGCCATGTAGGACACGGGGATCAGGCACAGCACTCCTGAAATCATGCCCAGAACCCCTCCTGTGATGGTCAAAGTCCTCTTGGTTTGATAGCCGCCATGATTTGAACAGCTGTTGATCAGGTAGAGTCCAGGTATAGCCACAAGAAGTCCCAGCATGCCCACTGTGAGTGAAGCACACATGAAGATGCGAGCCAGCTTGAGGTCACTTGAAAGGCCAAGGAGGCTGTCATAAGATCTACACTCCATGCCTCCAACGTCCTGGACCACACAGGTCTCCCACAGGCCCAAGTCGTAGCTTTCTACCGGCAGCAGCGCAGTGGACATGGTCAGCCACTGTGGTAAGATAGTGGTGGCTAAAGCGCACAGCCATGCCCCGACATAGATCACCATCCCCAGCAGCTCCAGAGCACATGCCGACATGCCCATGTTTCTCGCTCCGTCTCTGGTCTCCACGCTTGACATAGCCACAAGAGTTCTTCGTCTCTGGCTTCAGATGGAGAGGCCTCTTGGTGTCCAGTCAGGACAGAGGCTGCTCAAAGCATCTGATAGTTAGAGCTGAACGCTCTAGCTCAAGACTCGGAGCTGGTTCACAACTCGTTCTCTCTCAGAGGAGCACACATGCTCTGCTGCAGAAAGGAGAGTGAGCCCACTTGGCCCTCCCCTTTGTGCTCCTTCTGCTTTGCCAATGGGCAGCAGGGTAGAGGCAGAGATGGCTCACTTGACAAGGCCATCGTCAAATGCTTCCCAAAACTGCAGGTCACAAGGGATGTTATTAAATGCAGACAGGAAGTTTACCCATCCCATGAAGCAAAATGTACCTACTATGCATCGTTTTCTTCTTGTGCAATTTTCAATAGTCAGTGTATAAACAAACAAATGATTTGTCCTGTAAGTGTATATGAGGAAACTGGTTGAAGGAAATATTCTGAAATTAAATATCTTTTATTTTTTTCCAAAAAGAAAATAAAAACAGACACCAAAACAAAGAGATTTATTAAAATTCTAAAGATATTTGATCACATTCAGCAGTTTGGGCAAAGCATTGTTACAGTCAGGCTTTTTCCTGCATGTGACTGAATGTGAAACAACAGTGCAGCGTATTGTCTGCTCTCTTACGAACACTGCACACACTGTGGGAAATGAATGTAGGAGGCTGCAGATCAAAGCTGAGATGTGAGAAAATGCTTCCACAAACAAATACACAATCAGAACGGCGCTGATAAAATCCCCAGCTGAATTCTTTGATGTCTCAACAAAAAGCTTTCCTAAAACACGACAAAAATCAAAGACATTTTTTAAATAATCAGATGTCATTGAAAACTTTCCCCCAGTGACTCGGGTACAGAACAGACAGCAGAAACCCCCTTCCTGGTAAGATCCGCCTGCGTTTCATGTCAAATTGAATTTTTCTAACTACACTAGTGGTTTAAAGAACACTTTCAGGAAATGGTTGTCTTCTGTGTTGTTGCAGTTCCTGTAGTCACTCACTTGAGGCCGACATAAACCCTGAGCCACACAAGCAATTATGTCACAAACACAGCACAGCACTACCAGTCCAATACATGCACGGGATTGTCTGAGAGGTCCAAGAAGCATCATCAGAGACATCGCTCCGATCACACGGGACATAAACAAACTGCTTTTTGATATGTAGAAGTTTATTCGGCCAAACATTTCACAGATTCCAAACAGAACGAAGCCATCACGCTCACACACCATATTCGACCAAAAAGGGTATAGGCTGAAGTGTAACTTATATAAGCCTACCCATTACATTTACCAGATTTAGACAATCATACTAACATACATTTGTATTCATACAGACATACATACATCTTCTTCATCAGCAAGAAATTAAGAACACCTATCAGAATTGGCTATCCTATGATACTTTCCTAATAAATTATATTTGGGACTCTTTTTGAATGTTTTCAACGAGCTGGATTTTTAAAAATATTCTTCAAGGCTATTCCATAAGGCCACTCCTCTCACTGAGACACATCGGATTTTTTTTATTAGTCCTTATTTTCTTTAATTTAAATATCCCAGTTCCTCTCAAACCGTATCCCCCTTCTCTATATTCGATCATGTGTTGGATGTAGGGTTGTAAAGCAGCATGCACACCTGATATACTATGGTCAAGGTACACTTCATCAGAACATCAAATTTTAAAATACGTAACTCAACAAAAATAAGGTTGGACGGTAGGAAGCATGATTCATAATACGAACTGCCTTTTTCTGAAGTAGGAAAATTGGATCAATATTTGCTCTATAGTTGCTTCCCCATATTTCCACCCCATATGTCAAATATGGTAGAATAAAGGAATTATATAGTAGCTGCATGGATTTTATGTCTAAGACATCTCATTCTACTCATTAATTCGATATTTTTTGATCATTTTAACTTTAAGTCATTTATATGCTGCTTCCAGCAAAGTTTATCGTCGATGATGATTTCTAAGAATTTGTTGGTAGATACTCGTTCCAGTTCTTTACCGTTGACTGTAATATTAATTTGATGATTAATTACCCTATTATATTCATGTATGCTTAATAATTAGCTTTAGGTTTCCCACAGAAACATGTTGCCCACTGACAGCACCTCTTCTTAACTCTTGACACCAGAAACAGACTCTTTAAACCCTTTGTTGTAACTTGTCACACAGACTAAATGTATTCCAATTTCTGAAGGTGAAACCCATTAAAGATAAATATTGACTTAGGTAAGGTATCCTGTTTTAACTAATGCAACTTTGTAGAGCCATGTACAAGGAATATCAAGGACAATGAGAGCTGGTGAGAAAAATGTTTTAGGTGCTGATAGACGTCTGGAAAATGAAGCACATGGGTGAGTTTTTCCACTAGGGGGCCCCTGGCTTAACACAGCCCATACCTGTCCTAGAGGCATTGGTTTCCACAATAAACTGGCTGGTTGGATCTGGGGACTGGTGAATGGGGGCAGAGGTGAATAGCTCCTTTAACATGATGAATGCTTGATCTGGTAGTTGATTCCAGACAAACCTGTTCTTGGATGATGTAAGAGAATGAAGGTGTGACGCCACAGTGCTGTAGTTCCTGATAAAGTGTCGGTAGAAGTTTGATAACCCTAGAAACCTCTGAAGCTGTTTATAGGTCTGAGGAGTTGGCCACTCCTTAACAGTTGCATCCATGGAGACCTGATCTGGGGAGATGACAACCCTCCAAAAATGACATGGTAGACTCATGAAACTTACATTTCTCTGCTTTAATAAAGAGGTTATTCTGTAACAGGTGGAGATGGACGTGTTTCTGATGTGTGGGGATATCTTTGGAAAAAATGGGGTGTTCAAGGCTGCTTTACACTCATCTCCCTCCCTGATTCAGACAAAGTTGTGAACATTCTTGAGATCTGGTCTGGAGAAGTTCCTGGCCCCTTGAAGTTAGACTAAGACTGTGTTCTTGAAGGGCAGGGGATAATGATTCTTGATAGTGATTTCGTTATGGCCTCTGTAGTCAATACAGGTCTAAGGGAACCATCTTTCTTGCCTACGAAGAAGAATCCTGGTCCAGCAGGAGACAATGAAGGGTGAATAATCCCAGTAGGCTGTGATTCTTTGATGTATTTCTCCATAGCTTGGTTCTCTGGACTGGTTAGAAAGTACAAATGACCTCTAGGGGGGAAAGGTGGCAGGGAGGAGGTTGATAGCACAATCAAAAGGCCTATGAGGTGGGAAAGAGGAAGTGCTGTGTTTATTGAAAACCTCTTTGAGATCATGCTACTCAGGCAGGACTTTGAAAAGATCAGGAAATGTCACACTTCTCTCTGGTGGTGTTTGGCCTGAGGGGCCAGCCATTAGCACATGATACTGTGCAGAACAATTAAGGACCTTGCCTCTGTTCAAGTCAATGTGAGGGTTATGCTTCTTGAGCCATGATGCACCTAAAATAACAGGGGGATATGGGGACTTGATGACTAAAAAGGATATTGTTTCACACAAGTTTGTGTCCGATGCGCCACCACGGCAGCTCAAACCTCGTGTTTTGGTAAGGTCACCAGGTTGCTGCTGATATTATATGGGTGTGCGCACCCCCACCATCAGATGCCTACATTGTCCCAATAGGTGTGAGTGGTGTGCGAATAGTTGTTTAATCTCTGTTGTTTTAGTCCCTGTGATGGACTGGAGACCTGTCCAGATGTAGCCCCACCTCTCACCTGGTGACTGCTGGAGATAAACACAGCTCTCTGAGACCCTAGAACAGGGGTGCCCAATTCTGGTACTGGAGGGCCGGTATCCAGCATGTTTAAGTTTTAACCCTGCTTCAACACACCCGATTTCAATCGGCAGGGGATTCAAAGGCTTCTGCACAGCTTGATGAGCTGCTGAACAGGTGATTCAACCACTGAATCAAGTGTGTTGGAGCAGAGAAACCACTAAAATGTGCTGGATACCAGCCTTCCAGGACCAGGAATGGGCATCCCTGCCCTAGAGGGAGAATGGATGGATGGATGGATAACTATTTCTATTGTCTTCACTGGTATCTTAGCCTGGCAAGCCATCCTATATATTCACATATATAGGATATATAGTAATCACAGCGACGGAAAAGAGGGAGGCAGCAATGGCGTCTAACATCAATGATTTCTGTCGTTTTTGTATGAAAACATGTGAATATCAGGTGTACTGGGACATTGCGCTACTTTGTTTGATAACAATAAGAAGCCGCTAAGTATATCAGACAGACTTACGCATGTTGGAGTCCAAATAATCCAATGTTGATGACAAAGCCGTTTCAAACGAACGTGGTTCCTGCGCTGCCGCCATGTTGTTTGTGTTCGTGGCAGCAGCGCTGACGTCATCGGCTACTCCCGCTCTGTGATTGACCCACAATATAGAGCGCTGTGATTGGCCCAACCAAAACTATAGCGAGCTGTGATTGGACAGCCACAGCAGTGGATCGAGCTGCGAAACTGAAACTAAGCATTTTCAAAAGTTAAAAGCTAAACCAAAACTAGCAAACAAATTGTAAACCTAAATTAAACTAAATCGAATTAAAAATCTGAAATCAAAACTAAATAAAAATAAAAATCAAGGAAAACTGCTAAACTATTAAAAAGCTTGGTCAGCAAATCACCCAGTTTTTCTCCTGGACAGGTGGATCTAGTCTGTGAGTGGTTGAAATCAACCTTTTTAATAATTTGACGTCCACAATGACATATACTATGTTTCAGCTAAGTATACTAAATGGGTTGTCCCTACGAGACTCAGCAGCTGATATGTCAGCCGGTGTCTCCTCACAACGTCACCCAACCCAATGAACCACCTCAAGAAGGTGGCATGACAATTTTCAACACCTGTCTGTCAATACACTGCAGTGTATATTGTAAAGTACCGCTTAAAGCAGCATTCCGCAAGATTGCAGTTATATGGTCTCTGTCGCCCTCTAGAGGCTTGCTGCGTAACGTCACTGTTGTAACATTAAATCTCTCTCTCGGGCAAAAGTGGCATGTTTACATTCCTAATGTCAGGCAAAACAACGAAAACAAACTTTTCCACTTCCACAAATTGAATAAATAGTTTTATCAGGACTGTATAACTTATGCCCGACCAAACACAATAACCCTGGTGAAATAATTTATTACTTACCTAGCCATTAGCAGCACGGCTAGGTTAGAGACCGCAGTTCATGCCTTTCTTTCTAAAAGAGCTCTCCAGCGAGGAAAACATGGCCCAATAATAATTCTGGTCTTTGCTCTTGCTCTATCACGTTCTTCTTTTCTTTTCCTATATTCCTCTGATGAGGGATTTCTAGCTTTCTTTGGTGAATCTGCCGCTGCTACAGCGAGTCTACGTTATACAATTATGGCAAGCCAAAGGGATAAAAAAATGCGTGTTCTAAACTCGCATTATGTCCGCCAAAACGCTTGTTCAAGACGCGCGTTTTGGCGGACATAATGCTCGCTTTTAGAACACGCCAGTTTTTGCCCCCTTTGGCGTCAAAACGCGCGTTCAAGACGCATATTTTGGCGGACATAATGCCGTTTAGAACGCGCGCTTTTTTATCCCTTTGGCTTGCCATATTCTGCCGTAAAACAACACCCAGTCAGTACTTCCGTCGCTACCCAATGCACAAAAACTGTATAGCGCAGTAAACAGACATGGGACCCCCCAACACTATCACAGGTATGAAAACGAACATAATAGATAATACTATGATGCAAAAACTTCACAAAAAAGCCTGATTTTAAGATGTAAAACTTGCGGAATGTTGCTTTAACGGATAAACACATATATGAATAATTAATAATAATTGTCCCCATGCAGCACTCTTGAAGCAACACTCAAGTTTATTGGTAATGTCCGTCCCCAGCAAATTTAAAAACAAACTGACGCCTGTTTGTGGCTTTTCGTGATGGGGCCCAAAATTCTGGCGGCGCCCCTGCAGTAATGGTTCTAAACTCCTGCAATATCCTTTTCAGACACGAGGTGTCGCTGGTAGACCACTGCTACCACTCCTTCAGCCACAACAGCACAAGGAGCTGATTTAAATAAACTAAATTATAACGCGTTTAAATTATCTTCTCAGATACATACCAACTCTAATTGACCATTAAAAACTTTTTTTGAAAGACAACTTGAGTCGGAATAAGTTTTACAGCTAAACAAAAACTTTGTCTGAATTTATTTTTCGTGTTTGAAAGGATAAATTCAGGTTAAAACCCATGTTTTGGTCCCACTGATTGGTTTTAATTCCCACTCAAGTGTCCCCGTTTGACAGAGGAGCTTTCTCAGTTGTACGTCGGAGCGTTTATGTAAATCCGCCCCCCGAATATGGACACGGAGGAATGAAATATGGTGGAGGAGGCGAACATGGAGGACCGAGGACCGCGAGAGCGTCGCTGTCGTGTTTCTAGGGGGAGGTTGTAGAGCAGAAGGCGGATGGTACCTCCAGCGGGACTTTTTCAGCCCGAACGTTTTGTTTTTGCGTTGCTTTCCCCCAGTATGTCCCGGTAGAGTTAGTTGTAATGGAGTGAGGAGAAACTTTTTCTTCTTCGGAGGGATAAAAAGCAGCAGCGGCTTGAGGAGCAGCAGGAGCGGGGCAGGGGGCTTCAGCCCTCTCACCGTGGTGACGCTATGCCGTGGGTCAGCGGCGGTAAGCGGAGGGAGAGCTCGGAGCTGCCGCTGCCCGCGGGCTGGGAGGAAGCCCGGGACTACGATGGAAGAGTGTTCTTCATCGACCACAACACCCGGCAAACTTCGTGGATTGACCCCAGAGATAGGTAGGCTGGAGGCCTGGGTAGTGGGATTACACACACACTCCCACAAAACTCACTTAATCCAACATTCTAACCCATAAAGGAGATGGCAGCGTGTCTAAAAGTCAGGGACAAACTCTACAATGTCTCCGTTTTTCATTTTGGGACCCAAGTGGGAAACTTCCTGTCATTATTTTGAATTTGCATTTCTGATGGTAGCTAGAAACCATGGGTCAGCTGAGACTTTAAAGGACTTGTGGCCTCCCCAACTATTAAAAAGAGCTTCCAAACTCAAGACGAAACGCCCATTTGCACCTACCATGCTGTTTTAGTATTCTGTCTCATTAAACATGAAGTCTGACGGTGATTTGACAAGTTCAGCCTCTCTGGTTTGTTGTGTTCCAGAGGATTCGGGTGTCAAACCAGCAGCCTGGGAGTCAGATTTAACCCAGTCAGACACTCATCCGTCTCATCTTCTCTCATGTCTGTCTCATTCTGACTTATCACTGAGCTCACAGATTGATGACTTTCAGCGACCTGAAACATTCCTCACAAATCTCAACAGAGAGCTATTGTTTTCTAGCTCCTGTTCTCTCTCTCTCTCTCTCTCTCTCTCTCTCTCTCTCTCTCTCTCTCTCTCTCTCTCTCTCTCTCTCTCACCTCCCTTCAGATCAGCAGTGTGTCAGACCTGTTAAAGTAATCTCAAAATGATAATTTTGTGTGTTGTATTAGCTCTCAGGATGGAGCATTGTAGATGGAGCTTAAAACTCCATCTCCCAGAAATCTTAGTGGAAATATGTGAAGAATGCTAGCAGGACCAGTGGGAAAGCTGCAAGGATGATGTGCTTTTTGTGGGGACTTCACCAACCCAGGAAAATGGTCTTAGTTAGGCATTTAAAGCAGACTCTGTGAGATTATGGCAAATTAGGACAAGTGTTTAATCTCAGATGTATTACAAGAATAAAGGTGGGAATTTGGGACACAAGTCCAGTTTGAATTCGAGTGTCCTTGTGTGGGTGGTTTAACTGTGCATGGCTCTTTCTTTAACATGCGTCGTAAAGGTCTTTTACTATCCCACATTTGAAATAAAGAATTCTTTGTTGTAATTTTGAGAAATCATTCCTAAACTTTCCTAAACATTTTTTAAACCCTTTCCTTATTTACCAAGTCATCACATTTCTGTTATGTATCGTGTGACACTTTGTCACAGGCGGCATGTCAAGTGGGCCTGAAATGTGCTCCTTCTCTACAAAAATTGCCAAAGACATGATTCCTAAAGAGCTGCTAGTCAAAAAATTTGGTTTGGTATGTCCCAAAAACTGAGAAAAACATGGACAACAAACGATGGAGTGGTAGTTATGATAAATGACCCACACTTGTATAGTGCCTTTCAGAGTCAGAAGACTCCAAAGCGCTTTACACTATAGTGCATCATTCATCCATTCACACATACATTCCCACGCTGATGATGATGAGCTACAATGTAGCCACAGCTGCCCTGGGGCGCACTGACGGAGGTGAGGCTGCTGAGCACAGTCGCCACTGGTCCCTACGACAACCACCAGCATACAAGGTGGGTGAAGTGTCTTGCCCAAGGACACAACAGCAGAGTTCTCTGCCAGGAGCTGGGATCAATTAGCCTAGTGAACTAGACCAAATTCTTGCATTGCAAAGTGTATATTCACATATATAGGATGGCTTGCCAGACTAGGGATTGATCCTACAACCTTCAAATTACTGGACAACCCACTCTACATCCTGACCTACTGCTGCCATCTTGTTCTAAGCAAACACTCTACAGACAATGCATGGAGAAAAAGATGGTTCACTGAGTAAGTGTTGTCAGTCACTCTGAGTTTCACATGCATGCTGAAAATTTCCTGCATTAGTTTCTTCACATTTGTCTCACTTTATGACTTGTATAGGCTAAAATGAGAAACAACTGAGAATGGTTTGAGATGAGATCCAGGTGACTGTGATGACTTTGTGAATATTTTGAGAAGGGCTGCTTTGCAAATTTTTTGATCATGTTAAAAATTCAAGCGCTACAACAGCAACTTGAAAACTCTTGCAAACCTTTTACAATTTGTTACACAGTAGAGTTAGATATTGACTTAAGTTGTCTTATATGCACAGCTGGTTGTTTAGTTCCCTCTTTGTGTTTAAAGGTCTCATTCACACTTGTTTTTAATAAATTTGCTGTGGTCTCCTGTATGAATAAATGCCTTATGAGTCGGTTTCTGTGGGGAAAAAAAATCTCTCCTTCTGTTTCAGGGGGTAGAAGTTAGTCGGAGGAGTCTTGCATTAATATTCATAATATACAAGCATCTTGCCTTTGATTGGCCAACAGCAACATAACTCTTCCACTGCCTTCATTTACTATTGATTATTGGGTAAAAAATGCATTGTTGATGGTTTATCTCCACAAATAGCACAAGCCCAAACATGTTTCACCTAGTTGTGGAGTTGCTAATAGTTAGCTACTACTGCTAGCCTAGATGCAGTCAAAAGCCAAGGTGGGTGATTCCAGGAATGCTAATTTTCCCTGTGACATAGAAAGGCCTGCCTTTTTCTGACCTTATTGTTTCCTTTTCTGCGGCTAAATCAGGCGATAGGGGTAGAAGGCTATTTTCATGTTCAGCATGCATGTTCAACTCGGAGTAACCGATTGTATTTAAAAAAGAACAAGGATTACACACGGTTTCTCAAGCCCTTTTTATAAAACATTGCCGCCAATTTGCCGCAACGCCGATGCGGCATCTGGGAGCCTAAGGTCGTTTATAAGAGCTCAGACCGTGGCGGTAATGTTGCGCAATCATGTCTGTTTTATAAAAGATTACGCGATGGCGGCATAAAGAAGGTATGGGGGCGGTCTCTGCACTGTCACGGTCTTCCGTGTATCTTGGACATAACTTGCTTTTCATTGCGATCGAAGCCGCGCTCGTTAAGTTTTTTTTTTCCCAATCAGCTACAGGTGTGTGTCCTCCACCGTCCCTGTGAACTGTCAGATGATCTGAGCTGCAGATCTAACGGGGAGAAGCTCCTGGAGCACCGCATCGCCCCAGTTTATCATCTCAGCTGATTCTGTTTACAAAACAAAACTTAAGCCTGTGTTTACTTTCATTTTCAATATAGTTCCCGGCCGGAGCTTGGCATTAATTCGTCGCGTGGTCATGACACCTCCCTCTGTTGCGCCAAGGCTTAATGTGCGTTTATAAGACCGGCGAAGCCGCAATATTACCACAATATTACTATCAAGCGTGGCGGCACGAATGCTGCAAAATTCCCACAATGTGATGCCACCATGGTGCATTCATTAAGACACACGTGGTAATATTACGCTGATTTGCCGGCATGGTGTGTCTTATAAAAAGGGCTTCAGTGAACCAGAGACCTTTGAAGGTGCATTATGTAAGAATGACATCCTGTGGTCAAATTCAGGTACTGCAGCCCATTTTCCAAACACACGAGACACTCTCTCACTCCCGTTCCGTGAGTTTCATGACTGTTACCAGCTATGAACCAGCACCAGAAGATTCTAGGTGATGAGTCAGTGAAGACAAGTCATACATTGTAAGTTGATAAGTAGATAAATGTACTTCACAGTAATATCGAGTTGTACATATTCTCGTTTATAGATCTTTTAAAAGTGATTGAACCAAGAATGCCCCATAAGAACTGGAGTGATAACAAGTGAAATATAGTTGATGTAAAAGAAACAACAAAAACTAAAAAGCATAAAGAAATATTTTTGAGACTGCTCTTACTTTTAAAAAATGTCTGGCTCTTTGAAGCGATACATAGTGTGATTGCTGACTGTGGATGGCCCAAGACTTTTGCACAGCACTGTGCTGAATTCTTCTAATATTCCAGCAGTGGGAATGTAGTAGCATGTAATGTAGATAAGAAAACCTGATTTCCTTGAAGGCCCCTTCTCCTCCCTGCACGTTGATTAACCATTGTTATGTGACGCTGATAGCGGTTTCACAAGATCTCCTTGTCAGCGAACGAGGGAGGAGGCTGAAGGTTTGCATGACTGAAGAAAAGCTTCCTGCATTTGTTCTGGTGTTGCTTGGTGATTTATTGGTTATCTTTGCAGAGGAATGTCTTCTGTCACCACCTGATATAGACCTGCATGTAAATTACATCTACATGTAGCTGTAAAACTGACTGGAAAACATGGAACAGACACATAGAAGTGTCAGTTTCTGCTCTTAATAAATGCTGTTGACTAGTGGTCATTTCCCAGTAAACTGGTGTGAATTATGACCCAGCTCACGTCCGTACATGTCTGCTAGACGGCCAATACCCCAAACGTGTAGGAAAACAGAAATCAGGAGAAAAAATTTATTTATTTGGTGGGAATAAGTGAATGAATATTAAATTTAAAACTGGCAATCTCAACATCATCTGTCATGTTTCAGTACTTGTACGATCAGAGATCACGTAGCATCACTGAGCATTCTTTTCTGGTGATTTTGTTATTTTTAAATATTTCAGTTGGAATCGTTTGACTTCCAGGTCAATTTATTATTCACTTTTATCCCAATAGAAGCTCTGATCTGATGATGGTGATTTTGGCTGATTCTAGTTTATCTCATAAAGTTATAGTTGATAGATTATAGCTCTGGAAAAATTAAAATGGCTTGTTTGATGAGATGAGATGTACTTTATAGATCTCAGCGCTGAACTAGCTTTGTAAATTGGTGATGTTTTGGAAATTATTACACTGTTTTTTATTTTTCTGAAAGGACAGTAACATTTTCATTTTAAATAGAAATCAGAAACACGTCTTGAATGAAACTGTGAGAAATAATTTTAGATTATTCATGGATTTAACCTTTAGTATTTCGTTTATGTAATCAAATGCTCCAAACCGTCTGTTTCATTTAATACCAGATGCTGTTTTTAAAAAGCTGACAGAAACAATTGTATGGCGATGGAAACTGGCTGGTATTCAGCATGGTCAGCAACATCTTTACTAGTCCATGAACTCACCACCACTAAGAGCTGATTCACATTAGCAATAATAAACCTTCAATAGACACTTTTACATCCACAATCATTATTTTCAGATAATCAGAAAATGTCTTTTAAGTTGTTTATATTTCTTTGAGCAAAATCAAGCTCACCCAAAATTGGTATCAGCAGGTCAGAACTGCTCACAAACCAGTATCAGCCTACAAAACCAGAGAATCTCTGTTTATATGTTTGTGTAAAACTTGGAGATTTAGAGGACTGGAACACTTTTTATGTTTGTTTGTTTTGTTGGAAACTGAACATCCTAGTGCCAAACAGATGCTCCTGTTAAACCATGTGGGAAAAGACCAGCTTGCATTACCTTCTGGTCTCTTTCTGCTGTGGTCTGGTGTGTTTCACAGCCAGCGTCTGCTGTGGATCACGGCCCAATCGCTGAAACGCACAAGCCGCTGAGCAGAATTCTAACCCTCAGTGACGGTGGCGATGTGTTGTAACAGAGCTGAGTTCATGTTTGCTCCTGCTGATGTGCGGATCTGGAGCATCATCTGCAGGCAGCAGCGAAGTGAGAGTTGGGTCTGTTCTGGTTAGGTGACGGCGTGTAGTGAAAACTTAGATCAGTGTGTGAACAGATACCTGTGGTGTGTCTGGGCTCATATGACCTGCTGTTACACAGGTTCTTGTGTTCAACTTGCTGTTCTGTGGAAAAATGGAGCCTTTTGCTTTTAGCTTTGATGATGCTCATTCCTTTGGGGGCGGCAGAAACCTCGAGCAACACGCGGCCATCTCCTGTAGATAAGTGGAGTGGCTCTGTGGGACTTTTTTGTTGCTGTGGAATGAGCGTTATGTTAGGCATGCCTACACTAATGCCCAGGGGGCTCTGCTTGCTCACGGCCCCAGACAAAGCAGCAGAACAGAGGCAGTTCCCACGTGTCTCCCCCCCACCCCTCCTCTCATCCCAGGCCCTGTAGGCCTCCTTTATTAGCTCTGTTATGCAACAGCCATGGCCGGCCTGCCGCACAGCAAAGGGAAGCCTTTATGCTTGGTCACAAAGCACACCAAATTCAATTATTCTGGAAAGGGTGAGCTGTGTTTCCAGCACCGAGAGGTTATTCATATGCTCTGAACCCCCGCTGTTATTTTGCTTCCCCCTGTGTTTTCATTAGGATGGCTCTTTTTTTGTCTTTTGGTGGGGGGATGTTGCAAACATGCCATTGCTTGATCGGGTGTCATTTGGCCCTGTGTCTTTTTTGTGTTCTGTTTTATGAGCGTACAACATGTTTCACCCCGGTTCTTGTTCTGGACCTTCGAGGCTCTTTCCTCCAGCTGTTAGTGTTACAGGCGCCCTTTGATGTCCAGCTTCCTGTCTGACGACTCTATAGATTTCTGCATGATTTATTACAAAAAAGATACTCCAGTAATTGCTTAAGTTCTGCTTAGCATCAGCTCTGGGTTGTCCTTGGTGGAGTCCCATCAGCAGCTGCAGCTGCGTGTGTTTTCAGTATGTGTATATTGTGAAGAATATTACCTAAACAGGACATGCCAGACTCTGTGAACTAACCTCAAGCTCAGGGGCACTATTGTGCATTTGTGTGTGTGTGTTTTCCTTTCTCACATCTGCACAATACTTATTTAGAAACAGAAAAATGTGGCTGAAAACCCTAGTTCTGTTATTTATTATGTATGAAGGGTCTTACGCAGTTAGACTTTTCCCCTCAAATAATTTTTTTCTATTTTTATTTTTCTGAGTTGCATATTTTAACATGTAACTCCATTTTTATATGGCTGTTGTTGTATGGTAGATTAAACTGCCACCTACGAATTCTTACACTTGGCAGTTTGTTTTTAGCACGCCCTAGTGTTCGTTAGCGAAAGCGAAACATCTCCTCGCTGTGCGTTTGTCTTTTTAACACCTTAATCTAATTGCTGAAATGTCTCCTCAGCCTTCATTAGTGTCTACAGGAGCGGTTCATCACTAAATCAAACAAATCAGCTGTGTTCATGATCTAAAACATGCAGGAAGCAGACTGCAGCTCCAGGTATGTCAGCTCCTTTTTCTAAGTCCAACAGAGACTGGACCAGCACTCTGAAGTTGCAAATGCGGTATTCTGGCCACAGTGGGAGGTGGAGGTCTGAGTGACATTTCATTAACCCTGTAAAGGGTCATTTTAGCACATACTGGCTCAAGAAAATGATTTCAAAAAGAAGAAAAAGTTGCATAGTGTGGCTTTAAAACAGGGGTAGGGAACCCTGGTCCTGGAGAGCCGCTATCCATCACGTTTTAGAGGTTTCCCTGCTTCAACACAGTTGATTCACCTGTTCAGCAGCTCACCAGACTCTGCAGAAGCCTGTTAATCAATTAAAATCAGGTGTGTTGAAGCAGGAAATCTCTAAAACGTGCTGGATAGCGGCTCTCCAGGACCAGGGTTCCCTACCCCTGTTTTAAAATGTTTGTCTTTTTGTGAAGCCTGTCACATTAAACTGACTGTGTGTATTTTCCCTGGCAATAGTGGGCAGTATATACCTAAATCACTGCAAGCAAGCAGTATTTTTGTGTTTGAGTAAGACCTTAACAACGGATGGCCATTAGGGTCAAAAATCTCTGGGAGCGCAATTTTTGAATGAGTACTTCGTCAGATCGTTCAACCTCCAGCAAAATGACAAGCACATCAGACTCCCTTTCATCACTGGCAACGAGCGAAGAGGTAAATGTTTAAAACAACAATGTTTATGAATGGCCAAAGTTTTGTAACCGCTTGTTACAAATCAGTAAATGTGTTTTGTCCTCATTGGCTCCTGTAGAAGGAAACGTGGCATCCAATTTGGTGTTGCCCAGAGACGTAGACCCGCTCCCATGTGTTTTAGACCTGATTTTTATGGTTTTATATTACAAAGTCGCCAATATTTTTCAACAAAGGCTTCATTTAACTAATTTTCAACAACATTTTGATGGATATTTCCAGAGATTAATGGTAAAAACTACACAGTGTCACTTTAAAGGGAAAGAAAGTGTTCATAAATTAATAGGTGTGTGTGTGTGTGTGACTGGTTGTTTGTCTCTGTGTCCCTTTGATGGACTGGAGACCTATCCAGGGTGTCCTCCACCTCTCTCCTGTTGACTGCTGAAGATGGACACCAGCTCCCTGTTTTTCTTCCTTCACATCTTTTAATCTAAATGTTTCCCTTTTCCTGCTTTTTATTACGATATTTTTTAAAATCATTTTTAATTTTTATGTTTTGTTCTTGTGAAGCACCTCTTGATTTTTATCCTGAGAGGCGCTATATAAAAAGTTCTTTCTTCTTCTTCTGTTACCTTGTAAGGATGATGCAGTTTAAAAGAGTGAATAGATATTTTAACATCCTTTCATATATGAATATTTTTTTAAATGGCATCCTCAGGGACTGTTGCAGTAGAACCCATAGAAATCATATGTCACTAGATGCCTTACCCGCGCTGTTCGTCAATTGGATAAACGTCCTTAAGCGCCGGCCATCTTGCTGCTGACAGCTGCCCCCTTTCATAACATTGGTGTCAATGGTGCATGTATGCATCACCGATCCCCCAAAGTGGAGTGGGTTAGATTAAAAGAGCAATAAGTGGAAGAATATTTGACTCAATCCTAAGACTCTTTGTAGGGATGTGAATCTTACAACAACTCACGATTTGATACGATTCCGATTCTCGGGGTGCCGATTCGATTCAGAATCGATTCTCGATTAAAAATCAATATTAACAGAGTGTCAGTTCCAGGATTAACTGCTTTCTTCTGCAAGTTAGAAAAGGCTATGGGAAATTGTTATTTTACTTTAAAGAAAACTGGTTATGTTCAAGAAAATGCAAATTTACAAGGTAAAATAAAGTGATTCTAAAACTGTAAACAGAGGCAATCTTTTGATGAAAAGGCAACATTTATTTTTTCTTACCTTGTAAAATTTAACAAATCTTTACAGTTACCTAATAGTAGCTTTGAAAGTAATGCAGTCAAATACTTTTCAAGTATGTGTTGCGACAAAGTTTAACATTATGAAGACTAACAGGCCCTAATTAGTGTTAACAAGCATCAATAATGCACAGTGCACTCGGCATGAAACAAGTCAAACAAAACAGGATAACACCATTTAAACATTATAAAACATAATGAACTTACTTCTTGACTCATAGAACACACACAGGATAATAATAAAGGTACGTCTCTGTCGTATTTCAAGAGATTTCAGCGTAGGAGCACACAGAGCTAGCAGCTACAGCTAACACCTGTGCTCCAGCGATGATGCGTTCAGGGACGCTCGGAAATACGGCATCGATTTTTTTCAGGCACATCTAACTCTTTGTGTTTTTGTTTAATGCAAAATATTTTTATTCATCCGCGTTTATTTTATCCACTGATTATTATTAAAACAGGGAATGCTTTTTCACCAGTCATAAAGTTTTGTAGCTGGTGAAATGTGGTAAACTGAATTGATAAAATGTAACTATTAAAAGTCTGCAGAAAGTTCTGTTTCTTTAGTCATTCAGTTTAAAATATGGCAGGAAAAAAGAAAGTTATGCTTGTTTCAAAAGAACAATTTTCCTTTAATGTCCAACTCTTCTTCTGGTGCTGTTCTTGTGTTTTCTCTGTTTGTAGTGCGACCGTGTTCTGTCTCAATTGTGAGTTCACTCTAATGCTGATGTTTTAGCCTCAGTAATTCCTTTTAGCCTGTTTTCTGAAAACCAACTTCAGTCCCACTTTGTTTTGCTACGCTGTGCTGCTGAAGGTCTGCTAGTAGTAGGGCTGCACAATTCTGGATAAAATGAAAATCACAATTTTTTTGCTTAGAATTAGATCATGATTCTCTCACGATTTGTTTCCAATATAAATATTTATTGCACTTATTACCTGCACATCAACTTCGTAAAAGCTGACACTGAACATAAAAACAATAAATGTCTCTCTTGTCTTCTTTTACGTACACAACCTTTGAATAATTTTAACAATAATAACAATTTTGAACAAAATTCTGCATGCTCTCGTTTTTTCCTACCAGCTGGCTTCTGCATCTTGTGGTATATATCACGTGGTATAAGGCTCTGCCGTTGTCATTTGATAAGGGAGAAAGAGGGAGCGCTTGTTTTCATGCAGATTATGTCCCGGATCAAAATGCGGTACAATTGTCGTCTTCTTTTTTTTTTTTAAATCGTCATTTGGAAATGAGATCGCATACAAGTATGAATAGAGATCACGATTTTTTAACGATTGATCGTGCAGCTCTAGCTAGTAGCATCTAGAGTGAAATCACGATATCTGCACCGTCTCTGCTTCTGCTCTTCCTTCTGGACCTGCTGCATCTGCTGCACCTGTTTTTATTATAAGACGTTTTTCTAGGGTTGTTTCTGACTTCTTCTCTTCAGCATATTCTGATGGCTGAAATGCTTTTGTGAAAGCTCACAATGGAAAAGTTAAATGCCTAGTGACGTGTTGTTTTGACAGCCTGTGTAATTTAACAGTTATTTCATTACAGATGCATTTAAGTCACATTTTTGTGCAGCCCTAAATTGGATCTTGTTTGGGTCTTTCTGGAGCATTACTTGTTGTCTGTGGGGCGTCTGCATCCTGGTTTATGAAGCCAGTGTTTTTGACACAAACTTCATAAACTTGGCTTTAATTTCTGAAATGTTTTGGCTGAAATGTGTTTTTACTCCAAATCACTAGTCTGTGCTGCATGTGTCAGTCGAGTTTGGCTCCTGAAACAGTCGACTCCACACAAGCTGCATTTTCAAAACTATCATGGAGGATGAAGCTGAGTTTGCATCTGCAGAAAAAAGCTGTAATAGAGCTACAGGAATGGCTGCAGAAGAAGAGTTTGCACTTTTCCCACAATAATTAAACAAGGTTTCCTTTTTGCCTTTCAGTTATTTTAAAAACCAGAGTGATTTTTATTTTATTTTAATTGTTAGGAGTTCCGAGTTTTTTGATGGACTAGTTTTGCTCGAAACATTTGTACCAAAATTAACTTTTAAGCGCGAGTTACCCCTAAATCAACTTTTTTTTTTTGCTGATGAACTGTGGCAGCAGTAGCTCAAGAGGTGTAGAGCAGGTTGACCAGATCAGAGGATTGCGGGATTGAACTAGGGCTTGGCGATATGGCCTAAAATCAATATCACGGTATATTAAGGAGTTCACCTCGATAACGATAAATGGACGATAACTACATGTATGCGCAAAAACAAAAGTCCACTAGATGGGGCTGTCACGTGTATTACATTGAGTCACGTTGTCATGTGACTCGAGGTGGTACAGCTTCTTAAAGGGACATGAACGTCACCAACCTACACACATCTTTTAATTTTTTTATTACCGCATTTATTGAGACGGGAAAAATGTCATCGGTTAGAGTCAGAAATGTCTCCAGGGTATTCTGCTTTCAGTCACTGCCTCTCTGTCCACCAGGCGATTTTTCCTTTTGGCGCATTTTTCAAACAGGAAGTGTGGGTGTAGTGAGACTCTGGGACTGGCGTAACTTACTCTTTAAGTCTTCTTTGTGTTGTTTGTGCAGCCTAGAATTGGTTTATTATCACCTCAAGTTCAGTTGTATAGGGCAGAGATCCTTCTCTGTTGTGCTAAGCTAACTGGTTTTTGAGGAGAGTTTTACCATCAAACCTTTAATAAAAGTAGGGGTGGGTTCATTTCATCGATGTGGCGATGCATCGCAAAGCTTCACGTGAGGATTCAGAATCGATTAATGAACGTCGATGCTTAAAAAAATAAATAACGTGGAAGCTTTGTTGCAAAGCCGCTACAAAAAAAAAATACACGTAACCGGAGCCTTAACATATGTAAGTTATTTGTTTTTGTGTAAGGAACATGCTTTTTACTGGCGCACTGTGGTAATCTAGGTGCTGTGGAGGAAAAAAAGAGGAACCAGCAGAAACGATCCAAAGTTTGGGATCAAATGCGCAGCTACGGGCAGATTGGCTAATGCTAACTTAGCTAGCGGATAGCAGACTCACGCCGTGGGTTCCAAAAAAACACGATCTTGGAACTAAGAATGACTAAACTCAACAAGCAGAAGAAAAGTCCCACCATCCTGTTTATTCGTAGCTGTCTGCAGCGCTATGGAGCAGAGCCACAGCAGCTACTGGGACTCACGATGTTGTTGCTACTAGATTGCGCAACACACCGCTCCAGGTCTATGGCAAGCCGTTGTAGTATGTAATTCACAAACACTTCTATCTGTGAACGTAATTTAAACTGGATTATTGCCAACCCGTACATTATAGACATGCCACCATTACATTGTTACCAGTAGAAATGAAATGTTATTCAATATCTCAAAAGCTGTAAGACAGTTGAGGTGATAACATGTTGTTTTGCATGTTATTGAACTGTTTTCTAATAATGTTCTGTTGTTAAATAAAGTAAAGGAAGGAGAGAAAAAATGTTTCCCTAGCAGGTTTTAAATGTTTAAAGCTTTCCCTGATCGAAGTTAAGTTGGTCAAAGTGCAAATATTTACACAAGTCATACAGTCATAAAATACGATTTTGTCTTTGAAAAATGGTTAAATGTAAAAAAAAAGTATTTACTTACTGAGAGTAGTTTTAGAGGAACTGAGTTAATTGATAGGTTATTTATTTACAAATGTAGACAAAGAAGAAGACAATCAATCTCGTATGAAAAAAAGCATTAAAAATGTTAATAATCGAAGAATCATGGCACCAGTAATCGAATCGAACCAACAACCATTATAATCGAAGAATCGAAGCATCGAAGCTCCCATAATCGAAACCGAATCGAATCGTGAAGTTCCCTTTTTGGAACACCCCTAAAAAAAAGTATACAATAATTACTGTAAAGTAGAAAGTTTAAGTTGATCTGTAAATATAGGTAAATAAATATTGCAGTTTTGTCCCAGCTGATCTGATTCTTCCCTACTCCCTTCCACGTGTCCAGACTCTGTCTAAATGTGAACAGAGGATCTCGATCTACTTTTAGAGACCTATTTCTATAAGATTCAACACATAATGGGAGAAGTGCATGTGTCTGTCTGTTAGCCCGTCCGTCTATCAGCTGCTGTCTGCTCTGAAATGCACCAAATGAGAGGCTGGACATAAATGACATTCCTCCCAAAGTTGTTTTCATGTTTCTTTTTTAACTCTGAAAGGAATTTTTAGGCCCACAACACTTGTGGCTTTTTTCTCCTCTCTGCATCTTGTCTGTCACAGTATGAAGATATAAACAGGTGACATTTTGTTTGTATGGATGGTTTTTATGAGATAGTCACATGCAATCTATACATGTTGCTGTAATGGGAACTTGTATAAATGAAAACATTTAATGACTTTTTAAATTAAAAATCATATTTTAGTCATTCTGTGGAGTGATTTTGTGTCCGTGTGCAGCCGACATCTGAAAACTGCTCTAGGGCTTTAAGACTTTGCATTGTGGACACAAACAGAATCACAGAGTTGAACATAGAAAATGTTATTCCTTGTAAAATGGAGAAAGTCACATAATTTGTTAATACTTTGATCTGATCTAAACAAATCTGGGCTTTTCTACAAGAGATCGTATTCTAGCTGCTGCAGCGAGATGAGGTCTGCTGCAACGTTTATAACAAATGTCTTTCATAGGGCCCAAAAGCTTCAAAATCTCCCATTTTTTTTACAAAAGAAAAACAACAACTTTCCGCCACCATCAAGTTTGCATTACACTGTTGTTTACACAATATTCTGGCTGTATAGAAGTATTAATATTAGCAGCTGCACAAATCCATCGCCTCTAGGTCATCCAGGATCAAATCCGGCAGATTTCTTAATATTCCAGATGAAGTAAATTTAATGTAAAATTGATGTTGATATAAAAGTTATATTGGTGTCCACACCACCGTCTAAAGCATCAGCATCCTGGGCCCCATGGGTGTAATTCTGGGGTGGTGGGCAGTTTTTCATAAGGAAGTTTGGATCCAGTCATGAATTCTAATTACTTTTACTGAAATGAGGTAGAACTTTATGGTAATTAGGTCTAGTGACCATACATTACCAAAATTAATGTTGTTATAATAACACACATACACACTCTTTTGAAATCAGTGACTTCCTTGTTGGACCCTGGAAATAAATCTTTTTTTTTTTAAAGGCACAGTATTCTCTCTGGAAGTTGTAGGTTTGTTGCCCCCCAGGTGCAGCGCTAATGGGGCCTGTAGGGACAACCCAACCAGACGAGGTCCAGCGGCCCAGATTCCTGTTTCACATGCCTTTCCCATCACCAGGCAAAGGGAGGAGGGGTGGGGGGTGCTGCAGATAGAAATATCCTCTGGGACAACTCAGAATGGCAAAGATTATTCTAGATTTAGAAAATGTCTTAACAACTAAATATATTTAGTTGGGACACTGTGAGACACGAGCGGGCTCTGCAGCATCCCGTTCCTTCACAGCTGAACATGCTTGTCATTTTCCGACTCTATTTTTTTCCATTTCACATATCTGTCTGTTTTTCTGTCTCCTCATAGATGGAAAAAGATCCTGAACAATGTGTGAAAGATTAGAGTAAAGCGCTGGTCGTATTAATAACCAGAGTAATTTACTGCTGGTAGCTCCCTAAGCAGCCAGGCTGGAATCTCGTCTGTTCAATATTTTAATGACGCGTTAAGTTAATGACTGGTGTTGTTTTTACTGTATTCTTGGTTTCCCTTTGCTTCAAAAGTTGTCGCTTTTTTATGTTACAGGTCAAACTAACTTAGTTTTATTGTTAGTCCTCTGAGCTGCTACAGTTTCAGAGCCTGATGTGACATCATCTGATGCCTCGTTTTGGAGGATCTGTCATACGATCAGTACTCTTCGGGTATCATTGCAGTGTTTTTGAGAGAATTTCACAGCATTTATTTTTCTCAGATGAATGAAACTCACGCAGATATCACCGAATCAGCAAATTTTTCCTCCCAACGGTTTCATTCTAGTGAAATGATGAGAATAGTCCAGGTGTCACCAATATTTCAGCTAACTTTTGGGTCATGCTGAAAACATCTGCTCTCTGTCGCCTCAGTTCTTGTGACCACCCGTCTGGTCTGTCCTCTCGGTTTCACGGTGAAACTTTAATGTTTTGTGTCATGTGAGCAGATGTGGGTTTTTTCATTTTGTTAGACTAAATAAAACCCCAAATCAAATTATTTACAGTCTTGTGCTTGTCCATGGTCTGGCACTCATCATGTCTGTCAAGTGGACAAAGACGCCATAACATCATTTATGACAGAAAGATTGGACCAAAAAATGTCTCTTCCCTTAAATCGTCCACTAGCAGGTTTTCTTTACTGGTTTGTTCCAGTTCAGGGTTACAGGAAGCTAGTGCCGGTCTTCAGCGATTGTCAGGAGGGTGGCGGGGTATACTTGAACTTGTCACAGGGACACACGGAGACGACCAACCCAATAAACCCAACATGCGTGTTTCTGTTCTGTGGTATTGTTCTGTTGAGCAAGGCCCAAGCTGGGAGTTGAACCCAGGCCCTTCTTGCTTACTAGCTGTGCAACTGTGCAGCCCCCACCCCACCCATCTCTTAAATCAGTCAGCCATAGTGTATAATATCTAAGGGGGCTCCTCTGGTCCTTTGGGGACGAGTACGTGCTCCTACAAGAGTATCTGTTGTTCACACTTTAAAAGAACTAGCTCAAAGTTCACAGAGATTCAAACAGAACTGTTTTCATGTTCAATGTTCACCATGTCAACATTCACAGGTCCCAAATAAAGTAGTTCTTATTCATTTAGTCTGGTCAGAGCAGGGAAAAGGGTCAGATCTGTCTGCTTCTCACAGATTATTTGTTATTTAATGGTCAAATAAGACCATTGTTTTAATCACGGCTGCTCATTTGTTTGAATAAAACTCTGATTTCAGTTAAACATCAACGTCTGACAAAATCTGCTCATGCACAAGATGGTGTTTGTTGTTACGGGGAAGTTAGAAATGCTGGACATGAGTCGTCACACTGGACGCTCATTAGACAGGTTCTTGTCTTTTGTTTTGCATAAAGTAGCAACTTTTTAGAGTGTTTCAGTTTTAAGACGTCTCTCAAAGTCAGAGGTAATCATTATCTCCAGTTAAAGCCATACTATGCAAGTATTTCATATTTTTAAATCATTTTCTTGAGCCAGTTTGTACTAAAATTACCCTTTACAGGGTTAATGAAATGTTACTCAGACCCCCACCGCCCTCTGTGGTCAGAATATCGCATTTGCAACTTCAGAGTGGCTGGCCGCTCCCTGCTGGAAAAAGGAGCTGACATGCCTGGTGCTGCAGTCTGCTTCCAGCATGTCTCCTGCATGTTTTAGATCATGAACACAGCTGATTTGTTTGATTTAGTGATGAACCGCTCCTGTAGACACTAATGAAGGCTGAGGAGACATTTCAGCAGTTAGATTAAGGTGTTAAAAAGACAAACACACAGCAAGGAGAAGAGGTTTACTTTCACTTTTGCTAATTAACACAAGAGGGTGCTAAAAACAAGCCAAAACTGTCACGTGTTCCTTTTAAGCTCACAGACTTGTTAAGTTTTAGCTTCTCCAAAAACACCAACACCACCCATGAATGTGTCAGAACACAACGCAGAGTGAGAGACCACCACGTCGGTATAATTGTTACATCAGTGCATGCTCACAAGAAATTCTTGACCAAAAAAACCCTGATCAGTCATCATCTGTGATATTTACAATTATAAACTGTTAGTTTTTTATTCTAGCCTATAGATGTACAGTGTGTAGTTTCACTATCTTCTCTTTGAAACATGACTCTAGAAGGGACATTTGTCGCATATTAAAGTTGGTGATTATCTTCTGGAGACCTTGCATGTCAGAACTAAATTCGTGTTATAGTAAAATGTTAATGACCAAGCGCATCATAAAGTGCTGATTGAGATGTGTAATAGGTGTGTGTTTGAACATGTGTATTAGCGAGTCACACAGCCAGTGTGAGTAAAATCTTTTAACGTTTAAAGTAGAGTTGCACCGATCCTGCAGCTGTTCCATTACTAAAACTGAGTTTGCAGCTTTAAAAGCCAAAGTTAAAGAGCACGCTGTTGGCTGTTTGACACCGTCAGCAGTCAGGTTTATTCAGGGTGACTGTGGCAGCCTGACAGAGGAATGACTCCAGTATTTCAGACTTGTACAGCTGGAGGTTGATTTGGTAACAATGAACCTAAAGACTTCAGTTTGATAAAAAGATGCTGACAATCTAGGCAGCTAGCTTAGTTTCGGTTGTATTACAGATGTCGTCACATCACCCCTCTCCTACTTTGTGTGTGTGTGTGCGTGTGTGTGCGTGTGTGTGTGTGTGTGTGTGTGTGTGTGTGTATGTGTGTGTGAGCTTACAGACGCTCCCAAGAGCGAGACATGACTTGGAAAACAGACGCTGCTGTCACAAGACTGCGTAACAAACCAAACATTCAGATATTGAGATTCCAAGCTGTGAGAGGACGTGTTTTTCCCTCAGTCTCTTTGTCTTCTCAGCTGGGTCAGAGGGCAGTTTAGAATCAGCCTCCCTCTGACACCACGCAGCTTCCCATCCAGACTTTTCTTCTGAATTTACCAGAGATTTCATTCCTTTTAAAAACAAGCAAAAAAAAAACAAACAAAAAAAACAAAACAGAACAAAACTAGGTACTTTTTTTGTTGAAATTATTTTTGACTTTTCCTGGAGTTTTTTTTTCCAATCAGTATTTAAATGAAACGTCTACAGTAAAGGTGTCCCTGAGTGGTTGTTAAGTACTTACAAGTGCAGCTGGTGTCAGGACACGTGTTTGCTTTTCACAAACACCCGGAGCAGGAGCAGGTTGGGAGTGTGCTTTTGTTTGCCGTGTCCTGGCGTTTGGCACTTGACACACATCGATCTCTGCAGAGATTCCTTTGAGCTCACTGCTGTCATGCTGCTGTGTGTCTGGTGTGTGCAGGTATCAGAGCTTCTTTATGGGATGGGTTTTTATGTGTTGTGTTTTTATTGCTGCAAATGAGATTTAAAAAAAATCATCATAAGTGAAGTTACTTTGATTTTTTTGTTAGTTTTACTAATTTAATTTCCTTCAGATTATGTGTCGTCCTTTTTTATAGTTGTCATCTGTAACTTGGCTTTTTCATGATGAATATTTAATAACAAATCCTCATCGGGGTAGAAAGTTAAAGGGATATTCCACCCCTAAGTGAAATTTAGTTTGTTACCTTTAGATAAGTGGGGGAAAAGTAATTTGTAACCGGCCCAGTCATTCTCTTACAGATTAAAGATTTTTGTTTATTTTAGGACTTTAATAAGGAGAAAAATAAAATCTGATCAGTTAAGCTGAATACGAGCCAATTCTGATGATGATTTCTTTTTTTGTGTATATTTGTTCTGGGCAGATTTGGGGTGGAAAGTTTTAGCTGCAGTTTCATTGTTTACATGCTATTTTTTATACTTTAAAGTAAATATTTTAGGCACAAACGTAAGTGAGAACATTAAACTAAGTTTTATTGTTGTAACATTTTCCACCACAGACATAAAAGGCCCCGCCTGACTTGTAAAACTTGTATAATTTCCAAAAAATGTGTGAAATGCAAAGGGTGTTTATTGAATTTGATGCTGTGGATCTTTCTGACGAGGCCCCCTGATTGAGTGCCTTTCCCTTTGATACTTTTATTGGAACATCTCTTAGACGTTTTTATGAGTACGCCCACTTTCCCAGCGGCCTTTTAGAGAGCAGAAGAGTTCATCTGTTTCTTTCTTATTTGAATCATCAGTCTGTGTCTGAGGGCCGGCAGCGCCGTGCCTGAAAAAATTAGCTTTACAAAGAAACCAGGAAGTCGGATGTCGTATTTTGTGCTGAGTGTGTGCAGAGAGAAGAGGGGCTGCGTCCGTCTTCAGGCTGAATGTCCCAGCGACCCTCACTGGGCCGTCCTGTCTGTACTGTGTGGATAAAAAGAGGTCGCTGTGGCTGGATCCTCATTTTGTCTGCCCTGATTGAAAGTGATCAGTTACAGTGATCTGGCCTTGGTGTACAGCTGGCTGAAACGGGCTGTGTGAGTGAAGATGGTTGTGTGTTAGCCTGATGTAGCTCTGAGCTGTTATAGTCACTACTGCAGGGTGTCACAGGGTGTTTCTGTGAATCCATTATAGTGCAACAAATTATCAAAAGTCCCACAAAGATGTTTTGGTTTACTTTGTCTCTAATCACACATTTTTCAACATTTTTAAACAAATTCTTTGAAAAAGCTTATTTTAGATAAACAATGAAATTCAGCTTTAAAATGTATTATTTTCATATCCATGTTCTATATGACCTGTTTAGGTAAAGTCAATTTCAATGTTGATATATTGGTCAGACAATGGAAAAGATGCTTTATCTTTGTTAAAATGTGAAATCGCTGGTTTAAAAAAGACTTTGCGTCTTTGTGTCCTTCCATGATTGAAACGTGAAGCTTTAAAATCCTGTTTACAGGTGCTGCCATGTGGTTGCTATGTAGTCAGACAGTCCAGTCTACTCTCCGGCATACAAAAATTAGATTTTTACTATTTAATAACTAGGAATGCCCGATATTATCAGCCTACTATTATTATCGCCAATATTGGCATTAGGAAAGTGATATCAGAAATTAGGGCTGGGCGATATGGCCTAAAATCAATGTCACGGTATATTGAGGAGTTCACCTCGATAACGATAAATCGACGATAACTACATGTATGCGCAAAAAGAAAAATTGTCTACTAGATGGGGCTGTCACATGTATTTTTTTTGAGTCACGTTGTCATGTGACTCGAGGTGGTACAGCTTCTTAAAGGGACATGAACGTCGACAACCTACACACATCTTTTCATTTTTTTTATTACCGAATTTATTGACATGGGAAAAATGATATCGGTTTGTCAGAAATTTTGATAACGATAAATTTTCGATTTGTTGCCCAGCCCTATCAGAAATTATTGGTATCGGTTTTTACTCGTTTAGTGACACAGCTTTTATATACCATGTACATATTATACTTCAAACTCTTCAGCTACTTCTGCTCTATCCGAGGTGAATTTTTGTAGTTATTTTTGTTTGTTTGGCACAGATTTTGAAGAAGTAGAAGTTTGCCCTGTATAGTGGGCGTTTGTCAGGATCTCAGGGAGAATGTGATTCAGCTGCTGTTGGAGACAAAATAAGAATGGCACTTCAATTTTTGCGCAGATGTTTAAAAATTAAGTTTGCATGGTAGGAGATATGTGATGTTAGTTACCTAAAATGATTTAGTTTTATGAGAGGGGACACTACATATATTGGTATTGTTTTATTGCAGCATCAGAAAGTAAGAGCTACTCTGTATCAGTATATCGGTTAAAAAGATTTATGGTTTTTCTGAACACAGCCAGACGTCAATGTCTTGTATTCTTAATGTGTGTGTGGGGTGGGGTGGGGGGTTGGCTGGGGGGGGGGGGGTACTGAGGGTTTTGTGGGGTTATTTTAATCTGTACTGCACTTTGAGCTGCATTCAAGTATGAAAAGTGCATTATAAATAAAATTTGATTGATTGATTGAAAAAGCCAATATAGACCATCCCTACTAACTGATTATCAAATCAAAGTTTATTTATACAGCACAGCCCAAGGGTTGCTAAAGTGCATCACATTAAAAGCATCAAAGCAAAATAAAAATAATTGTTACAGAATCACTTAATGTAGCAATAATCATAAAACATTAAGATGTAATGTAAAACAACGACCCAACATCACACTAACATCTGAAGAGTTAAAAGCCTGTTGGAAAAGATGCGTTTAGGATGAGACTTAAAAGCCATAAAATCTGTAACATTCTGCAGGTCAGATGTCAACATGTCCCAAAGTTTGTGTCAGCCGCAGCGATGAGCGATCACCCCATTGTTTAGATTTAGTCTTGGGAACGTCCTGGTACAGTTGACCGGATGATCTGGTTAATCTGGTGCTTTGGTGGACTGAAAGACTGACTGAAATTGGAGTTAGCCTGCGATTGCCCTTAAAGACAAATGTAAGGATCTTGAACTCAATTCTGTATTTTACTGGTAACCAGTGCAGAGATTGAAGAACAGGAGTGATGTGACAGCACCTTAGAGTGTTGGTTAGAAATCTTGCTACTGCATTTTGCACTAACTGGAGATGAGCAAGAGCAGATTGAAGAAGACCAACATATTGTAGCGTCAGGCTGGACGTTGAAAGGATGGACGAGTGGGTCGTTAACAACCGTCACTGTATTGCAGGACTCCAACGGTTACGGTCGGTTGTAACCACGCCATTACAGATGAACGAAATAAGAGAAAAACGAACCACACAGCGGACCACCAACTCTCTCTCAGCTTTCTAAACCAACACACACACTTCGCCCTGCCTCCTTCTCTCAACCTCCAATCACAGGTTACCTTATACACACAATGCCCTTTAACAGTCAGTAAATACACAGAACAGAGGAAAACGAATACAACATTTTTTTAGCTCTCTTGTTTTATCTGTGACTGTTATGTTTTGTTGATTTTATTTGTTCTTTATTTTCTTAATGACTGAAAATGCTGGGGGCATTTAAAACCCGACTTTCCTTCAGAACCACCAGCTGTTTGGTCTTACGATGGATTTAACTGCTTTAAATTTAGAAATTTAGTCATCAAAATCAATTAATAAAGAATTCAACAGCATGAGGATCTGTCATATTTCCTCAAAGATTTCTCGTGCATTTCTCAAGTTAAATTGAAATTTTGTTTACTTTCTTTGTTGGAAAATAAAATCATTTGACTTTGGTTGTGGCTGAAATGTGGTAAAACTATTGAAAATTCCTTTCTGTAACTACATTTCATGGGGTTTCATTCATAGGATTCAGCTGTAACGTAAATGTTTATTTTATGTCTTTCTTTCTTTGAGCAGTGAAAACTTTATTTACATGATAAATGAGGCGATGGTACCGGGAACATTTACATAATGTGAAACAGTGACCAGATTCTTTGTTGGGAAGATGTCAGACAGATGAAATGTTTTAATGATTGTTCAGCTAACTACAATATAGCTTAACATACTATACCACTTTATTTGTAGAGCGCTTTTAACACGGCATTTCAACCGACCAAAGCGCTGCACATCAATAAAACAACACAGGCAGAAATAGTCACATAGGTCATAACAATTAACTCATTAACTGCCAGCTGTTTTCTGATCAGAAAGCCCCTGACTGCCAGTGTTTTTGAGAGTTTTTACTGTTTTTTGAAGAGTCATAGAACATTGTGCTCTATGATCATGTAAACGCCAAAACTACCAAAAGAAAGAGTAGACTCACTTCTTACATCAGGAAGAATCGCCGTATTTCTTGCGTTATTCGTTCGTTCAAAATCTGGTGCCCAAGCGCCACTCCAGAAGCATTTCCGGTTCAGCGCATCGTTTTTTTCACAGCAGCGGCCCAAAACAAACTCGTAATCCATTGATTTTCCGCTTCCTGATCACGTGATGTATGACATACACAGATGAAGATCTGCTTATATATACAGTTTTTGCTTTAGACACGTGATGTTTGTTCTCACGGTGCAGGGGCTCGCTCCGAAGCCCGCCCCGTAAAAAAAGGGAAATGACGACTATAGTCGTCATTGGCTGCCAGCGGTTGGATGTGAAAAATGACTTTAGTCGTCAATGGCAGGGAATGAGTTAAAAGAACAAGGCAGTAAAAAAATCAAACAGGGTGGAACCACATAATACTAATCCACAGGTTTAAAAATTGAATATCCAAGGTGGAAAGGAGGATGGCAAAGTATGATTTGATGCTGAAGCTAGGTTTATGAGTTAAAAGCCAGGGAGAAATAGTGCGTTTTCAGGCGTGATTTAAAAACGGTGATGGAAGGCCCAACCTGGAGAGGTAGTGAGTTCCAGAGTTTTGGGGCACAGATAGAGAAAGCCCTTTCCTCGCAGGACTTAAAACGTGCCTTAGGAACGGTGAGGAGGAGCTTAAAGAGCGGGTCACCCCCAAATCAACTTTTTCTGCTGATAACCTGTATAAATTAGTGTACAATAGGACGTGGCTGCACTGCACTGGACTGTTGCAGAGTATCGGCCGCGCCTCCAGCTAGCTCGGCCACTTGCCTCCTTCAACACAAATGTCCTCCTCACTTTCTTCTAATGAATGGGGGGGGGAGAAAATCTTCCAGCAAGCTGGTGTTTCTCTATTTGCTCCTCCATCTGAGCGGTGTGTGTGTGTTTGTGTCTGTTTGCATTTTAACAGCTCGTTTCTCCGACAAAGAAACTTAGAGAGTGCACAGGGCTGGGGGGATGTTGTCTGTCACGGTCTCAGTCAGTGCGTTTACATGCGCATCAGAAAACTGAACTTTTGCCCTAAAAAGACTAACATCGTTTTTTTTAAATGCATGTAAACACGTTGGTCTGGCTGAAAGTGAACTTCTTCTAATCGGGCTGAAGCACCCAGATAATGCGGTAGTTATCTGACTTCATTCTGCATGTAAACGGGTCAGCCGAGCTGGCCCGAGTGGACACTCGCGTTCCGGAAGTGACGCGGCGGCAGTAGTGCTCGTCTGATAATATCACCGCCACAACGTAACACGCGTAACAACATCTAACAGCGCAGTACGTACCAATAAGCTGTGCTGCAGCATTGTTGTCCATTCTTTCATCCACGGTGCATATCCTGTTTCAATTCCGTCTCATTTACTCCCACCAGCGTTTGTTTACAAGTTGTGCTACAAGCTAATTGGAACAATGCCCGACATGAAAGGGCGCATGTCGCCACCTACTGTACCAGAGTGGAACGAACTTATTTGAGAGGTCGGTTTTCTAAAGCGCATGTAAACAAGGATAAAGACTCACAGCTTATTATCATAAGTTCGACCAGGATCGACTTAGATGTTGATACTGCCCATGTAAACGCACTGAGTGCTGCTTTCTCGGTCTGCTAGGCGAAGCTTCCTTTTAGCACATTTTTCAAACAGGAAGTGTAGGTGGGGTAAGACTCTGGTAGGGCGGTGACTTGCTCTTTAACTTGTTAAGACAAACACTGATGATGGTGAAGCTCTTAAATAACAGCTTCACTGAGAAACAATTTTTTACTTGTTATTTTTGAAAATGATCGGTCACTTTGAGTTTTTCATGCAGGCTGAACGTGAAAAAAGTCTTCTACACCTGTCTTCTGCATTAGCTTCTGATAGAAAATAGACAGGAAAATGCTCGGTTCAGAAAATCCTGACAGGTCTACGTCACATTGTCACTTAACATTCATGGACTCACCCATCTTGACTCACGACGGGGAAGGCTGTTGTTGGTTTAGCGTCCAGGAAACAGCAGAGAACGTCTCGACTTGCAGAAGCTAACCATTAGCATTAGCAACTCCACCACACAGCAGAACTCCTCCAGGCTTGTGTTATTTGTGGAGATAAAACATCAACATTGCAGAGCAAACAGAGTCAGTGGTAGAGTCATGTTGCTGTTAGCCAATCAGAGGAGAGATGTCCAAATATCAGAAAATAAGACTAAATCCTGTCGTGTTCTGCTAAATTCTCCTCCGGCTGACTTCTTTGTCCTCAAACGGGAGCACCGGAGCTTTCCCCCCCCCCCCCCCCCCCCCCCCCCCCCCCCCCCCCCCCCCGAGAGTACGACTTACAAGGCATTCATTACTGCTAGAGACCACTGCAAACGTATTAAAAATATGAGTAAAGTTGACCTTTAATTGAATGTAAATGTGTTTACGTCAGAAAGTCTGATTACTTTTTTTCAATGCTTTCAGGATCACTAAACCGCTGACGTTTGCAGACTGTGTTGGAGATGAACTACCTCTGGGGTGGGAGGAGGTTTACGACCAACAAGTGGGAGTTTACTACATTGACCACATTAACAGTGAGTAGATTCTGGCCCTTTGGTCTCCACTCCGCAGAAACGTTAACTGGACTGCATACACATATACTTTCTAATAAACTTTGAAATCCTCAAAGGGTTTGTTTCTTTCATGATTGGCTCATTTGTTGATGACTCAACTCGTCTTGTCAGAGACTACTCAGATTGAGAACCCACGGACTCAGTGGCGGCAGGAGCAGGAGCGCATGTTGAAGGAGTACCTTGTGGTGGCCCAGGAGGCCCTCAGCGCCAAGAAGGAGATGTACCTGGTCAAGCAGCAGCGACTGGAGCTGGCTCAGCAGGAGATGTTGCGCTTCCATGAGCTCTCTGAAGACAACCACTCCATCACCAGCAGTAAGCTCAGGGCTGCTCTATTATGTACCACACTCACAACATGCATAAACATTGAGCAATTGTCTCAATTAGACCAATAAATCCCATTTTTACTTTTGCAAATGTCTCTGGACATTTCCTGCAATGTTCGCACAGATCAGTAGGAGCTCCTGAAGAACTCTGACACATAGTCTATCAGGAGATCGCGAGGCATTCACACAAGATGCTCACGAGTTTTGTGAATTCAAACTGCAACTGAAAACGTTCTTTCTACATTTTCTTGCAATTTCATCCCCAAATTATTCTCCAACTAGCTGGTAAAGGCTGCAGCACTGTGAGAGCTCTAGATAGACAAATGTTTGAGCCCAAAGCCTCCATGAGAACAAAAAGACCTTAGTTTGACCCGGTCATTCGGTTCTGACATACTATATTGCTGAAGAACTGTTGTTGATGCAGATCTATAGAAAATCTTCCAAGTCGTCATTCCTTTCTCACCCCACCCTCCCTTTTAAACACCTCCACCCAGCTTACCCTCTGACTCCAGCCAGCTGTCACACACAAAGCAACCCGGGGGGCATCCACAGACTCCGAGGCAGGGAGATGACACCAGATCCTCTCCAACGCTATCACAAGTTATTCTTGAAATTACCACTAACTGTTGACACCCCCCTTCTTTTTCTTTGTGTCCACAGCTATCTCCACCTCGTCTTCCAATTCGAAATATGACCCTGATCAAATCAAAGTGGAAATCGCCTGTAGACGAGAGCGGGTAAGCCATTCTCAGAGAAGAACAATGGACTGTTTAGAGGGGCCCTGTTGGGTTGAGAGGGAGGTGGGGGGCTGGGGTGTGGCCCCTACAGGATACCGTGGCTCTGGCCTGGGGCCTCGAGAGGATGAGATCACTATGAAAGGGTCAGGCAGAGGATAGGTCCCCGACTCTCAGGGCCAAGTTCAACATTTCTCTGAGATCGGTCACACGGGTGAGTGCATTTCCTGGATCAGGGTCGCTTTAACCTGAAGGATGGGGTAATCATAATGTTGCTACAGAAATCTGTCAAATCAGACAATCTGGTAAAGGTTTATTATGACAGAATAAAAACTGATTATTATTTTACAGCCATGAAGAGGCGAACACATACCCCAAAAGTCTGAACACGTTTCCAGACAGAAAACAGTTTGGTGAACGCAAAAATCTGAGTAATTGAAGATGTTTACATTTTCAGTTTTGTAAAGATAAATTCTGAGTTAAGTGGTTAAAATTATTGCCATTATTTTAGATTAAAATATAAAACGATGCTGTCCTCAAAGTCACAGTTTATGGCGTGATTTTGGAGGTTGGTCTTTTAATTTTTCTGAAAGAAAAGGTGTTGCTGATTCTTACACAATAATATATTATAAATGCTGAGATCATCAGATCAGGACGTGTTCATTAAGATTTGCTTTTTAACTCTTATAAATATGCCGGATTTCTTCTGAATTTTATCGAAACTAGGCAACGTTTCATCTATGAAAATGTTCAAAGTTCCTAAAACGTTACTTTTTCACCCAAATGAAACAGTTTGACCTAATTTCAGTGATTGTTTCGCCTCACAGGTCTCTGATCTGACGTCTTTATTCTTGCTGCTTATTGTATTATCATCATTTTTCTCTTATCTGATTCTTTATGTAAAGCATCCATGGATTTCTTGTAAACCTCTCTAAAAATCCAAATTTTTATTATTGATATTAGAACTAATCAGTGTCTCTGTTTGGCTCGACTTTACCCTTTTGGTTTTTTGTTGTCACAACAGCTAGCTCACTGACTGATGTTCTTCACCCACCTGATTGCATAAATCCTGTATTAAATCTACAGCCTTCTTGTTTTTCTATATTATGCTGGAGGTGAGCTACATGGTGTTCAGATGTTAAGTTAAAAATAATTTGAAACGGACTCCCTCAGAGCTGGTCTCAAACTGTTTCAGCAGAAAACACCATCCTCTCATGACAGCATCGAGCTCGTTCCAGTTTATTCAGCCAATTGGACTCTTGGAGTCCAAGAAGTGAATTGGGGTGATTTAAGCTGCCTCAAGCTCTACTTTCAGTTATTTTATTATTGTTGCAAAATCAGATCCGTCTCCATAGATTCACCATGATGAGATAAAATAATAATTCCCGTCTTTATTTTGTTCTAAAACCTCCAAACGCAGGTCACATTTATCAACCGCTGCACGTTAAGCAACAGATAAAATTTCTGCTCTTTAACCCTAAACCTTTTCACAAGAGAAGGCCTCAGTGTGTGGGATCCAGAGTGTGCGGATGTGCTCGTGCACGCACGTGTGCACGTGCACCTCTGTATAAACATAGCTGAGCATTCCTGTATGTGAATAGTTCATGACTAAGCAGTTTTGTCCAGCGCTGGTGGTGAGAGAAGCCCATTGTGCACCATGGTAACCCGGCGCTCTCTTGTGTCCGCAGCTCAGTAGACTGAAGCAGGAGCTGGCCCAGGTGAAGCAGGAGCTGCAGTATAAGGAAATGGGAGTGGAGACCCTGCAGGAGTGAGTGTTCCTCTGTCTGTGTGTGTCCCACGTCCACCCTTCCTCCCATGGACGCCCTTCTCCTTCCTCCACTCGGCCCAGCTGCTCCCCACCCAGTGGCCTCTTCCCTCTTTTATTCCCTCTCGCCCTCCCTGTGGTCAGCTTCATCCAGAACCTTAACTGTCTTTCAACCTGTTGCAGCTTCTCTCGTTCAACACACTCCATAACAGCCGTACTGTCAGTCATTTTCAGGTTTTTTCATATTTTGTGTGGTATTTCCTCAGTGTGTGTTTCACACACATACACAATGCATCTTTTCTGTGCTGGGAAGATTTCCGAGCCATTCCCAAATTTCATGTTGGAAATAGAAGCTCCACCTCTCTGAGGAGGGGAAAGGGGGGAAAAAAAGGAGAGAGTGTTTGAGAAAAGGCAAACGGAGGGAGTTTTTGATGGAAAAGGGGACTCCACCTCAGGAAGAGGATGCACCAGTGGAGTGCAGGGAGCCAAGGCTCAACACGGAGAGGAAGTTGTTCCATGGAGAGGAGGAGGAGGTGGCGGGGGGAGGTGTGGGCTCCAAAGCAGTTTCAAAAACACAGAGATATCTGGCAGCAAATTCCTCTGCACTTCCTGAGTCCTGGCAAAGCGTCTCTTATCTCTTAGATAACACACAACTCAAGTGATTCCCAGAATAGCCAGGAGAATACAGAGCTTGCAGAAAACACGGGCGCATCCCCCTCTTGAGCTTTCGTATGTGTATACGTGCTCGTATGTGTGTTTGTGCTTTTGTTTGCTTGTGTGTGTGCTATTGTTCTCTCTGGATTTGTTTTTGGTTTTTTTTTGCTTGGCAAGTTTGAAGCCAGGAATGACCCTTCAGGCTTTAGTTTCTTTTAGTTTTCTACCTGATCTTAGCCGTGGTCGGTAAGAACGCTTATCGCTATCAACACCAGATAAACGGATAATGTACAATTCCCCCTTCCTCTAATTGCTACTTAAAAAAACGCCTTGGACTCGAGGGTTTGATCTCATTTGGACATTTAAATATAGAAGTTGACTGTTTTGCTCTCATCTGTGTTTGAGATGCTCTTGCGGTTTCTACAGCCAAAATCCTGTAGTAGC
This sequence comes from Aphyosemion australe, assembly GCA_006937985.1. NCBI lineage: Eukaryota > Metazoa > Chordata > Actinopteri > Cyprinodontiformes > Nothobranchiidae > Aphyosemion > Aphyosemion australe. Next base: position 1,515,615 of record SSNS01000064.1, read on the forward strand.
TGTCGTAGGTGAACAGGGTGGAGGTATTGCCATTTTCTTTATTTTTTTTTCAGCATGTAAATTTTAAAACTCAGTCAGACCCCACCAGCAGGGAGGTGTGTGGTGGGGGACAAAGCAATGCCTGTTTTTGGAGGAAAGGCAGGGTCGGGTGGATGAACAGTACCTGCTGTTGTAGGAGAGTGAAGGAAGCGGGCTGTGGTGGAGGCCGCTCCACCAACATCGCTACACACACACACACACACACATTGACAAAACGCAGCAAGATTGGGTTTGTGCTTTTGTTTTCCATCACATGATGCTTGTTTAATACTCTTAGGCGCTGGATACAGAAACTGATTTCTGGCTGATAAATCAGAAAGTCTAAAATATGTGAATGTAGAAACAAATGTCACATCCTGTGTCTCATGACTGAAACTGCCCACAGTCTTGGAAAATAAGCACTTGAGTTGTTCATGAGCGATACCTCCCACACAATAATACTTTAGATGTTCATCACATGATTGTTTTTGTGACTTTATTTAGCACCAAGTTACTCCACAGTATAAAGCACCACCCTGTTACTCATTCAGTGTTAAATAACTATTCTTACAACAGGAATCTGATTTAATCAAGTAGCTAAAAAATAGGTTTTAGCACTATCCTGTCTTGCACCAAATGTTACCTACACTCGATTAAAAGTAATCCTTCATTTAAAAGGATTTTACTCATCTGGAATAAACAAAAGTGTACAGTGGGGCAAAAAAGTATATAGTCAGCCACCAGTTGTGCAAGTTCTCCCACTTAAAAAGATGAGAGGCCTGTAATTATCATCATAGATATACCTCAAGCATGAGAGACAAAATGAGAAAAAAATCCAGAAAAAATTCTTTAAAAATCAGACAATGTGATTTTCTGGAGTTTTTTTTCTTATTTTGTCTCTCATAATTGAGACATACCTATGATGAAAATTACAGGCCCAATTGGAGGCTGACTCAATACTTTTTGCCCCACTGTAAATCTAGTCCTTAGTAGGTGTTGAAGTATCAGATAAATAGCAAAAATTAAGCTAAATACTACAGAAACGTAGAGTTGCCACCTATGCAATAAAATGACGATATCACTTTAAAACGTGATAATTTTATTGTTCTAATCATGTAATTTTCATCTTTTACCTTTTCGTTCTTCTTAAACACATAAACGGAAGTGGAAGTGAAGCTGCTTTTAGCAGCTTAGCTCTGAAGAAGATCACAGTGATGATCGAAACGTCAGCATAAAAAGGTAAAAAGATCTCCTATCTGTGTTTTAAAAAGAACGAAAAGGTAAAAGATTAAATTAGACATACACAGAATGAACGTACCGAAGATGTAATTTTCATGTTTGAACAAAATATATCATGTTTGTACATTATACAAACATGATACATGTGATTATTGTTGGAATGGGAAAACTATATTGTAAGAACAATAAAGTTATCACGTTTAAAGTGAATCACTCTGATTTTATTTTGCATAGGGGGCAGCTCTAAGTTGTAAAATACAGAAACTGTTTTTGAGAGAGAATAACGAATGACTGAATAGCTTGTCAAATCTTTATAATCCTCTTTTATGACCCAGTTTAGTCCCAACTTTAGCTCGAACTCACATTTGTTTCTAGAATACTTTGATCTACAGAGGAGCTCATGATGGGTTCATTGACTATAAGGTGACCATCATCCCTCCACCTCCATGTGGACTAGCTGTCTGTGGTGGTGTGCTCTTTCACTGAACACGACACTTCCTTGGAGCAATACTAGAAGTACTTGCTCCAGAAGGCTACACTGACAAAACTTGTTTTTAAGAATTAAAGGTAATGCATATGATGTTTCTGAATTTCAGAAAAGAACCGCCCTCTCCACGTTTTTTTTTTTAGAGAAAATTCTTGAAAATCAGTTTTTGCAGTGTTGTAGTTTGTAAAGATGGTAAATGGTAAATGACCTGTATTTGTATAGCACCTTCTTAGGGTTCTACAACCCCCCAAGGCACTTCACAACACAATCAGTCATCCACCCATTCACACACACATTCACACGCTGGTGGGGATGAGCTACATTGTAGCTACAGCTACCCTGGGGCACACTGACAGAGGCGAGGCCTGCCGTACACTGGCGCCACTAGTCCCTCCGACCACCACCAGCAGGCAAGGCGGGTTAAGTGTCTTGGGACACAACAACAGTGACAGACTGAGCGGGACGCGAACCTGCGACCTTCCGATTGCAAGGCGGCCACTTAACTCCTCTGCCACCATACGCCCTTCTTGATGAAACTTTGTTGTTGTAATTCTTCCAAAGAAGCCATTTTTCTTCACTTTTGTATCTGTACTGTCCTCGACCTTTGACCTTTAAGAAAGGCTTTTGGAATGTAGGATTTAGTTCTTGTTCTTTCTTTTCTCCCTGAGCATTGACCTCTGACCTCAGAAGTAACAGATTGTCAGCTGTCTTAAAAATGTTACACTTGTGAAAAATCTTTCTCACTGCAGAATGATGGACTCTGAATTGTTTGGAAATGACCTTTAACCCTTTGCAGATTTACAGGCAGCTACAGTTGCTTCTCTAGGGTCTTTGCTGATGTCCTTCCTCCCTGGCTCTGTGTTAACACACACCTGTATGCTCCAGAGCAGCAAACTGTTAAAACTCCTGCTTTTACAAAGGAGCTCATGCTGATGAATATTAATCAGGTGGATCAGATTAGCAACAGCAGGCCGCTGCTAGTTTTCTGTGGAACTTAATGTTTTCATAGTAACACAGTGTGCCATGTGTTCATGTGAAATGTATCATAGACATCTATTAAAGCCCAAAAAGGAGCAAAGTGTTTCCACACTGATTCAGTTAGTTTTTGAAAAGCAGTGAATCCCATTATAGTATTTTTTTTTAATATTCACGTGTCATCCAGGAATGTTTTGTGTCTTTTTCTAGGATTGACAGGAAAATGTCCTGCAGTCAGACTAATTACAAACTCGACGAAGCTCAAGCCATCTTCAACGAGCTGCGGAGCATCAAGAAGGCCATCAGCACAGGCGAGAAGGAGAGGCAGGACCTCATCCAGGTGGGTTTTGTTTCTTTGTCTTTACAGATTTTCTCAGTTTATCATCAGCAGCAGCATCATATCTGTGCTCATGAAGTCTCTGTTTACATACTTGGTGCTGACCTCTAGTGTCCGTTACCCTCTACTGTTCATCTGCTGCTCTGCTCTGCTGGTTTTATTATAAAGTCTGTTTTTAGATGCTTCACTAAATCAGCATTTATCAGATTTTTAAAAATGGAGCTAAATGTTTAATTAGAGGCATGAATATTTTAATAGTTAAAATGTTGATATAGATAATAGTTACTGACAGAAGCATGAGCTCCCATCAATCAGAGCAGCTTGTGCACAAACTCAGGTTTTCATAGCTCCACAGGCAGTGCTGTAGTGTTTATCATATCATGCTTTTACATTTTAATGTGTTTTATTATAAAAATAATTATATGGAATCCACTTCTCAGGGATTTTTTTCAAAACACACATTTGAATTAGATTTTCTTTGTGCTAATTTTCTGGTTTGTGATGCAGAGCCTTGCTAAGCTGGCTGTTAACTTCCAAAGCAACTTGGCAGTGAGCGACTCGGTCGGCGAGGCGGTGATCAGCGCCGGAACCGCTGGTGACTCGTGCAATCTGCAGCAGTACTGTGACATGGGCTGTCAGACTGACATCATGGGAGAGGTAGGAGGCCCTGTGACAACTAGACTAGATCAGGGAGCTCCCTTCACATGAATAACTGCAGATATGATCATTTTATTGAAGCTACTGAGCCACCAGAGATTATTGTTTGTTTTTTTTTTGTTTTTTTTTTAAGTATGGCTCCCAAGATTCCTCACATTTGGTGGACAAGGTAAAACTCAACTGGCAGTACGAAGAAGCAAAGAAAAAGTAAGTCTGTGCAGATGTATGTTTTGTAGTAGTGGCACCATGACACACGGGCATGCAGCACTGAATCACCCGCACCATCAGCCCCCACTTCTTGGTCCTCTGGCCTTGTGCGTTGTCCACTGGAAGAGTGGGAGGGCGTGTTATGAATAGTATTTGTGCTGCTGAGGGATGTCTGGCCAGCAGAAAAAGCTGGGTGGTCACATTCTTCTCTGCTGCTGCTGCTGACTGTGTGCAGCCTTTGTGCACAGCCAGAAAGAGAACTGCCTCAGTGCACAACCTCTGTATAGAGTGGCCTAACATAGAGATTCTTAGCTCACAGATGTATATTTATCTTGGCTTCTTTTAGCAGAAAGAAAATGATATGCTTGCAGAACTGGACTGAACTTTAAATTCCTTTAGAAAACCGTAAATTGACGAAAGTTTATCCTGCAGGTGTGACTTTACCTAGCTGTAGACACATTACTGATTGGACTGTCCTAAGGGGTTACAGTGTGATGATGGCAGCTGCAGTGAACATCACTTTATTATCACTCTGGCTCCATTTTTATTTTCACAAAAATGAGATTTATGTTGGTGTGGTGGCCCAGCAACAGCAGCACCAAGCATGACACGAGAAAGAAGAGAGGAGACTTGTGGAGCCCCACTGAGTCATGCTGTCTGCAATCCAGCACACACCAACCCAGTTATTTCATCTAAACTGGGAGTAAATGCTCTGAGAGCCCATTTAAGTCTAAACACACAAGTGATGTGCACCTGCAGGAGCGCTGGCTGATGCAGAAGGTTGTTCAGACAGAGATCATCACTCTGATCGCTGCCATTATAGCATGAAGTCTCCATTGACCAATAAGAGTAAACGCAAGACATATTAAGAGCTGCCAGCAGAGTTACGTCTAACTGTACGCTTCCTAAAAGAATTGTTCATTTTAAATATGCGCATGTGTGTGTGTGCGTGTGCCTTAGTCATATTTGGTTCCCAGTAAAGTCAATGCCAACAGACCCCTGTCAGATGAACACTGATGCACTCACCCACTCCTGGCTATACGTTTGCCAGCCGTCTTCGTGTACTTGCAGCAGGTACGAGGTGTACGTAGAAAAATGTGCTGACTTGTGCCACCCTCCTTTGCTTCTGTGTCAGGGTGCAGAGTATACAGCACCAGCTGGCTCAGCTAGACAGCGAGAGCTGGTCGGGGCGGGCTGAGGCGGACCGCGACCGTGACTTCATGCAGCTCCTTCGTGAGAAGGAGGCCCTCCTGCAGGAGCTCATCCTGGTCAGCAAGCAGCAGCACCCACCGGAGACGCTGCTGCAGCTGGAGGAGGAGCGCTGCAGGCTGGAGGAGGAGGTGCAGCGGGCCCACAGCTCCCAGAGCCAAGGAGCAAATCAGAGGTGAGGATCAGAATCTAATTCTAAATATAGACGCTCAGAAGTTAGACCTTTATGGTAAAATTAGGCAAATGTGTGTTTTCTGTAGACCTGATATAAGCTGATGAAAGGATGAAAAACGTCTCATTGCTTTTATTTTTTTTTTGGTTGTTTTTTTAAATAGATGGGCCACAACAGATCAGATGTTATAAAGTATTATGGATTTCTGGATAGACCACTCACATTGTTCTTGACTGTTTCTAGACTGAAACGCTCTGGAACAAAATCTTACCACAGTGGAAACAATGACTAGGTTTTATTTTGGTGTTCTGGTTGATCGTAACCAGGCTGTAAGAAGAACTTTAAAATGCACAATGAAGAAACGAATCAGCTGATCTAGCGATTTAAGAGCTTAGTCTTAAACAGATCTATAGCTGTAATGTATAGATGTATAGAAAGAGAAGGAAAAGCTGCATGTTCTGATCTCCAGGGAGAGTTCACACATATTTAGTTACAAACTGGGTTTTTATCCACCAGCGTGAAATATAAATACATGTAAATCTGCTCCATGCTAGAGAGGTTTTCAGGAGTAGTGATGATCGATTCTGATGTTCTGAACTTTGTCCTGACAGGATCCTGCAGCAGGAGAAGAGGAACGTTCTGCTCAGACAGCTTCAGGAGGCGACACGCATCACCACATACCTTCATTCCCAGTTGAAAAGGTGCAGCAAGGTCTCATCTTTAATGTTTTTGAGCGTGCTGTCTCTTTCCATTCTCATTTTCTGTTCTCTCGTACTCCAGCCTGTCGGCCAGTTCTCTGACGGTGTCTTCCAGCAGCAGCCGCGGCTCTTTAGCTTCCAGTCGGGGCTCGCTGGCATCCAGCCGAGGCTCCCTCAGCTCCATCAGCTTCAGTGACATCTACGGAGTTCCCCAGTACGAGCGCAACGAGGGTGCCGGAGAGCCGCTTGACGTCCGTTACCTGCTGCCCCCTGAGAGCGTGTCCAGAGACTGCTCAGTGTTCACTCCTGATTCCCTGTCCCAGAACAAAACCAAACGTTTGCACGACACCCCTCAGTCTCTGGCCTCACTGTCTTCCCGCTCCTCGCTTTCCTCCCTCTCACCTCCCAGCTCCCCCATGGACACACCTTACCACTCCGCCCCCCAGGACTGCCCCCTCACCCAGATGACAGAGGAGTACATGGAGCAGGCGGGTCGTGGGCTTCTGGAGGGGCTGCGGGCTCAGTCACAAACCTTGTCCCATACCTCCATGTTGAGCAGCGAGGACACGGTGAGCCCCGCTGCTGTCCATCAGCTGGAGAACAAGGTCCACAGAGACAGTGGTGCTCAGACAGCCTTCAGCTCCACAGGCAAGTAAATAACTGAACTATTGACGGAATAACAAAGATGAATATTTAGGTAACAGGTTTCTGCTACAGGGGTGACTCTGAGGGGAAACAGCGCCAACAGGAGTGGTAGGAGAGCCAGGAGGGTCTCCACAGGTGTTTCTGAGGATGCTTTGGCCACGGACAGCGGCGTGTTTGAGGCGTGGGGCAAGAGGTGAGAGGACAACACCCTCAGGAAATCAGATGGAACACCAAGCTAAGCAGAATACATGGAAGGCATGTTTGTGTTTATGTCCATAATCACTTAAATACTTTTTGTGTTCCTCAAACAGGACAGAAGAGTTTGATGAGCTGTCCTACACTAAAGAGTCCTCTAGTAGTGAGTCCACCCAGATCCAGCTGGGACTGCTGTAAGTATAAGTGTGTGTGTGTGTGTGTGTGTGTGTGTGTGTGTGTGTGTGTGTGTGTGTGCGTGTGTGTGTGCGTGAGTTTGTAATCCGTAGTCACTTTGTTGAAATCCTCTCTCTCCAGGTGGGAGTCCACTTCTCAGTCTCTTCGGCTGCATCTGCTGCAGCTAAAGAATCTGAACGTCTCAAATGTGAGAGAAGGTTATAAAGTGTGAGTACTTTCATTTATGATGGAAATGGTACTTTTTAATCAACCTTTTTTTTTAAACAAAAAGTGTGAAATAAAAACAGAAAAAGAATCATATCTGTAGCAGGCTAATGAAGTGAGTAGCCCAGAATTAGAAAATTGGTAAATAATTGTTTTGATTTCTCTTCAAAAATTAAAATTGTCAGTTTATTTAATTTAAAGGGATTCTAGGCAGTGTTGGCTTGCTTTTAGCACCCCCTAGTGTCTGTTAGTGAAACCGGCTTGCTTTTAGTACCCCCTAGTGTCTGTTAGTGAAACCGGCTTGCTTTTAGTACCCCCTAGTGTCTGTTAGTGAAACCGGCTTGCTTTTAGTACCCCCTAGTGTCTGTTAGTGAAACCGGCTTGCTTTTAGTACCCCCTAGTGTCTGTTAGTGAAACCGGCTTGCTTTTAGTACCCCCTAGTGTCTGTTAGTGAAACCAAAAGTGAAACTTCTCTCCTCGCTGTGCGCTAGTCTTTTTAACATCTTAATCTAACTGCTGAAATGTCTCCTCAGCCTTCATTAGCGTCTACAGGAGCGGTTCATCACTAAATAATTTTCTTGAGCCAGAATGTGCTAAAATGACCCTTTACAGGGTTACTGAATTGTCACTCAGACCCTCACCATCCTCTGTGACCAGAATATTGCATTTGCAATATCGCCCCCTTTTGGACTTAGTAAAGTGGAGCTGACATGCCTGGCGCTGCAATCTGCTTCCAGCATGTTTCCTGCATGTTTTAGATCATGAACACAGCTGATTTGTTTGATGTAGTGATGAACCGCTCCTAGACACTAATGAAGGCTGAGGAGACATTTCAGCAGTTTGAATAAGGTGTTAAAAAGACGAGTGCAAAGCGAGGAGATAAGTTTTACTTACGTTAATGGACACTAGGGGGTGCTAAAAGCAAACCAAAACTGCCTAGTATCCCTTTAAATTGTAGAGTGGTTGAAAATGGATGAGAGATTTTGAGAGTGAGCTGGCATTAATGGAAAACTCAGCGTTAAAGCTGTGTCTGCACCTTTCTGTTGATCACACAATAAATGACAAGTGGTTCTTAATCTAATCAGACACGTGGTAATGATTTATTAGGCTCATCTATTATTTAAGTTACTATTTCAAACTAAAATCATCAGTGAACCCTCTGATGTCCTGTTTAAATCAGTGTGTGAAATGTCACCTGTGGGTGAAACCTGATGTAAAACTAGAACTACCTTTACAAAAACCTCCAGTTAGGCTGATTATTGTTTAGAATGTTAGTTTAGTTTTAAAGGGTGTGTTTTAACACCTTAACTTTGCTTCACGTTTTAGATCAGGTATTTATGCGTAATTATAAACATTCCTGTAAAGTTGTTGCCATGGTAACAGGACCAAGCAGTGAGTCACAGGCTCTGTTTGTCTTTCAGGTATGTGAAGGTGCACCTGATTCCACTGGACGCCAGCAGGGCCTGTGCGTTTTACTGTTGTACCGCGCTGGAGCCTCAGTCCCACATGAGCTTCAACGAAGGCTTCCGTATTCCGGTTTCCACAAACTCCCTGGCGTCGTGCGGTCTGCAGATGTCTGTCTGCTCACTGGGACTTCAGGCTCAGGAGGAACTACTGGTGGGTCCACCTCAATAATCCCACTGCTGGTGGAGGCTGAACACTCTTAGGACTTTCCTAGTTCACTATCAAGTAGTGAATTAGTGTGTGTGCACGTGTATGTTCCTACAGGGAACATCCCAGCTGAGCCTTGCAGACTGCGAGGGAAACACAGAGATGGTTTACCACTGGCTGCGAGTCCAGATGTTGAGTGGGGCAGATTTGCAGAGGCCTGAACAGAAAAGTCTCAGTAACCGGTTCCGACTCAATGAGGATGATGAGCAAAGAACCAGAACCACGGTAAACATGTCTACTCACTAGCCACTCTATCAGCTACACCTTGTTAATGCCAGGTTTGAGCCCGTTTTCCTTCAGAACCACCATAGGTCTTCATGTCATAGACCCAACAAGGTGTTGGAAACATTCCTCAGAGGTTCTGGTCCATGCTGACATGACAGCATCAAGTAGTTGTTGTATATTTGTTGGCTGCAAAGCTATAATATGATCCACGCTTTCATGTTGGTGACACCAAATTCTGACCCGACCATCTGAATGTTGCAGCTGAAATCCAGACTCATCAGACCAAGAAACATTTTCCAGTCTCTTCTGGTCCAGTTCTGGTGATCCTGTGTGATTTGTAGCCTCAGGTTCCTGTTCTTAGCTGACAGGAGAGACACCTGGTGTGGTCTTCTGCTGCTGGAGTCCATCTGCTTCAAGCTTCAACATGTTGTGGTTCAGAGATGCTGTTCTGTAGACCTTAGTCGGAACCAGTAAACCAGTTATCTTTCTATGATCTAGAACCAATTTGACCATTCTCTGTCATCAACAAGATATTTTCAGCCAGTAGCAGCACATTTCCTTTGAAACGGGCACCTCATCTCAGCACATTTGTCCTTCTGAGTATGAGGCAGAGAGTCTAGTTTCTTAATCTCTTTAGCAGAGGAGAAGGTGGCTTTCCCATGTCTTTGAGTTAGATGAGAGAACACTCAACATTTAGATTGATGCACACATCAACAATTTATAGTATCCAGTCTTCCTTGAATCTCACAGAAATTTTTGGAACATGCGGCACCTTGAGACTCCGTTGATCTGCTGGGGGACCCAAACTCATGTGGGCGGCAGCAGTAAAAACTGAACAGCTTACCTGTGTTTCAGACTTCCTTCTGACCTCATTTGTCCATAACCAGCACATGGTACATGACCCGGAATCAGGACTCATCACAGGTCAATCGTTCATTATAATATTGTGTTTTTGACTACCTGAGCATGTTTCTCATAAACCCTGGGGAGGAGAGGAGCTGAGCAGTGTTCTGATCACCACCCTGAGTTGGACCAGGTGCAGGGGGAGGACACAGGACAAGCTTTGTTTATCCTAGCATTTAGTGAGGATGTGCTGGAGATGTTCAGCAATGGTATCAGACTCGCCTCTAGTCTTCACACCACAGCTACAATGCAACCCAGTCCTCCTAGTGTGATGATGGTGTTTTTGCTCTGGTGTCACAGGACAGTCTGCTGCCACGCAACACCACCTCCCACTTGGCGGAGCGCGATGCACAGCTGGAGCTGCAGAGGTCAGAGAAGAAAGATGAGCGTTTGGAGGGGACATCTGAGAGGTGATTGTATTTTCCTGTGAAGCCAAACTAGAGGTGTGTGTGCGCCAGTCTGTGTGTTTTTTATGATTGGGTGCGTTTTACAGGAGTTGGCAGGCGGAGTCGGTGGACAGCGGCTGCAGCAACAGCACAGCGTTTACGACTCCTTGCTCAGAGGGCCTTTGTGCTGAAAGCATCTGCCTAACCACTGGAGGGCGCTGTGATCAGACACTCAGCAAATTCTCTACAATAAAGGTAAAGTAGGCAGCGGTTGTAGAGCGCTAATAAAGTAAGACTTTGACCTTAAGGTGTCCATTTGCTCCTTATCTCAGGTGGAGAAGGCCACGATGACCGAAGGCCCATTCCCAGAGCCGGTGAGAGTCCGGCCTAAGGAGAGGGGAGGTCGCTGGGGCCACGCCTCGCCGTTTATGCGCAGCAGCACCATCGTTCGCTCTCAGACCTTCTCACCTGGCGCACGGAATCAGTACGTCTGCAGGGTGAGTTTTTTTATTTAAGATGATTGTTGATATTTGTAGCTGATTGGCTAATCTCCTCTCTCCTGTCCTATTTTTTCTCAGTTATATCGCAGCGACAGTGACAGCTCAACTTTACCAAAGAAGTCACCTTTTGTTAGAAACACGTTAGAAAGAAGAACGTTGCGATATAAGCAGGTAAAATCTCACGATTTGTTTTGAGCTCATATGAGCGTCTTTAATTGGTTTTCCATGAGCTCATTTGTTTTTGCGAGCAGCAGTCATACCGCTCCTCCCTGGCTGAGCAGCCAACACGCACCTCATTGGACCTGGAGCTGGATCTTCAGGCCTGCAGGACCCGTCAGAGACAGCTGATGGAGGAGCTGAGTGCCCTGAGAGAACTGAAGCTGCGACTGGAGGAGCCACAGTCCAGGGAGGCTGCTGAACTTCCCAACTGGGCCCTGAGGGACGACCGCTTCCGCTGCCTGCTCAGAGAGGCCCAGAGACAGGTAGAAGTGTCCGAAGAGCTTAGATATGTTTGAGTCAGCCTCGTTTTGCTGCAGCAGCAGCTGAGTGTTCCGCCTCTCCACAGGCTGGCCAGAGCAAGCAGGAGCAGCGTCAGGAGGAGGCAGCTGAGAGGAGGCTGAGGAAGGCTTCTAAAGAAGTTCTGCAGATGAGAGGGCAGAGCCAGAAGGAGCCTCTGCCTGTGCAGACATTCAGGTTGGGATCATCATGTAATCGTGCTGCAGCTGTTAGTCCCACTGGGGGCTTCTGGTCACAAACATGCAACATTGTACCTCTAACATCTGCACAGTGTTTTATTTTGTAAATTGTGTCTTTGGTAACACTTTACAATAAGGGTCTCTTTATTAACGTTACTTAGTTCATTATTAAGCATTAATAAACAGAGGATCCCGATCTTGTTAACTATTAAATGTCCTTAAAGTTAGGACAAAGGGTTGGGGGGGGGGGGGTTATTAATGCTTAATAAAGCACTAACTAATGTTAATAAAGGGACCCATATTGTAAAGTGTTACAGTGTCTTCTTTACATCCGCGTTTGGTTGATAGCAAACTTGATTTCCTACTTTCACCGTTTCTGTTTAATTAATGGATCACAAATAATTTTCAGGCATTCTCATGTAAGAACAAACAAAAGGACCTTGGTGAAAGTGTTACTACAACAGGTCACAGGAGGTTTATTTTGTTTATTTTCTTGGAAGTTTTGATATTTCCCTCACAGCATTTGATTAGTTACTGTCAAATTTGATCTCAAAACTAGGAAACAAAGAACCTTTGGATTACTGGCATAGCCTCTGTTCCAGTAGCATTAGTGACATGTCTCTGTGGGATATGCCCCCCTGCGTATATCTTAAACCTGATTGGCTATGATTAAGGTGCCCTGCATCTCTCACCCATTAGTTTTTACTACAACACAGCATCATTCAAAATAAAATAACCACCTACCTCTTCTCATGTCTCCCCAGCAGGAAGGGATGTCTGGTAACATTTCACTTGTGCCACTCTGAGAACTGAGGTCACACAGATAAACTGAAGTTCTTGTTAACTGCATTTGTTTGATTGTCTCATTATGGGATATAGGGACTCCTGTATTACCACACAGCTAATATTTAGCAACCATCAGCACTCGAGGAGTCCCATTCTGTTTGGTAAAGGCTTAGCATTGTCCACACTTGGAGCAGACACATTCAACCTATCAGAATTTAGCTAAATTAAACCGTAAGGACTGAAGATGTGAGCGCTGCCCACCTCTTAGTCTTCACAAACCCCTGCTCTGCACATGCTTGTTTGGGTCAGCTGCTGTAGAGGTGTGGGCTCCTTTAATGGGTTTTCGTTGTTTATTTTTGAATGGTTGCTGAAGTTTAGTGCTCTGGCCCTAAAGGAGTCCCATATCTGACATTTCTAAATGTTTGTGAGGGTTTTCAGTTTAGTTTCCCTGAGTCGAAGTGAGAGCATTTAGGACGGGTTGGTGATCTGTGAAACAAAGTTGTCCACTTGAGCCTTAAAAATTATTAGTAGTAATTAAATTATGACACTAAGTCTAAATTACAACAATGGAATTTGCTAAGAATTTCAACAAATTATTAGTACTTTTAACATCTGTGAAGATACTGTATCCACCAATTTAATGATTCCAACAGAAAACTTGTATCTTTTTATTTTGCACAAATCTGGTTTTCTATAGGAGTGTGTGCACCGTGCATAAAAAATAAGTTAACACACAGGCAGCCCAAACCATATCAGTGTCATTTAGCTGCAGAAACTTCATGCATACGTTTGGACAGGAAATCTGCTAAAAATGTTTCTGTTGTTAATTCAAATATAAACCTTTCTTAAGGTAAAGCTGCAAGGAGCCACATCAGAGGGTCTGAAAGGTCACTTGTGGCTCCAGAGCCACAGGTTTCAGACCCTCACACTAATGACGCTCCCTCTGCAGGCGTTGATGTTGACACCACTGCTCTGTTCTATCTGGGTTCATGTTTACAAAAGCATTCCTCAGTCACATGGTCTAAACTTTAACCAGACAGGTCTTTATTTCTATTAAAAAAAAGCAGCGGTGTGATGATCTGTTGGGTTTCTCTGCAGAGAGAAGATGGCCTTCTTCACAAGACCAAGGTTCAACATACCTCCTTTGCCAGCAGATGACGTGTGAGGGCTCCTCTCTGTGTTACATGAAGTATTTGTCAAGTTTTCTGAGCTCATGAAGTTTTTTCTACTAAAGAGACACAGTGTGTGCTCTGCAGATGAAGATCTAAATGTTTCACATTTTCAGAAGCATTCGTGTGGCTTTTAGAAACTAGATACGGTTACTGACAACAGCCCGGCTGTACAATTTGGTTTTTTAGTTGGTTTTTTTTTTTTGGGTGGGGGGGTGGAGTTGATTTACTTCTGTTTGTGCTTACAAAAGGCTGGAAGACGGGAACAAAAGTCAGTTTGGACAAATTCACTGTACTGTAACTTATTTTATAGTACTTTTCCTTGAAGGAAATAAAATGTTTCCTGCTTCTTAAATGTATTTTGTAGCTTTGAACAAATAGCACTTCAATGTTTTTACATACAGTAAAATGAAACTATTGTCTGATATTTTTCTGTTAGTTAATTCTTGAGTTATTTACATGAACTGTCGTTGTGTAACCCACTTTTATTACAGATGTCGATGTTATTTTGTTCTTGTTATTAAAATTAATATTATTTCATGTACCTTTCAATATATGAGCGAATATATGCAACGCTGTATTCAGGGTTTTTCTTGTGTTTGTATGAACATTTGCAGTGTTATTTCCTGTGAAGATAAAAGTGATTAATCTGCATCTGGATTGGCCGCTGCTGCTTATCAGTCATGTTTCAGGTGCGGGACGATAAACCTGTGCAGGAATGAACACCTATTCTGTGCACGCAAACATTTTCTCCAAATGTGTCACATGCAATTTGTGTCTAACCGCAAGCAGGTTTTGCTGACCCCGTTTGAGTGTCAATTTGTCGATTCTTGAGAAGACCTACCACACACCAAGACAGGCAGCTGTGTCAGCTAATCTCCAGATGATTTCCTGTTGAGGCCTTTCAACATAAGTTACCAGAAGCTTGGGAGAGGCGCAACGTTGTGATCTTCTGAGAGAAGCAGCTCAACTGGATTTCTGCTGGAGTGACACAAAATGTAACATCTAAGAACCTGTTTTCTGTTCTCAGGCCTCTCCTGAGAATGCTGACTCCCCTGCAGGCAAAAAAAACCAGGTCTCTTCTTGTCTGTGGTTATTAGTGACTTTAGGAACTTGCTCGTGTGTTTCAAACAGAAAAGAAAACAGTAAACCAAGTTCAAAGAGCATGTTGAAATATGTCCAGCAGATTTAAAACTATTCATCATGGTCGGCTTATGTGGGCGATGGTGTCAGAGGAGTTAATTGTGCCCGCCCTGCAATCGGAAAGCTGCAGGTTTGCACCCCGCTGTCACTGTTGTTGTGTCCTTGAGCAAGACACTTAACCCACATTGCCTGCTGGTGGTGGTCGAAGGGGCTGGTGGCGCCAGTGCACAGTAGCCTTGCCTCTGTCAGTGTGCCCCAGGGCAGCTGTGGCTATGATGTAGCTCATCACCACCAGGGTGTGAATGGGTGAATGACTGTGTTGTAAAGTGCCTTGGGGGGTTCTAGGACTCTGGAAGGCGCTATATCAAATAGACCATTTACCATTTGTGTTTTTTATCCAGTATAGAGATAAACACATATGTAACTTTGCCCTCTTAATTTTAACTCTGTAGGTTGTAAAAAAGCAAAAACAGTAGAAAAACAAACATTACATGGCTTGCTAATGAAACCTTGTCTGTTAGCAAACTCTATCCTAAACCACTAGGTGGATGTTCATTAAGGATGCACTGATATGAAGATTTTATCTGATACCCGATTTTTATTTTGCTGACCGATAACCATCAACTGACATGTTTGTCTTAAATTTGACTACCCAAATGGCTTCTCTGCTTCAGTTAAGCATCCCCAAAAATCACGTGCTGCATCACTATCGTCACGGTGACATGGCTTAAGAAATACCACATGGTCAGCCACCTCCCCTCCTGAAACATACAGCATCAAGATGGTTTTTAAAATCGGCCAAGTTTCACTAATCAGACTAATCTCTAATATCTAAAACTTATTAACTCAATCTAATTCAAGATAGCCACCACTGTAACATAGAAATCAGCCAATTTTAAAGTGTCATTGACAACATGTACCTTTAAGTGCTAAAACATTACGCACATGTATCATCATGCATAGTTAATTTCAAAAATTAACCAAAGCTATAACTCCATCTCATGTTTGATCTTAAACCTCCTTTATGAAAGGTGATGCAGAGTCCTTCAAAACATTTGTGCGTTTAATCAATAAAATAAAAGGAAAACATGTTTTGACATAAATTAAGTGGACCATTGTAAATATAAACTTAAACTGAACTTGGATTCTCTTTAAAAGCTGTTTATATAAACTAAACACATTTGTAATTGTTGCACAACACACATTAAAACAAATGATACCATGGAACAATGAGGCTGAGAGGAGATCTCAAGTAATCAAATCATCAGAGTCCCATTAAAATATCTCAGGTATGAAAATGTGTTCAAGAAAATCAAGAATTTCTAAACAATGTTCAGATTTAGAAGCACCAGTAAATGATGGACATGAAGCAAGGAGATTTAAAATAAAAAAAAGAAAAGCTAGTTGTCTCTGTTTTTTTTCTGCGTGTTCACGTCACATAGAAATGAAAAGGAAAACGTCCAACGGGAAGTCAAAACATTCCTCTGTCCACTTCTGCTCTGCAGGACACTGCCTTTAGATTTCAGTCCCGGCTGTCCTCAGATCAGTCAGCTTCTATATGGGGATGGAAACGATAGTTGGAAGATCCCCGATAGGAGGTGGATAATACTTCTCCACCCTCATCAGGCGCCGTAGAATATCATCTCGATCACGTGGCCAAACAAAGACGTGTGTGTTTTGAAGCCAGTTAGGAACATGACACTGAAGAAAAACAGAACATTTAGATCATCACTGCTGAGGTCTGCAGGTTCAACTTGCTTCACAGGGAGGATGACATGAGCTCACACTTTCAGAAGAACACTCACCTTTTTAGCCCCAGGAAACAAAATGGGAATGAACCTGAAATTCTTGCTTCCATTCTGGATGAATTCGTTCTGAAGCTGCGTGACACAAACAAACGCTGAAGCATCTGCCATAAAACGAGCAGATTTGAGGTTTTTGTAGAGACTGGGTCAAGACGCTGACCTGTTTGTGTATGTAGACTGTGTTGAAGGTCCTCTCGTCGTTCTCCGGGTCAAACGGGGAGGCCGTCACCGTCTCAAAGTACTTGGGACTGATGATGATGATGATCAGATATTCTTTCTGGATGAAAATAATGTCATTAGGCTACAACTTTATCTGCTTAACTTATTATTAGGACAAGTTTACTCTTGCACAAAGTTCCATAACTCAGGATGACAGAACCTACCCAAAAGCCAAGTTCAGGTTTTTTTTTGTTCTTCCAACAACTGATCTTACCTCACTGAGATACCGCTCCATGAAGTCAATCTTGCTTATACTTCTGAACTGCTGCTCAAAAATGTCAATCTGAAACAAAAAGTCAAGACAATTAAACCCAACACAGAGCTACACCAGCCTACGCAGGAAGAGCAGGAACTGATAACAGTCATAAATGTGTCGAAATACACTAAAAAAAACAACTGTTGATTAGATCAGTTAATCTGAAACCCAAACACCTGATTTTCCTGTTTTGTTTTGGTCCAGGAAGGCACCATTGCTATGCTGAAATAAAATAATGAACTACACAAGTGCTATTATTATTATGCTAGCAATAACAGAAATTCCATGCAGACGTATTTACTTCCAGAGTCATAATTTTCAAGTTAGCATCAACAAGGTACCAGTTTATTTATAGTCTCTGAGAGGACTTAGAATCAGCAGGTCAGAGATCTGTGTTGGCCATCAAAACCAGAATTTGTGAAACTCTAAAATTTTCCTTTATACAGTTACGTCGCCGGTCACAATGAAACAATCCTGTTATGTGAACACAGGGTCAGGCAATATGGCCTAAAATCAATATCACGGTATATTGAGGAGTTCACCTCGATAACGATAAATGGACGATAACTACAGGTATGCACAAAACCAAAAGTTGTCCACTAGATGGGGCTGTCGCGTGTATTAGGTTGAGTAACGTTGTCATGTGACTCAAGGTGGTGCAGCTTCAGGGCATGAACGTCGCCAACCTACACATCTTTTCATTTTTTTATTACCAAATTTATTGACATGGGAAAAATTATATAGATTAGTGAGAAATTTCGATAATAATTTAATAATAAACGATTTATCGCCCAGCCCCAAGTGAACATATTTATAAGCATATTGCACAATAGTTACACAATACCAACAGCCATGGCTGAACAACACATTCAAGAATAACTACCAGAAGAGTCCAACTCCTCTAAACTCCTGCTGTAATCAGAAATACAACCAACCTTCTGTAAAGCGATTTATAATTATTAATAAAATCTGTTTTGTTAAAAACCTCTAAATAATTGTTGGAGAATGAAAACAGTTCAGAGTAAAATATTGGTATGCAGCTTTTAGATTAAATTTCACTTTATTCTAACATAATCTCATTTCCAAGTTCTAATGAAAAAATTCTAGTGAATAATTTTATTAGCATTTTCTCATAAAACATTCAAAATGAAATGTTAAAATGACATCAATTATATCGTTCGTTTTCTGCTGGGCTGCACAAAGTCCAATTTATAAATAAACAACTAAACTATACGTACGTGAGTATCAAAACCGTTGTGTCGCAGCAGCGCGACAAAGTTGATGATCTCATTGACATGTTTGTCATTGTCTGCTTCGTACGTGACAAAGACCCTCCCTAAAATAAAAAAAGCAGAAGTGTTTAAAGACTTTGACAAGCGTGCGGCTGTTCGGTCTGCTGACGCGGCGCTTACTCTGCTCCAGAGAAAGGGGTGTGCTGTAAGCCGGGTGTCTCTCTTTGACCGGGATGTTGGGGCCACTGTGTGAAGAGAAAAAATGTTCAACGTGAGGCGTAGACATCATACAACTACTGCAAGTCAGAATAAATATCATGGTAATAGAAACTCACAGATGTGTGAATCCAGCTCCAGGAAGTCTGTAATCTCCTGGATCTAAAGAATATAACACATAAGACTCTGACATAATGACTGATTTTGAAACAAATCAACAGACTTACAGTTCGGGCTGCACTGAGGCCAAGCGTGTTTGTTGGCCATAGGCCTCCTGCTGAAGGCTTCTGCAGGACACTGGGCACAACATGCAGGTCCTGCTGGTGGACCGGAGTACGGAGACAGCGTATGGTGGCACAGCTCTGCCGACGGAGGATTGGAGCGCAGAGATTGTGGCTGCTCCAAGCTGAAGGTGTTACTGCTGTGCTGACTGGGGAGGGAGAGGGACTTGCATCTGGAGAAGCAGCTGTCCTCAGAACAGTCAGGGTAATGTTTCTGGCTCAGAAAGGACGGCAGGCTGGTGGGATAACCCAACCAGCTGCTGTTAAGGCTTGAGTGGAGCCAGCTGACCTGGCTCGGGAACGGAGTCGGCTGGCCGTATCCGGCTGGCAGGCTGTGAGAGCCAAAGCTCGAGCTGTTTGGGTGAAGCAAGTCTTCCTGCCGTCTGCTCCATCTCTGGCTGCTGAACACAGAGCCATCAGAAATGGTGTTGTGGTCTAAGAGTCGTGGGTGGACGTGGAGGTTAGTGGTGGCGTCCACCTTGTGAACCGTGCTGGCTTCTCGCTTCTCTGAGCTCATAGTCTCATCGTCCTCTTCAGGAGTGTTGTGGTGGGAGCTCAGCAGGCTGACGCAACTGTGCACGGGGAACATATTAACCAGATCAATCAGTGGTCTGAAACAGGAGTGGAAATTCTGCTTCACATTTGCGGCGCCCTCTCACATGAAATGAGCTCTGCTTACATTGGCTTTTTATCAAAAAGACAGATCTACTGTTACTGGATTCGCTAACTTCCTGACTTGAGAGGAAAAAAAACAGAAAATAGCTGCAATTTATGCTGAACTCAGCTCTGTGCTACATTTTGTGACAGCGGCATATTTGTTGATGTCACACTCACCTATTTGGTGCAGAACACGAGCAGACGGAGGAGGGCAGCATCACTGGGAATTTTCCTCCTAACATCCATGTGTTTCTCCTTTAAACTCCACCTAAACTCCTGCTGAGAGTACAAAAAATCTGTTGAGGCTTTAAATGGGACATGTTAGGCAAAAACTCACACTTTGCGTTTGTTTGTGCTACCGAGTGGGTCCCTACTGCTATTATAAACACTCCAAACATGATAAACCCATCCATCCGTTTTCTGTCAGTGTTTGGTTTTAGAAATTATGACTAAACAAGCAATTTAAATAGGTCTCCGTTTGTGATGTCACAAATGAGAAAATGAGGATAGAACCACCTCTCACATGCAAGAGAGAGCTGCTGCTTCTCCAGCAGTAGCTCTACTCCAAGCTAGGGGTAGACCGATATATCGGGCCGATATTTACCGTTTTTTATACATCAACATCAGCCAATATTTATCCTTAGTAAAGCCAATTCAAAGTCAGGCACATCCCGGTGCTGTTGCACAATTCAATTTAATGTATTTTTACATTCACTAATAACATCTGCATAATAAATTAACTTATTTAGGTGTCTGACTTTAACACTGAGCAGTGCACAAAGTTAAGATTTAACAGTTGGTTAAATTCAGAGTTCAAAACCTGATTCAGCTTCAGAAATTTTGTGCATCAACTGATGTTATTTATTAGTGACATTTTAGCATGAAAGTAAGGTGGAAAATGTCCAGATATCGGCCATGAAAATCAGCCTATAAAAATCGGAAGTACATATCGGCAATCGGCTGACCGTGTCTCCTATATATCGGTATCGGCAATAGAAAAACCAATATCTGTCGACCTCTACTCCAAGCCCCTCACAAATATCAGAGCCTCTCAGCCTATAGCAGCCTGAGCGTGAGGGGGCGGGTGGGCGTGGCCAGTGACAGAGCGCTAAAACGGCTCATTCTGGAGGGTACAGAAACTGCTGAAATCACTTTAGGTGAGAGGGATTTTGTGCAAAGGACTTTATAAACGTGTTATTGATATCAACCATAGAAATATTATAACTTAAGAAAACAGTCATAATGTGTGTTCTTCAACAGCAAACTTTTTCCTGACACTTTTTATTTAATCAGCCCAAACTTCTTTTAAAGTCTTTTTGATCTATACACGAAAGCATACAAAGACAAAGTTTCCTCCACACGGGACTTTTCTCTGTTGTGTCGTGAGGAAGTGTTCACTGAGACAGAGAATAAACTGAAATTAACCGTTTCAGTTTCCAAAAATAAATAAATCTTATCTATATTAATTTGTTCTTTACATAAATCATCATTTAATTCCAATTCCCACTAGCTACTCATAAGTTCCATGATGATCACACGGATTTTCGCTCATGGAAAACAGTCTCACAGATCATTTTCCCATCATGCAGCAGCAGCACCATCTAACGTGACGCAAGAGAAGTTAGACCCGTGTAACCTCATTCTAGGGGCCAAATCTTCCAACACCTCAGTGTTCCAGTCACTTTAAAACCTCTGTGGTCGCGCAAAAACGAACCGGTTTGAACTTTCCACTGAAACTGACCCAGATATAGTTCTCCATCAGCTTTTTTTCCTCCACTTATTTAAATTGTGGACCTACTTCAAAACACTACCTAAACCATTTCTGTCCTACTTTGAGACATTCATCTCGACCACAAAGCCTTAAAACATGTCAGAGGATTAAGGTAAAAGTAGCTGGAAGAGAACAAAGCTACATTTGTTTGTTTAAGGTCAGCAGGTAAAATCAGACCGGTTATTACAGGTAACATGCTGTACACTCACCGCCGCTGGTTCGAGCCTCTTCCGGGTAACGCTGGTGACTAAAACCGACAAATGTCTCCCCAGAAAGTTGTCTTTCACTTGTGAGTGAGCTGATAACTGTCTTTGCCAGGTGAAAAGTACTGACGGCCGAAAAACTCGAAGCTGTTTGTTTTCTGCTGCGCAGCTGGGACTCGAACCGCCTTCTCCACCCCAACAGTCTCCACCTTTCACTCTCTTCCGGTTGTCTCTCACTGCTGTTGGTGAGACCAGCCAAGTGGTGGGTGAAAATATTTCCCTTCATATGAACAACCAGCTTGTCAATTCAGAGGCAGCACGGTGTTTTCTGTTGACTTAACATATTTTATTACAATAAGATATGGGTTAAGTAGGGGCAGGTGTCATTAAAGCTGCTATAGCAAATTTGGAAAACAATTAGCTTAAAGGTGTCATCACCTATAATACTGTGGATATGTACATCCTATTATAGTCTTTTAGACCATTAAAAGAAATTGTATTGAAAAATAAATAAAAAATGTGATTATTTAATCCTTTATTGTGAAGGGCATTTTTTCTCGCTTGATCACACGCGATATTTTGGCTGTCTCTGACGCGCGCGGGACTGAGGAGCGCGTTGATTGGTGGAAGGAAGCAGGACGCGGCTTCAGCATCTCGCTCCAAAACAACAAAAGTTATAACTGAACCCGACCTGGCAGTGACCTACGGGATCTAACCGTGTATTTACGAGCCCTCGCCTCGCGCGTAATGGCGCCCTTGCTTGTTGTTGAGTTGGGACAAAGCAAGCTCACAGCCAGGCATCGGCTATTGTGCTGTTGTGAAGATGGAATATACAAACCGATCGGAGTTTTGTTTCCCATAACATGGATTATAACATGAGTCGTCAACGGTAAGACATAATTTATGCGTTTCACGTTATGAAATGAGCTTTGTTGTGCTGGTTTGTTCGCTGCCTGTTCTTATTTGTTTATATTAGGCCGTTGTGCCGACATATAGGCCAGAACTCAAGTTCTCGTTTTGGAATGCGCGTGCTCGTGGGGTGCATGTGGCTGGTTGAAGAAGGCAAGATTAAACAAACGCTTCACTGTTAAATATCGGCTTCTCAGCCAGTGAAAAATCATATATAGACATTTTTTCAAGTGGAAAAGTGAAGATTTCCGGTGATGACTCCTTTAAAAAGCAAGTAACAGCTAGATCAATTTTTTTTATTTTGCTGATAACCTGTATAGATGAGTGTCTAAGGCCCGGAATATACTTTCTGTTTAACAACGGGTACGCGTGTTTAAAATGGCTGCCACGCATAGCTTGATTTGAAGCATCAATTGTGCACATCCCCCGAAATTAACACGACCCGTCCAAACGTTGCAATATACGAGTAACCAGTAGGTGGAGTTGGCAAAACGAGCGAGACACCATGGTGACTCCATCTCTGGTTTAGAGGTCTT
This sequence comes from Aphyosemion australe, assembly GCA_006937985.1. Taxonomy (NCBI): domain Eukaryota; kingdom Metazoa; phylum Chordata; class Actinopteri; order Cyprinodontiformes; family Nothobranchiidae; genus Aphyosemion; species Aphyosemion australe. The sequence continues at coordinate 1,538,416 of SSNS01000064.1, forward strand.
TCACACCATAGACATGAATACATAGACGCCCATTGGGCGCTGGAGAGCATAACAGCAATGCCGCCATATTGGATGGGTTTCTTCACTCTCCAAAGTCAACGCAGAGTGAGCAAATATGCCCGTTTTTGTGCAGTCCACGGCTGCAACAACTGGCATACTATTGATAACAGATCACGTGGGATTACTATTGACTTTTCTAGCCTACCTGATGAGATTTTATATTTTCATTTACTTTAATTTATTTTGTTTAATTATATTTATATTTTAATTATCATACCACATGTCTGATTTTGTGATAAAGCTTGATAAAATGTGTTTTTAGTTGGGTAAGCACCTTCCTCAGTAGAAATGAATGCTTTGGGGGTGGATGGAGACCCATCCAAGATGGCGGCTGACCACTACGGCAGCTCCAATAGACCTTTTTCACAAAAACCGGAAGTGCGCCATCTTTGGGAAAACTCCTTCCTAACTAGGTCAGATTTCAGTCAGCATGGATCGTGTCTGCACTAAAAACCTTTTACATTTGCCCAATATAAAATTCTAAATAGGTCACAGAAGACCACAAAACACACAGCAATATGATACTGGAACGCAGAGCTGCTACCCATGAAAAATAAATAAATTACAGCGATATTACATTACAACATGATAATCTTATTGTTCTAACAATATAATTTTCACGTTCTTAGAATAAAAATTTCACTTTGAAACAATATAATATCATGTACTAACAACATACACATGCATAATATAGAATATATAATATAAAATGTATGATAATTATATTGTACAACTGTGATAAATGTCTATGAATGTGAAACTTATACTGTTTGAACAATAAACTGTTAACGTGGCATCGCATTGATTTTATTTTGCGTGGGTGGCAGCTCTAAACTACGAGTTCAGCATCATTTACTTGTCATGAACACATAAAAGAACTTACATTATAGCAGAGTTAGCTTTGGAGAACTTACCTGCGGGGGCTAACGTAGCATCATTGTACGGCCTTGTACCAAAGCCTTACCAAAATTACAATCACTGTCTGTAGAGGCCAAAATACAGTTCATGGTAATGTGAATAGGAGTTAATGTTAAAAAGATAAATAATTTTCTTTATAAGTTATAAGAACGATTTAAAAGCTAAGTAGTTCATGTAAGAATTAAGATTCATGCTAAAATTAATGTTTTTGAGTGATTTAATGTATGATGGTTGAATAGCGTACTGTCTCTTTAAGAGCAGACCGGCTCAGGCCAGAAGGGGCTGGTGCTTTGAGGGAAAAAAGGCAGAGCTTGAGAGCGGTGGAAGCGAACGGTTTTCTTACGTGTAAACTGCTAAGCTGTACTAAGAATCTTTTTGTGTTATTATCAGAAATAAAACTGGAGACCTTTTTTCTTTATCGTTACAACGTTTCCGAAGTGGATTTGTCGGACAGCATGAGCGTGCTAATTTGCACTACAAGTGGAACTGGCTGCATTGGAACAACTTAGACAGTTTTATAGTAAGCCATAGCATCTCTCAAGTTTAATAACCTCTACACTGTCTTTTAATCCTTCACAACAAGTGAAGAACCTGGGTGTGATTTTTGACTCTGAGCTGACTTTTTTACCTCACATCAGAAATATTACTAAAATAGGTTTTTATCATCTAAAAAATATTGCCAGAGTCCGCCCCATTCTCTCTTGGGCTAATACGGAGACGCTGATGCATGCGGATGAAATTTAGAATGTGTGCACGAACAGCCAATGTCCTGATTTATGAAACATGCGGTGGCCTCTCGTACGCATGTTCCTCCGCAATCGTCTGATGATAATTCCCACCTGTGCGCTTGCAGGAGCTCGTGCCCGTTTAACGTCATTTACATACAGAAACGCCCTCAATTAACCATATTTGGACACACTACATCCTCAGATCGGGAGGGGATTCCCTGGGTTCTTCCCGGACAAAAAAGAAAAACTTTATTGACAGCGAGATCGAAGCACCGGACACACTCAGGGAGCAGAGGAGGTTCTGAAGGTTTTTATTTGTAAAATACAATCTGGACTGGAATCGGATCAGTGCGCTGCGCTCACGGAAGAGCCGTTCCCTCTGGAGTGCACTCTGCTCTGCTAAATCCTCCACTAATAATAATAAGAAGAAGAAACGATGTTTTATATAGCGAATCTCAAGAAAAACCACGGGGCGCTTCCCAAAGTCAAAATAATTTAATTAAATTAAAACACAATAGATAAATAAATTCAAAATTATTTAAAACATCATAAAAATGGGAAGAGTAAACATTGTGATTACAAAATAACACAAAATCAGCCATTCTACAATGTCAGATTCCCGTGAGTCACGGGTGTTTTAGCTCCAATAATAATAATCCACCAAAATAATTATTTATTGGGTAAAATAATTAGTGGATGAGGAACACGCGTGGATCACTGAGACCGTCAGAATTGCGGTTCCCTTGTTCTGCCACTAGATGCTGTTCCTACGCATGGTCAGAGTTGTTCTTATATTTAGGAACGTTTTCACGCACAAGTACAAATTGGTAAATACCACACAATGCGTAAAATTGTTCCCACGCACGAAATACGCACAGATCTGTACGTAAGTACGGTTGATAAATGAGGCCCCAGGAGGCGGGAGCACATTACACCCGTCTTAGAATCACTGCATTGGCTCCCCGTATGTTTCAGGATCGATTTTAAGGTTCTTTTAATGGTTTTTAAGTGTCTTAATGGTCTTGGGCCTTCTTATCTCTCAGAATTGCTTTTACCATACAAACCCTCGCGACCTCTGCGCTCCTCTGGCAGCCGTCTCCTGGTTTTCCCTAAGGTCAGGACACGTACTCATGGCGAGGCGTATTATGGCCCTCGCCTCTGGAACAGGCTGCCGGAGGACCTCAGGGCCGCAGAGACCATTCATGTTTTTAAGAGCAGGCTCAAGACTCACCTTTTTAGCTTAGCTTTTAACTGATTATTAGTTATTAAATTTGATTGCTGTGCATATTTGCACTGACGTATTTCCGGTTAAAAACCCCGGAAGCGTGAAAAAGGTCTATAGGCAGCGCCAGTCCACGGGATGTCTAGGTATATATGTTTGTGTTTCACACCGACTAAGTTACCCCTGCTGTCTTTTTTTCTGCCGTAATCTCAAAATTAACCAGTTACTGATCTCTTCTGTTGATGCCATGTTTGTTTTGGTTGTCCCGTCCTAACAAACCCAGCTCTCTATCTGGTCCGAGTATTCTAATGTGCTCCCTAGTGGAACACTCCAGTACTACATGCAGTCCAGTGCCGTGCAGCTGCAAGTATGTGTGAACAAGAATGCAGCCTACTGCCTGCGCCAACGTGAGGTTAAAAGCAAGTATATTCTGGCCCTTAAGAGTGCTGGAGACATCATTATTTTGGCATTTTAGTGCATACTTAAAATTTCATAATTGAGCCCAAAACTGTAATTATATCTCAATCTTCAGGTTAAAACTCTGCTCCACAATGATTTAGAATCAGCCACAGCGGTACAAGGTGACGTCTGTGGTCTGTACAATATTACATGGCTGCACTGCACTGGACTCCAGCTGAGTCTCGGCCGCACCTCCACCTGGCTCAGCCAGTCACGAACCGATATGAAACGATACAGCTCTGAGCCACTCGCCTCCTTAAAAAAAACGTCCTCCTCCCTTTCTTCTAGTGATTAAGGTGGAGAGAAAACCCTCCAGCCTGCTGCAGGTGCCAGGTTCTCTGCTCATTCTACTGAACAGTGAGCAGGGGTGGCCTGGCCATCTGGTATTGTCCTGGTGGGCCGCTTACTCAATGAGGGCTGGTACATAATGGCTGCATGGTTGGTGGCGCTGTTGCCTCGTAGCATAAGGTTGCAGGTTCTAATACTAGTCCAAACTCAGTCGAAAGTGAATTACCACCACCTTAAGTCAGTCTGTAAAATTTTCATAGGGCTTCATGCTAGCATATGTAAACTAATGTATTAAAATTTCTTCTGAAATAACTAATGCAAATGTAACAGCTGTGTAAAAGATTTATTAAAGAACACTGCATGAATTTAGGTAGGAGCTAAGACAGCAGCAATAGACTTAGGGCTGCACCCAAACTAACCGTTAGCTCATCAGTCCTGAAGAACAAATTCTTTAAACAAAGGCTGTTCAGGAAGCTTTCAACAACACATAGGATAATGATTATTTATAACTTTTAGACAGAAACACACTTCTAAATCACCAAACTGTTCCTTTAATCTTTTTTTGGTTGCAAATAATCAGGTTTTACAATGTCTCACAAACGTGTTTATTGTTCAAATGATATAGATTCTGATTTACAACACAGACCATATGATGATATTTTATTTTACAGCAATCAGCCATACAAAAATAGACATGTTTACTGTACATTAGTGCTCAAGTCAGTCATAGCAAAAGCTGCTTGGACATAAAATAATTTCCCAATCAACCTATGATGTGTAACCCAACATTTTGCAAGTTTCAGAAATGAGTCGCCATGAAGTATTGCCTGAAAAACATTTTCCTTCTAGTATTTTGCTACTGATGCAGTCAGCTGAGAATCTCATTAACACTTTGTGACCCAGCAGAAATGATAAAAACCCACCTCCAATAAAACAACAGAACTAGTGTTTAATTAAGTTTAATTACTGATGTTTTTTCTGATTATATAAATAAACTACAGTTAAGATGTTTGAAGTTATTTAGAGTTGAATGAGTTGTTCATCCAGCTCATCCAGGCTAGTCAAAGATTACTAAATGCATTAAAAAAAAGCGCTGAGCTATCTGAGAGGATGCAGGAAATGTGAGGTGTTGACTTTTCGTTGTTTGAAGAAGCAGGACTCCAACCAGGCCTTCTGCACAGGAACAGCCTCGGTGTACTGAAGCACCAGATCCTGAAGCTCCTGCCTCACAAATAAAGTAAACTTACATTTTGTTGTTAACACAGTCAAAATTAGTCAGAGAAGCACAGCATGATCCAGACCTGTGTGTGGATGTTGTTCTCCACCTCTGCGACAATGTGAGTGACCTCTGCACTCATAATGTCCTCCTCATCTCCATCATAAGTACACTTCAGCTAAGGAAATCTCACATTGTTTCATCACTGTGCTCAATTTCAACATTTCCTTACACAAACTACAGCAGGTAATAAAATAAAAACGAGTCACTGAAGGAATTTAAACAATCAGGTGGGAGAAAGACAAAGTCTGAAAGGATATGTGATGAGGTAGCGCGCCAGCCTCTTTCGCTCTGATGCAGGAATGTTGTAGAAAAAAACATGAACTCCCTTCATGAAACTTGGGAGCTCCGCAGAGCCGGAGCTGTGGGATGGAGCCGAGGGTCCCGGGACTTCTGTCTCATCACCGGGCCTGTTGGAGTTTGCTCCTTTAGTGCCAGTAACCGTGTGTGGTGTGTTCCTGGCAGCTCTGTTGTGATAGTATCTGCCAGGTAAGTTAAGAGAAAATACCTCCAACAACAATGGCTGCTCAGGAAGGGCCTGAAATGTTAAAGGATACATAAACGTTGGGATGCCTCTGGAAGCGAGGTGCTTCCTGATCAGCCTCTCGGTGCCGTACCAGTTGAAACCTTTGGTGGAGTGGCCAATACGAGGAAGATGAACACTGGCTATAGACAAACAAAAGTCAAAGACCCATGCTAGTTCATCGTTTCAACAAAGACAGAGGTGACTTTTACCCTTGCTTCTCTTGGCTGCGGTGTAAATCTTCTTTAGTCCTTCATCCAGAGCACTGAGGAGGATGCCAGACAGGTTGTTGGCTTTGTCTCGTTGCTGAGCCACTATCAGTGCTAACTGAGGTGAAGGAAAGGAGATGAAAGCAGGTTAAAGCATCATCAGATCATGTCCTCGGTGTTCTTTTTGCTGTCACAACATTGCAGTTCTGCAGCCACACCTAAACTCAGGAGTATTACACTTAGGATCACCATTACAGCAAAGTTGTTGTTCCTGTGAACAGCACCTACTCGATCTTGGCCGTCCAGTCTAGACTGTTTGTCATCGATGGGGAACAGCAGCACATTTCCAAGATCCAAATCTGAAACAAAAGCGTTGACTTTAAAAATGTATCCTCAACCAGACTCCACACAGTCACCTATTGCTCATTTTCTTCATTATCTTGGTTAATCCTACCTTTCATCTTGCCTGCCAGCTCATACTGCTTCCGTGGTTCATCTGATCTCACCTCCAGTGCTGTAAATAAACCTCCTCTTCCCCACCAACCTGAGTCATCTGAACAAAAGTTACGTCACTTGTAAATGCAGGATGCAGTGGCAGATCTATGTAGAAGATGCTGCTTTTGCGTTTATTGGTGTATCATAAAAAGTGGCCTGTTGCCATGGTTACATAACCTACCAACACAGTGGACGATGATAGCATCTCCCTTAGCAGTGTGTGGATGAGTAACATCCCCCATAACATAGTGGATATCTGTGGAGTTAGAGTCTGTGGAGCACATGCTGATGTCATCGTCCTCCTCTTCATCCTCCTCTTCTTCACTGTCCACAAGCTGTAGGCAAAGTGACCTGTAGCCACAGGACTCCCACCATGCCATTCTGCATCACAAGCAAAACTTCTGTTCAAAATATCTGAACTAGTCCCGGTAAACAATTAAAGAAGTACTTTACTTATATTTTAATACATTTCCAGTGGTCTCTAGTAGGAATGAATGCTTTGAGTCCATGAATGATAAGTGACAGTGTGACGTAGATCTGTCAGGATTTTCTAATCCTAGAGTTTCACCGTCTATTTTCTATCAGAAGCTAATGCAGGAGATAGGTGTAGGAGACTATTTTCATGTTCAGCCTGCATGAAAAACTCGAGCGACTGATTATAATCAGAAATAATAATTTAAGAATGATTTTTCAGTGAAGTTCCACTTTAAAAAATGTGAATAAGTAGAAAATCTTTACTTCTTCTTTTGCTTTTGTTCCTGCTGCTGCTTCTTGAGGTCCTCTTGCATTTTGGCTCTCTTGGCTGCAGTCTCTTCCCTCCTTTTCCGCCTGAGCTCCAGCTCTTCCTCAGTTAGGGGTTTCCTCTTCCTCACAGGAATCCTGAGGGCTACTGAAAGTGACACCTGAACACAAACAGAGAAAAGGCTTACAGACAATGTGGTTTTTGACTAATTTAGCATTTTTATAATTCTATAATATTTCATGTTTCGGACGGAGTCATGAATCTTATTTTATATCCATTCCTGCATTTAAGCATTGACTTGAATTGACAAAAAAGAAATCTAATCAGGACCTCAGTGATCTCTGATGCTGACATGTCCCACCAGAACCAAAAAATAAGGGTTTGGGGAGAGTTTTGTAACTAAAAAGGGGGAAGATGCATACCTTTGCTGAAATAATTGGATAAATGAAGCTATCACTTTTTTTCTTTCTTTTTACACAAACAGGAGTTGTTTGTATAAAAAGAAAGAAAAAAAGTGATAGTATTTAGAAAAAACACAGAATGAACGCTCAAAAGATGTTTAAAGAATAAATGAAGCTATTTAGCATCCTTATTTAAATTTCTTTTATTATGAATACCCCATTCAGATCGTGTTGGTTTATTTGTAAATTGACTGATTAAAGTAAATATTAACTGGTGACGTATAAAGTGTGAGTCTTACTCCAGTGCTGTGTCTCAGAGCTCGTCCTTCTCCCGTAACTCTCTGAAGCTCGGCCAGCTGCTCTTCTAACAAATGCTCAAAGCTCTTCTGGTCACCAGAACTCGGGTCTTTGCTGTAGTCCTTCCCCTCAAAGAAGTACATGTGGTCTACAAGGAGGAGATGACATGATGGTGAGTGGATCTATTCAGAGATGAACAGAGAAAACACTAAAAACAGATGAATCATGAGTCGTAACTACACTAAATTATGAAGTTATGCTTGTGTTTTATCTCAGATCACATTTAGAGTGAATTCTGCCCAGTGGTGTTAGATTTTAATGTGGCTACTAAAAAGCAACATAAAAACATACTGTGCCCTTCAGATTCCTCCTCTTCTTCTGTCTCTTCTTCTTCTCTGAGAGGTGATAAATCCTCTTCATCCATCCATTGACCACCACGCGATGGGCCGAGGATCTTCTCCAGTTTTACGTCCTGTATTGAGCTCTCATCTGATGACAAAAGCTTATCTATCCCAAACTTCAAGATCTCACTGAGCTGTTGGAGAACATGAGAGAACTTGAGCTAAACATGGACACAGAATGGAGACGTGTGGACAGCAGGATTTGGATATTTAACTGTCACAGACCTGCAGTCCAGCTGCAGCAGACTGAGCTTGATCCAGCAAGGAGAAGCGTCCTTCTTCAATAACCGTGTTGGTGAGCTGTAGCTTGGACACAGCCCGAGAGTACATGATCTCCTCTATGGTGTCTCTTGCAAGGAGGCGGATCACTTTCACGGGCCTGTCAAAGGGATAAGAAGACTATTAGAGTGGTTCTGTCTGGATGTGATGTAAGTTTAAGGTTTGATGTCTGAAATGGTCCCCAAGGTCTGGAATCGGTCCTTCTCCACAATCTTCCTCAGGGTCCGGTCACCTCTTCTCGTTGTGCAGCGTTTTCTGCCACACTTTTTCCTTCCCACAGACTTCCCACTGAGGTGCCTTGATACAGCACTCTGGGAACAGCCTATTGGTTCAGAAATTTCTTTCTGTGTCTTACCCTCTTGCTTGAGGTCAGGTCGCCAGTCTTACCCATGATTGCGGTTTTGAGTAATGAACCAGGCTGGGAGTTTTTAAAAGCCTCAGGAATCGTTTGCAGGTGTTTAGAGTTAATTAGTTGAGTCAGATGATTAGGTTAATAGCTCGTTTAGAGAACCTTTTCATGATATGCTAATTTTTTGAGATAGGAATTCTGGGTTTTCATGAGCTGTATGCCACAATCATCAATATTAAAACCAATAAACGGCTTGAACTACTTCAGTTGTGTGTAATGAATCTAAAATATATGAAAGTCTAATGTTTATCATTACATTACAGAAAATAATGAACTTTATCACAATATGCTAATTTTTTGAGAAGGACCTGTATATATACCTGACTGTATGTTTGCATCTTGCCACCGAAGCAAATTCCTAATAGATGAGTCTCTCACCTACATGGCCATAAACCTGATTCTGATTACCTTGAACGACGCTACACAAATAAACCTTCTTCTTCATCTGCCACTGCCATAAAATCATCAGTAGATAGAGAACAGAACCTGACTGGTCCCCTCAGAGGACCTCAGCACTGTTCCTCACATGAAAATTTCAACAGTTTAGGGCAAATATAAGTTTAGAATAAAGCTCACTGTTACATGCATTAGGTAGACTTTTTATATTTAATTTGCTTTAATACATTCCTCTAAATGTTAATGGTGTTTCCATCATGAGACAGCAGTACTTACACCTAACTGCAGATAACACCCAAAGCGGCAGCACATAATCCTAATAGCTTCTACATGGTTGTTGTGCCACTTTAGTTAAGGTTTCTGAAGAAGAGTTAAAAAAGGAGAAGCTCATCAGCGTGGAGGGCTGAGAATTCATTTGCTGCTTCTTTTGCTTGTTTGAATAATTTTCTGTACACATCACCTGTTCTGACCAATCCGATGGCAGCGTGCTGCAGCCTGCAAATCATTCTGAGGGTTGAAGTCACTGTCCACGAATATAACTGTGTCTGCAGCCGTGAGGTTCAACCCCACTCCCCCTGTAAAACAGGATCTTATGAAGTCAGACAGGAGATTATATCATAAAAGCTACTGAATCATTGGACACAGTTATTCACTCTGCTGATTTAAAGGTGTTGAACACTTGTTTCATCAGTACGTTTGCAGTGGTCTCTAGTAGGAATGAATACCTTGCAAGTCCTATGGGGGTGGGGTGGACTCAGATGTGCTTGTTTTAGGAACTAGCAGAATGCAACATCAGAGGAGAGCTTCAGACGGCAGGATTTGCACTCTTACTTCCTGATATTTGGACATCTCTCCTCTGATTGGCTAACAGCAACACGACTCTACCACTGACTCTGTTTGCTCTGCAATGTTGATGTTTTATCTCCACAAATAACACAAGCCTGGAGGAGTTATGCTGTGTGGTGGAGTTGTTAATGCTAATGGTTAGCTTCTACTAGCGAAGACGTTCTCTGCTGTTTCCTGGACGCTAAACAAACAACAGCCTTCCCCATCGTGAGTCAAGAGATGGGTGAGTCCATGAATGTTAAGTGACAGTGTGACGTAGATCTGTCAGGATTTTCTATTTTCTATCAGAAGCTAATGCAGGAGATAGGTGTAGGAGACTATTTTCATGTTCAGCCTGGATGAAAAACTCAGAGTGACCGATTATAACCAGAAATAAGATTTTAAAAATGTTTTTTTCAGGGTTCTGCACATTTAACATCTTTAGTTTTGCTAAATGAATGTCCTGATTTGTAAAATCTTACATTTGAAGGGAGGACTCTCATGCTGTGAGAACATCGCTCTACTGCACATGTGAGGAGCGTTTATAAAGTTCACAGAAAGTGAAAGCTGTGACAGGAAATACGGCTTCTGCTGCTTCTCTCTCCCTATTTTCAGACTCTGAGCAATAAAGATGAAGACTGCTGATATTGTTTATCTTTGTCTGATCAGTTGTTTTTCCTCTCTTCTATGAACTTAGCCACAGATACAGATATAAAAAGAGGCTCGCTCTCAGGGTGCAGGATTTCTTTGCTGAAAACACCACAGAAGTGTGAGAAATGAAACGCTCACATTTTCAGTCAACAACCAGTGTGACGAGGTCTGTAATCTGAAGGGCTGCCGATAAAACACCTCAGAATTAATCAAATTTCAATCAACACCACATAAATCTGTTTTTCTTTGTTATCAGCAAATATCTCAGAGTTGTCATCACCTGCTTTAGTGCTGAGTAGAAAGACAAAAATATCTTTGCTGCTGAAGTTCTTCACCGCTAGATTTCGTTCTTCCCCTCGAACTGACCCATCCAGGCGCTCATAGCTGTAGCCTGAGTAGAAAAACTCAGAATGATGCTCAAAAACAGCTAAACGGTAAATAATGTAGCAAGTGGATTTATAATGATTTACCCCTGTACTCCATGTAGTCCTGCAGAATATCCAGCATCCTCGTCATCTGAGAGAACAGCAGGATCCGGTGTCCTCTTCAACCAAACAACAGAAAGGAGCAAAAAACTTTAAAGAAAATTCTGGGATTTTTACAACTTGCTTCAAGAAAATAAAAATGCTTGGTGTACTGAAAATGTAATGGTGATTCTACTGCGTAGACATTCAAGAGTGTGTGGGAAACAATGCACACCAAAGGAGGAACAACAATGTTTGCCTTCAGTTGTATGAAAGCATTTGCAGAAATAGTTTCATTGTTAAAATTCCAGATGCATGAAACCCCTGTTAAAACTGTAGCTTTCCTTTTTATATCAACCTTCTGCATCATTTTATTTGACATGTTTTTAATGGAAAACCTTTGTGCAAAACTGTGATTTTTATTTCTTGACCAGATTTCCCAGAAGCAGAGATGTTGTGTCAAACTGATGTTCCTGGGTAAATGCATGGATTTTAACACATGGCCCAGCATTTCCCCACTCCAGCTGTGCACAGTTTCTGCACTCTTCTTACGGACGTTGTTCATTTGACATGTAGAGTTGATCTCATGCAATAAATAAAATGTTCTAAAACCTGATTTTAATAGAGATTCATGTTCATATAAGATGAACTGAATTTGTTGGTTACTTTGTGTTGTTTACATTTTCTGACATTACATTGAAGATATTTCAATGTTTCTGGTTTTGCTTAAATTAAATCTGATACCAGAATTTAAAAAGTCAAACACTTCTGAGGAGGAACTGACCAGTTAAAATATTCTAACCTGATAAGACTGACCACAGATTTATTAAATACCAGTTAAGGTGCACCTAAAGCGCCACCAGGTGGCGCCAAACATCACACAGATGCACCCACTCTTTGTGCAGAAAGGCCAGCATGCTGTCCAGGAGACACAGTTTCCCACTGGCTTCAACCAGATGCTCCCCCATCTCAAAGGGTTCAGGTTCGACCCCTGAGGAGGAACCAGAGACAGAATTATCACCGCTGATCTCATCCACGGTAACATCTGGTCTTCACTGAGCTCCTCCTACCGTCAAACAGGTATGGGTGGTCAACACACTTTCTCAGGTTCATCAAAATATTCAGCAGCCTGTTCCTGCTGCCTTGCTCATTTCCAAAAGCCTCTGACAGGTTCATGATGAGATGGTTGGGTTAAAATTTATCCAATAAAATTATGACTGTACTAAAATGTACACAAGTCTCACCAATGTCCTTCATCAGAATGGCCTTGTAGTACTTCTTCTGTAGAGCAGACATGCCATGGTACACCACCAGCTCCATCTTCTTGGGCAGATCAACAGCCACCTCTGATTTGACTCTGCGGAGCAGAAAAGGCTCCAAGATGCTTTGGAGCTCAGCAGCTGGAGGAAACCGACACAGAACGACCACCGTTTAGAACTGAGACCAGAAAGCAGACTTTAGTCCAAACCACAGGATGGACACGTTTCATACCCAGAGCAGGCTGACTTTGGACACTGGAGTAAGAGTTTACAAAGCTGTCCACGTCCTCTGCTGCAAAGAAGCTGGGCTGAATGAAGCTCAGCAGCGAGTAGATCTCCTGGAGGTTGTTCTGAATGGGCGTGCCTGTCAGCAGGACTCTGAAACCAACGGTGAACTACACAAAAACACACAAACTCAGCAGACCTTCAGGGAAAGGAACAAGATGACAGAAGGAAATGCAAAACAAACTAAGCAGCAATGGTTGAGACCAGGGACTTCTTAATACCTCAGTCAAAGTTTTGTGCAACAGTGACTTTTGATTCTTTAGTCTGTGAGCTTCATCCACAACAAGCACCTTCCACCTCCACCTGAAGAGCAACGTCAACAAGTAGTAATTATATATAAACGAGGAATGACCATAAACAGATTAAAGTCTGATGTGATCCAGAACCTGCTCACCTTTTCAAGAATGAAGCATCTTTGAGACACAGCTAAGAAGCAAATGAAATCATTCATTTTTAAAAGCAGGAGTAACTTCAGCTCATTGTGTTCACCAAACAGCTACAGACCTCGTATGTGGTGAGCAGAACACTGAAGGCCTGCGTGTTGGCTTCCCTCTGGATCTCAGCCCGTCTTTCTTTGTCTCCTCTGTAGCACAGCAAGGTCAGAGATGGAGCAAAGCTGCAACCAAGTCACAAGTCATGTTAGGACAGGAGGGTAAAATGGAGCCAGGTGAGTTGATTTTGATCATACCGTTCCAGCTCATTTCTCCAGTTCTCCAGGACAGAGAGTGGACTAAGCACCAAAAACGGACCTTTCTGACCCAACGCTCCTGACATGTACACCAGCAGAGAGATCGTCTGGAGGAGAAATCATGGTTAGGATGTGGTTTACAGTTTCTAAAAAGCCAGCATCCTCAGAGATGTTCTCGATCATCATCCACCAATTTACAAATACATTAAATGTGCAAAAGTTAATCACTCTGTCTCCGATATGTGATAGCAGCAGTCTGAAGCTGCCTCTAGTCTCACTCATCCAGCACCAACCAGGGTTTCAGTCATAACCTCTTTATAAGTACTGGTTAACATGCCGTCTCAAAGTGTGGGACAGTCAGCGAAGAGCAGATGGAACTGTTAGACTTTATTTGGTTAAAATAGGCTGAATGTATTTAATGGTGACAAAAACATTCTTTACTGAGTTATCCTAAATGTGTGTATTGCTTGGTGCTAAAAGGCAGAAGACAGGTAATAATGCAGTCAATTCTATAGATATTAATAAAACATTTGTGGTCAAATCAGCTAAGAATCATCCCTCTTCACAAACTCTTGCTTACATCACATGTGATCACCCATAACTATGTCCCAGATTTGACCAAAACACTTATAAATCTGATGACCTTATGTAAAACCACTGACATGAATGCTAGGACTCTAACTCCACCAAATATTCCTATCTATTTACCAATGCTGATCTGAATCTCCATTAGTGTATCAGCTGATGGATCGCACTCACCTGGCAGGTTTTACCCAAACCCATCTCATCTCCTAAAACACATCCCTGCTGGTTGTTCTGACACTGGGCCAACCACTGCACCCCGTCCAGCTGGTAGCCTCTCAGCTGGATCCCTGCAAGAGTGAACCTACTTCAGTGTGGATGAGCAGCTGGAGGAAATGACCACCGTTTGGTGGAATAAACATAGAAATGTTCCATAAATACCACATGTAGTAGGCTATTTGCGCTTTAGAATGAATGGTGAGTCCTATAGCTGCTTCATAACTTTTCGACTCCGCATGGAAGTCTTTCATACCTCGTAAACCAAACTTCTGCAGGTCGCTCTGATTAAACGCTGTCGTCTTCTTCTTCTCGGCTACAAAGTTTTTTATTTTTATTACAGTGTCTGACATGGTTTACAGCAACAGAACTAGAACTGTTGTTTAGCACAGAAGACTGATGTTGTTATTCGTTCAACACACTTCCTGGTTGGGTCACGTGACGCGGCGAAAACGCGCGTGAACTCCGTACTGTTATCAGTGTTTGTATGGAGGTACAAATGGGTCAAAATTATTTGTGCCTTGTAAGTTGGAACTTTTTCTTTTCTACAGTCACTGGTTGGAACTTGTGAAGTACCAGGGCCTCAAAGATGAACTTGAGAAAGCCTGGAGAGAGAAGGCATAAGTGGTACCTGCGGTCATATATATATATATATATATGCACCATTCTGCACAGCACCTGCCTTAGCGCTGTTGACATTGTGGCTTTGGAGTATTAGCCTGCAGATAATGAGCGGGAGGGTGATATGGACACAGTCAGTGGTGCTCTCTGGCGAGACCAACTTCTCCTGAGGTGTCTGCCCTAGAGTAGGTACCACAAGACAACTGTTAAAATACTTGGTTGAATCCAAATGTTATTTAGTAGATCCAACTACTTTCATTAAAATCCATATAGAGGCTGCATGGTGGCGTAGTTGACGTCGTACTGTACTGTTGCCTCGCAGCAAGAAAGTTACAGGTTCAAATTCCAGCTGCAGCCTTTCTGCACAGAATTCTCATATTTTCCCTATGCATGCGTGGGTTTTCTTCAATTTCCTCCCACAGACCAAAAACATGCACGTTTGGTTAATTGTTGAGTCAAAGTTGTCCCTAGGTGTGATTGAGTGTGTAACTGGGTGTTTGTCTCTGTGATGGACTGGATATCTGTCCAGGGTGTCCCCCACTACTTGCCTGAACTGCTGGAGTTAGGTACTAACTCCCTGCAACCCTCGTGAGGAATAAGTGGTTCAGAAGATGAGCAAAATCCATCCAGTGGTTCGTAAGATATTTTTCTAACAAATACAGGAATCAAACAAACTTTCACGTTTTTCACATTCCAGCAGTCGTTAATAATATTTTAATAAAGAATTGCATTTAGCTTGCAGAACAAAGGTAATATTCAGAATTAAAGCAGAAAACAGACCCAAATGTGTATTTTCAAAGCAGTCACATTTATTTATCTGTTTATACATGTTTGCTAAGCAGCTTGTTGCGCTCTAGCAGTGGGCTCTGATAAGATTTACTACAGGATTTCCACAACGCTTACTAAAAAATAAATACAACACAGAGTGTTCCACAACTCAAAAATATACAAAAGTCTGAAATCAATGTAAACTTTGAAAACACATTTTTACATTAGAAACAATTAGATAGCCTTTGTGACATTTCAGACAAGTTCATAGTTTTACAAGTTTGTACAAAAGAAACAAAAAAAATCTGACACCTACAGTACATTTTAAATGTTGATTTGAATGCATCTAGTACCATCAACTTTGCTCTGCATTAGTTTGTGTTTTGAACAAAGGTTTAAGTCACAAAAATAAAAATTTAAAAAGAGGTCTATGCTACAAACATGTTCTGCACATGTCTTAGCCTTTGGTAGAACCATGTGTGTCCTCCACTTCTAACAAAATGTGTGAGTCAGGAAAACCGCTCCAGGTACAGTAAGCAAACCTCACAAACATCACATTTTCAATGCAACAATAAAAAATACAAAGTTGGAATGAAGGTTCAGAAGCTTAACTCTCTGTGATCCTTATTTGTTGTCTTTACATTGTATGGAGTGCCATTAAAGCCCAAATTATGTTGGCATCAGCAGTGTAACCACACTGGAAAGTATGGCTTTATAATTCTGTCAGATTTGCATAAGCTCAATACAAAACAATTAGAAAAGTCCTGTAAAACCCAGTGAGCCTGAGTTAAATCTGAAACCTCACACGTTGCTTATAGCTGTTAAAAATGTTTCATGATGGTTATAAGTTTCTTTTCTGTTTGTCTCTGCAGCCAGTGTGTCAAATGTCACCTAAAATGTGTCTCTTGTTAATAAAATCTGAATAAAGTACATCATAAAAAATAGTTTATCGTTCCAAATTTCGGTTATTTAAAGTCAGAGGGAATTCAGAGACATTTTGTCAGGTAGAAAAATAAATATATCTAGATTGTTTCTCGTCAGAAAATACATTTTTGTTGGGGGTGGGGGGGGGTTGCATTTGGCACAAAATAGCAGCAAAATTCCAAAATCCTAAACTGATTTTTTTTTAACTTATCAGACTCCGGTTAAACGTCCTCCACAAAAACTGGAAAATGAAAAAACACAGAACTCTTCTGCTACTTATTAGCTGTGTTTCCACTATAGGAGTTCTGGGAAATATCTGGGATGGGGAAAACTGACCAGAAGATACCATGACCTCTCAGCTGTCTCCATACAAAATCAGCCCATTCAGGTTCGCTGAAGTGGAGACACGCGCATGTTGTGAAGTTTGGGTAAAATGACCCTGAAGCTCCGATAGTGGAAACACACCTATTGTTTCCTGTTGAGTAAAATAAGGCATATTTGATCCTCTGAGCACTTTCCACTCACCTCTGTCAACAATTCGTAAACACACCAAGTCAGCAAACCAGAAATAACCTTTTTAACATGCAGCCTCCTTTTTATTTCACCTCCTCTATCTTTTTCATCACTTTTTCTTCCCCCATTAGAACACCTGCTCACTTCTCATCTCCACAGATTGTCATGTTTGACCTTTTCCTGCCTCCCCATCTTTTTTATTTATTGCATGATGAATCTAAACAGCTGAAGCATTTGGCTACATTTGATAAAATGAGAAACGACATCCCGCTGCCATCTGTTGCAGCATGAGTGGACAGCAGGAGCTTTGAGAGGTTAATTGTGATGTTTTAAAGGGAAGAGGGCCAAAGAATTCTCTAGAACTGTCTTATTGTGTGTCTTATTGCATAGGTATTCACAAACTACATAGTGGCAGAAATCTGGTTGCAAAAGAAGGTGGACTACAGAGGGTTTTGTACGGAAGCCCTGAAAGGCAACGGAAAAAATATTTTTTTTCTTGTGGAATTTTTCTAAGTCTTTTTTATTTTTTATTTTTTACTAAGCCCAGAAAGGCAAAATGAAAAAAAAAATTTTTTTCTTGTGGAATTTTTCTAAGTCTTTTTTATTTTTTATTTTTTACTAAGCCCAGAAAGGCAAAATGAAAAAAAAANTTTTTTTTTTCTTTGCTCACTCAGCCCTGGAAGGCAAGAGGAAAAATGTGTTTTTTCACTCGTAAATTTTCTAAGTGTTTTTTTTTTTTCCTTGCTCACTCAGCCCTGGAAGGCAAGAGGAAAAATGTGTTTTTTCACTCGTAAATTTTCTAAGTATGTGTTTTTGTAATACCGTTTCTGTCCACTAGTATGCGCTACAGTGAAGCTCTATTCAGAAATTAAGAAGTTGTTCATTTTATACTAATTCTTGGCTCTAAAATACGTTTTAAGATGTTTTTAGGCGAGAAATTAAACATTAAAATTCCATTAATGAAGTCACGAGGTTAGAAATGAGCCTACTTTTTAATTCACTGGGGTGTTTTCGGAGATTCAAAAGCCGTTTACTATTGCATCTGACCGCAGGAGTCAGAGCTCGACCTGTCCGCAGATAACAGCCTGGTCTCTGTAGGGCATGCTGCCAGTTTACCTCTACCAAGAGGGAGAAAATAGCACACGTAAAATATGCGTGTCCAATTGTGGACAGATCATCCCAATGCACGTTCTACACTGCGCCATGACGTTCTTTATTATTGATATCATGTACATCTTCTTTCTAATTTCCAAGTTGTTCTTCATAGTGTAGTGGTTAATGCTGTGGTCTAAGGTGTTGTTTTCTCTTTCTGAACCTGGTTCGATTCTCCGTGACCTCAACGTTGTATTTAAATTATTTTGGCTACATTTACTATCAGTATTATGTTCAGGAGAGACATGGTCGGAGAAGCTGCCGGCCGGACGCACGCACACGCACTCATTATTTACATACAGAAACACCCTCAAGTAACCATATTTGGTCACACTACGTGAGCAGCTCATGGGGGGAATCCCTGGGTCCGGCCGGCAGCGTCTCCGACCATGTCTCTCCTCTTTCTTTCCTCGTTCATTATTTCCTCTGTTAATTAGTCTCTGTTACACCTTTGGGCGCTCCACACCTGTATGTGGGCAACTAATTGTTGAATTTTCACCTGCTCAATTTACCAGTTCAGCTCAGAACAAAGCACGAGCAGACAGTGATTCAGCGAGGCAGGCTCAAGCTGCGAGATTTCCATGTAGGAAATCATGCCCGTTTATCAATATTTGATCAATATTGGGTTTAAACATAATACTGATAGTAAATGTAGCCAAAATAATTTAAATACAACGTTGAGGTCACGGAGAATCGAACCAGGTTCAGAATGACAAAACAACACCTTAGACCACAGCATTAACCACTACACTACGAAGAATAACTTGAAATTTAGAAAGTAGATGTACATGATATCGACAATAAAGAGCGTCTTGGCGCAGTGTAGAACGCGCATGGGGATAATCTGTCCACAATTGGACACGCATATTTTACGTGTGCTATTTTCTCCCTCGTGGTAGAGGTAAACTGGCAGCATGCCCTACAGAGACCAGGCTGTTATCTGCGGACAGGTCGAGCTCTGACTCCTGCGGTCAGATGCAATAGTAAACGGCTTTTGAATCTCCGAAAACACCCCAGTGAATTAAAAGGTAGGCTCATTTCTAACCTCGTGACTTCATTAATGGAATTTTAATGTTTAATTTCTCGCCTAAAAACATCTTAAAACGTATTTTAGAGCCAAGAATTAGTATAAAATGAACAACATCTTAATTTCTGAATAGAGCGTCACTGTAGCGCATACTAGTGGACAGAAACGGTATTACAAAAACACATACTTAGAAAATTTACGAGTGAAAAAACACATTTTTCCTCTTGCCTTCCAGGGCTGAGTGAGCAAGGAAAAAAAAAAAACACTTAGAAAATTTACGAGTGAAAAAACACATTTTTCCTCTTGCCTTCCAGGGCTGAGTGAGCAAAGAAAAAAAAAA
Organism: Aphyosemion australe; assembly: GCA_006937985.1. NCBI lineage: Eukaryota > Metazoa > Chordata > Actinopteri > Cyprinodontiformes > Nothobranchiidae > Aphyosemion > Aphyosemion australe. Next base: position 1,557,834 of record SSNS01000064.1, read on the forward strand.
ACACTTAGAAAAATTCCACAAGAAAAAAATTTTTTTTTTCATTTTGCCTTTCTGGGCTTAGTAAAAAATAAAAAATAAAAAAGACTTAGAAAAATTCCACAAGAAAAAAATTTTTTTTTTCATTTTGCCTTTCTGGGCTTAGTAAAAAATAAAAAATAAAAAAGACTTAGAAAAATTCCACAAGAAAAAAAATATTTTTTCCGTTGCCTTTCAGGGCTTCCGTAGTTTTGTGTTCAACTGTGGAGAAAAGTTCAACAGCAGAACAAATAAAATGCAACAAAAACATGCTGTCATGGAGCTGATTGGAAGCTAATGTGGCTTATCGATGGCTTTATCTTTATAGATTATCTTTAATAAAATAGTTGTATTAAAACTATTATTGAGATTTTTTGTAGCTTATGAAGACGTTTTTTTTCAGCAGAATACGAAAACAGATGATTTTGATTTCTGATGTTTTATAAAGATAATTTTTTTAATACAAATTGTACAAAATGTAAATTTAGTGGACATATGGTAAAAAAGCTGTTTAAAAAATCCACTAATTTTCTCATTTCCCCCTCCTGTCTTCTACATAGTGAATATTATCGAGTCTGGTTGGTTATTTTTGATGTAAACTTGTTTCTACGTGGAGCCCTGTGATGAGCGGTCATCGTGAGGACTCCCGTCTGAGTTCTCCGTCTCCCCCTCTGAGATGGCCTGCATGGGGGTGGAGTAGAGTCTGCTGCGGCTGCTGTAGCGGCTGCTGCTGGCAGGCGGGGGGATTCTGGAGCGCCCCTGTCTGGAAGTAGCAGATGAGAGAAATGATTTAGGTGAGAAGCCCTCAGCGTTGGCTTTGGGATACGGGCTGGAGATCTGGTCTTGTCCTGATTGGTGCAGCTGCAGGGGGGAGGAGGGTTCCTCTGAAGGTCTGGTTGACTCCAACAGAGGATCTCCAGGTGATTTAGGAGTGACGGGGCTCTTGAGGATCTCTGTAGCTGACATACGGAAGCTAAAGTCCGTGCGGCTTCCCTTTTTGAGCAGCAGAAGTTTGAACTCCTCGTTGGAGGTGTTGGACTTCTTTATGTTTCTGTAGATGGGACCAGAGACTCGATGTTGGCTCGGTGGCGTTGCAGCAGCAGATGGAGATGCCAGTGGGACTGGGGAGCTGACGCTGCTGCTGGGAGGTGTGTTCCCTGATGAAGCACCAAGACGGTTCCTCACAGCCAGCTCAGTCGAGTCCTTCCTCCCCAACACCTTTCTCTTGGACCTGTGGACCGGGACATCTCTGTGACTTTTTCTGTAAACTGGTTCAGAACACTAAAGAGTCGGATAACCAAACACTCACCTGTGGATCATAGCGAACAGGTCCTCAGTGGTGCGGGACTTGGTGGGGGACAGAAACACGTCATCTTCTGTTTTTGACTCATCATGCAGTCCAGACATGGAGTTATCGCTGGAGTCTGCCAACAAACATTCAACACCTTTAATATCCAGTTTATTCTCCACCAACTTCTGAAGATTCTTCTTAAACTTAAAGAACCAAGTGATAATACATCTAATAAATAATTTTTATGTCACCAAGTTAGACAAAAGTTTTAGTTTCACTCTGACGTGACACCATATAAACAATATTCTTTTCAATATAATATAAGGTTTTTTTTTTGCTCCCTAAATTTTTAAAAACATGCCATCAAATTCAACACGACATTTGTATCCAGAACTGTCTAAAATAAATCTGGTTTAACGTGATTCAAGGCTAAAAAGTTTTAAAAAATTGCAATTTTGTTTGTAGAGTTGTTTTTTTTAGTATCTAATCTAATCTAAAACAAAATTTAAAAAATGTATAATAATTCATTAACAAACACAAATAAGATTTTTTGCAGTGCCTGCTTTGGTCTTCGCTGTATTCACTCATCAACAGCCATATTGCTTTATGTTTGAGTTAATTCTGCAGTATAAAAAAGGTGCCATGTTTTTTTTTATTCTACTTTAGTTATAGAGGTCAGGAGGAAGCATCAGAGACTGGGGAGTGTACCTTTGCTGATAGAATCCTCCGTCTCCTCCGTGGACTCCTCCTTCCCGTCCTGCGAGGCACTTTCGGCTGAAATGCCTGAGGAATCGTTTTCCACTTCGTTGCTGCTCTCGTTGCTGATCGAGCTGTCCTGGGACGTCTCCAGCTGACTGTCAGCAGCAGGCACTTTATCCAGACTGCTGGACCTCCTGGGGGAACTGTGCAGGACTGGAGGACAGGAACACAGTTCTCCAGGAGTCTCGGTCTGTTGCTGTAGTGAAGGCTCTGAATGTGAGCTGGACTCTCCGGAGGAGACGGTTGCTGCCAATGAAGCTGTGCACGGCTCTTTTTCATAAATGATGAGCCCCTCGAGGATGTCAGCACCTTTTGGGTGTAAACATGATTCTGACTGCAGCCCGACAGTTGTGCTCTCTAGTGGAGGCTCTTGGATCCGGCTGGAGCTCGTTTCAGCTGTAAGCTCTTTGTTTGGTGTAAACGCTGACTCACACGACTCCTTCGTGGACTCAGGATGATAATATGAGCTGTGCGGTGAAGAACTCCGGAGCTCCAAAGATTTACTAGAAGTTAAATTCACAGCAGGACAAAGCGGTTTGTTTTCATCATGCTCCTTACTGACCGGTCGAAGCTGGACTGAGTGAAGCACAGAGGGGGTAATGGACAGAGCGTGGGACAACTCTGGGTTGGGAGGTGCTAAAGGTTTTGCCGTCACATTTTCTCGTTTATGTAGGTGAGCATTTGGAGTCTGGGTCCTGTTCTCCTTGTGAAGGCTGCTTAAGTCCAGGTGGGATGGAGGAATCATTGGCAGCTCCAGATCTCTCTTAGAGGTTGCTCCCTCCTTGCAGGAGCGTGACTGCAGAGACCGTGATGAGAGAGAGGACTTCCTCTCTGGAACTTTGGGCTTCCTCTTGCCACTCGCTGGGGACAGCGGTCCAGGAAAGAAAGTGGAGGGGAAGGAGGAGGTGGGGGTTTCCGACTGACTGGAGTAGCCGCTGGATGGGCTCGCCAGGCCGATCAGCTTCTCTGGAGAGGTCAGCTTGAAATCTCCTTCTACTGATGGAAGTGAGGGGGTGGTGGCTCTGGAGTCAGACTGGGAGGTCTGGGACTCTGAGCCTTCCTGTGACTTGATGCATTCAATCACAGTGGTACCTGTTGCTGTGCTGGAGTTTGACAAAGAGCGGTAAGGATCGCTGGACTTTAAATCATTCAAGAGCCAGAGATCTGCATAGTCTGACTGCACAACACCATCATCCTTAAATGATTGTGCATCTTTGGAGCTTAATACACCTAAATCAGGTAGATCGGCTGAGCCCTCAACCCCCCAGACTACCAGGGGCTCTCGGACTAGGGAGGAGTTTTCTATGAGGCCTTGTGAGCCACACAGACCCAGCTGCAGCTTCCTCTCCCTGGAGGACAAGGGCAGCTTCTGCCCATTTGGAATTTTTGGTTCCTTCTTGTCAGGGATGTTTCCCTCACTGCATATTTTTCTTAAGGAGGAGCTCCTCTTTGGCGGGGATGGCTTCACTCTCGGTTTTCTTAAGGAGAGGCAGCGTCTCCCCAGAGTCAGGCTGCCGCTAACATCGGACAGAGCGTAGTCAGAACCAGAGGCTGCATAGTGGTAAGTGAAGCTTCTGCTACCTTTCAGACCACAGTCAAAGTGCATGGAGGTGTAGTAGCCCTCGGTGTCTATGGAGTAGTGTGAGACGGTGTCTGCTTTCTCTGACGGTGGCTTGTCTGAGAAGCTGCTCTCACAGGTGGCCATGCTGGTGAAGCTGGGGCAGCCCAAGCTGCTCTCGGCCTCCCTGCCTGGATCAGGACTGAAGCTCTGAGAGTGAGGTGGTTCAGCGTGAGGGTAACCCCACTCCGCCACAATGGGTGTCCCGACTCCCACTTCCTCCAAAATATCCATAGCTGTTGAGGAGAAGGATCCTGCCCGCTGGGTCCTGAGGCCCTGGTAGTGGTCCGATCCAAAGCTTGTCTGGTCATCGTTAGCGTGAGCGACAGCGTTAAGGGAGAGCTCAGAGTCACAGTGTGAGGAGCCGGTCAGAGGAGGGGAGGCCGCTGGGGGGATTGTCTCTGATGTCTGGGAGGGACAGGTGGAGCTGCTCCCGCTCCAATTCCCACTGGAAGACTGGTGGTCATCTTTATGGTCCATCTGGCCTCCCAGCACCCCAGCAGCGGAGACAGAGTGGACGGGACTGCTGAAGGTGTCGGAGCTCGATGAGATCTCACAGCTGCCCATGTCGGGCTTCCTGGGCAGCTGTGCTCGGGTTCGCTCAATCCAGCTGCGCTCCGGACTCTCAGACAGCTGCTTGTACTTTAGACTCTCGCACACGGCCTGGTCATCGGTACTCTCCTCTTCATCCTTTAGAATCCTCTCCCTGCATACGGGCAGGAAGTCCTCCGTGTTAAAGGGGGACAGCTCCTCCTCATCATCGCTGTCATGCCCATTGCCCAACACCCGGCTGCTGTCTCTGGGGAGACTCCGTGTGCGCAGGTGGGCTCCCACCGAGGTCGTGAACATGGTGTCAGAGGTGTCAGAGAGGCAGCAGATGTTGCCGGCTGAATGGGAAACTAAGAGGGAAATGCCGTGGCCTCGCTGGACCCTGATCCTCCTCCGAGACGGTGGTCCTGAGATCAGAAAGTCTTCTGTCTGACAACCCGAGTCTCTGGTGCTGAGATGTCTAGCTAGCTCCTCGTTGGAAGGAGTGAGGTCTGAAGCGTGGTGAACGATCACTGTCCTCTCTCTAGAACCAGGAGAGTCATCAGAGTCTGGAGGAAACACCAAAGAAGAGAGCATTCATTTACCAAACATGTGCTTTTTAAAGGGATGAACATGATCCAGAGATGTTCACTAGTCAGTTCAGCTAAGTCAAGTCTCAAGTCTTTAGATGCCATCTAGTCTGCCTAAAACAATGAACAACAGCAGGAGGAGGAGACACTTGATCTAATCCTTATATATACCTAACTACTCTTTTTCCACGTTTCTACTGTTTTATGAGGAAGATGCCTGCAAAAGCAACACGCTTACAGACTTTTCATCTAAAAGGAAAATGTATCAGATCTCATTGGTGACATGATGCATCTGGGCTGCTCCATCAGTCTAATCACAAACACTGGATCTGTCAGGGAGACATGTTCACCAGCTTACTGATTACACGAAAAAAAGATTGTTAGAAAGACTCCAGTCACAAGTCAGTGTGACCCAAGTCTCAGACTCCAGTCTCCACCCCCAACATGATCTAAAAAAGGTAATTTCTCTCTTTTTTTAATAATGAAGCAGTTTGTTGTTCCAAATCTCTTTTTCTTTCTTGCAGAAACTTTCTGTTAAAAGAAGATAATAATATTTTTAGATGTTTTTTTAACATATTTTTGTGTCAATTTCCAGATTGTTTCAGTTTTTAAAAACATTATGACAATAAATTACTATTACTCCTTTTATCTTTAAATCTACCACAGCACATAAAGACTCACTAACAAATGATTTCCACATCCGCTGAATGAATCAGTATGTAAAACATTACAGAGAGCGATAAATCCAAGAGAGCAGTAATGAATAATACCTTCATGGATCTCTGGCTGATAACGTACCTAAATCTTGGTGCACCTGTCTGGGAATGCCGGCTACTGTCCTCCGTCTCCTCAGCTTCCGTCTCCTCTGAAGCAAAGACTGTGAATGAACGAGCGAGCAGCGCACACTGGCATCTCTGTCAAAGCCGACCCCTGCGACAGAGACACGGCGTGTGAGGAATCTTTGTTTAGTGGCAGAGAATCTTTCTTTACTTTCCACGCTGTCACAAGCAAAACAGACGAGTAAATGAAACAGCAGACTGAACTAAATTAGGTACTTTCAAAAATAGCAGTTAGGAGAGGAGGATCTGAAGACACACAGCGCCACAAATAGAAAGTCTGCTTAAATTTAACTTAAATGTCTATTCTGCAAGATGAAAGCAAAAAAGACCCAAAACAATCCTGTTCTGATTACTTCTGCTACCTCCGAATCTTCCTGCTGCTCCCCCATCACATCATGACTATCATGTGACGGCGAGTTGGCCCTTTCAGCTCCATAGTGACTGCAGGACTGTGCTCACAATGTGCATTTTTTTAACCTCAACTGTCTCTGACCCGGCCAGCGCTGATGTACAGCTCTTCTTTTGAGAGCGGGGGTAAATAACATCAAGCAGATCTTTTCAGCAGCTTGAACAGATCTAATTGACATTCACGTCACAGTATGTCCGCTCTTTAGAACCGCGGGCACAGAGTGTCAGAGGATGAGAAACAAAGTTAAGTGGGCATGAAGCATGACGTGTACGTTCAGAGCATGTGGATTCATCAAACTCAATAAAAATTAAGTTTTATAAGTTTATTTATTTCACCTAAATAGATTTTAAATGGGGGAACTTGATATAAAATTTGCAGCTTTAATGAGAAGTGGGACTTGAGGAATCGATATGTGCACAGCCATCATGTCTCAATTAGTCTCTAAGCTTCCTCACAACTCTAATGGCTGACTTGTATATAAAAAACATCAAATCTATGAGTGTTTAAAAAGTTTAGAACAAACAAAATCTGCTTATTTCTCTTAAAGGTCAGTAAAGAATAATGCAATTCATACAATTATGCACCAACCTGAAAGAAACATGAAGGGGTCAAAGGTGAAGTGGTCTTTCTAGATCAGCTTTTAGAGAAAAACACTGAAAGTGTGTCCATGTATTTGTTTTTGTATGTATTAGAGCCACTCAGTAAAAGATAATAAGAGACTAATTAAAAGTAGAGACAAAACTAAAATAAATACGTAAGATAAAGTTATTGTTTAAAGATTAAAAATGTAGTTGAAATCTAAACCAGCACTGGCACCAAGACCTACAACACCTATTTAGCTTTTTATATATTTTTTTACTTTAACCTTGAAACTTTGTTGTTGTTTTTTCCTGAACATCACTAATAAACTATCTTAAGGTTTTACATGATCAGCTCTCCCAGTAACTCTAGCTGCACACCTGCTCCACATCCATCAGTCTGCTCACCTGTCCCTGCTCAGTAACCACTCCCTCAGTAGAAGGCCCTGTCCCAATACTCCTACCATTGTGTGTTCCTGTCCAGTGGTGTGAGTGTGTCTCGATTCTCAAGTGTGAACGTTGGCCACGCTCCTTTTGCATCTTTGATCTGCACCAAAGTCTGCACTGAAGAGTATTACCCACAATCCATTGCTGTGTGGGAATTTTGAGAAGGTAGAGAAATGGCTCGAGTGCCCTTTCTGAAAATATGTATTTACAAGTATAATTATCGAAATATTGAATATTTAATTATTGTGTATATAATCACAATCAAATGTTTTTCTGTTGGAAAAATGCATTACATGTCTGTAGGAAAATATTGCTAACTGATATCAGTGCTGTTGTGTATTTTTGGACACAAATGCCAGTAATCTAATCACTTGTTATAATATCATTCAGTTTTATATCATTTCAAGCAGCAAAGTAGCACAAACAGCAACCTGCATTTCTATTTAGAAGATGCGGAGATGCAACGCAGTGGTGCAGGTCGATGATGCAATTCCAATTCTGTCATTATTTGCACACTTGTTTGCACGCACTTGAAGTCTTACATGCACTTCCACCAAGTGAACTTCGTAGAGGACCGTAGGCTGCAGTGTGGGTATTGGGACTGAGAGTTCTCCTCTGTTCGTGTACCTCTTGTCATATCCTCCTGGTTAAATCGTCTGTAACCCTGATACTTCCTGCAGTGTCCTTGCCCTCATTTTTCTTCATTAAAATATTTTTTTAGTTCACCTGCCTGCCTTCTGATTATATACCTTCACCTTGGGTCGACATCAACCAAACCTGACAGTTTCAGTCTGATATTCAGTGATTTTGTAAATAAGTCAATGTTTTTATAATCAGCCAATCTAGAAAGAGCATTGCACAAACTTTAAACTATTGAATTATTTTTCATGTAAGAATTAGGTTATTTTTCTGTTTTCTAGCATATTAATAATTTTGTCACGTTTTTTTTTTTTTTATCTACACAGGTTTGACCAGAATACCTGACTTATGCTCCACAGAATGTCTTATTATTATAAATCAGACATAAGCTGATATCAAACTTTAACAAGAAGCAACTCTAAATGTATTTTATTAAACTGTTTTAGTAACTATTTTATATTAGTGTGTATTTATGGGACAGGTTAGCTTAGCAGCAGGTCAGTAGCTAAATTATGATTAAAACGGATCCAGAAGGTTTATCCAGGAACAGATTTGATCAACTTCCTGCAAACGATTCTATATAAGAAAAAAAAACATTTACTTCAAAGTCTGTTTCTCAGCACAATAAAAGGCTCAGATAGCATTGGGTGGTTTAAATTTACCAGTCACATTAATAGGGATGATACATGACGTGATGACTTGGGAACTGCATTTCATTCTCTCCTCTGGAGTGGGTAACGGCAGCGCTCTAGACCAGTTAGTCTGCTTGTCCAGGGTGGAGGGGATGTTAGGGATGGGAAACTTAGACCGGTGACCTAGAGCCACCCCATCAGTGTCGGGGTCAGTGGGCGCAGCCTGCAACAGATGGATATTTGCATGGTTAGACTGTTAGAAGTGATGAGGCAGAGTTATTAAAAACAGGAGCAAACTTGGCCTTAGAGAAGGGGTTGTGTGGATTACAGAGGTTAAAGTTAGGGATTATATTTGTATTATCAAATCCTAAAGATTAGTTCAACACACAATCCCTTCTGCAGGCTAAAGTTCACACTGGAGTGCAATGAACTGACTATAAAAATGAAATAGACATGCCTCAGAGTTAGTTTAAATGAAAGCATAAGAAACACCATGAACTCTGAGTTCCATGCACACAGAACAATCTAGTCTACGTAAACCTCTGACCAATAAAAACTTTGATTACTTTTGGTTTGGGGAAAAAAAAGAAGATGTGTTCCGACGGCAGCCTGCTTCCGTGGAAAGTCTTAGCTCATGCTGAGGAACTCAGAGGCACCTCCACAAGCCGAAATAGACGAGTCTCCAAAAATACTTGAGAAAATTCTTCTACATTCCTGTGAGGTTCAGCATCAACGAGGACACGGCGCCCCCCACAACACGTCCCCGCAGCTCCAGAACCGTTCTCCACGGGGTTCCAACTCCCAGGCTCTAACCACTTCCCACACAAACTGAGTGCATCTTACCGTCCAGCTTGAGACACGTGAAACTGGGAGAGATTCTCAGGCTCAACTGGTTCCCACCTCTTACACCCAACCCCCCCACACCCCCATTTGAAGCCGGCTCTGGAGCCTTTGTGCTCTCTGTTCCCAGCAGACCAATGAGACCCTGACAAAACCCCGGTTACAAAGGAAACCCGTCTCCTTGGAAACTTCTTCCAACTAGTAGGGAAAAAATCAAAGGAAGACCATTTACAGCTGATTTGTTTCAAAGGCAGTTTTAGAAGTGCCCCTCAAGTCAGGCGAAGGAGTGAAAGACAGTGGCGGCGAGGGAAGAGGAGGAAAAAAGGAGTGGCACTGTTTTGTTTCTGTCTATGGTCTCACTTCTGTCTGATGGTGGGCATCAAAATGATTTAGCAAAAAAAAAAACAGCTCAAGAAGAAAACATGAGGATGTCAGCTGTGCAGTGGGAAACCGCAGCACAGAAGGATCATGGGTAATCACAGGCGCAAGCTTCCAGACGTCAACCCTGTCATTATAGAAACCCAGTCTGCTGAGAGTGTGGCCCTCACACACACATTCCTCACATGCCTGGCCCATCACAGGAACCCCAGCTAAAGCGTGTCTAGATGCTCCTGATCGGGCGGAGCAGGATGCTACTACCGCCAGAGAAACTGGGAGGGCATGCATTTAAATAAAGACTTGTTACGCAAGTTAGAAACCAAACAAAACAGGAACAGGTGAGAAAAAGTTTTAGGAGGGAGGGAGGACCAGTACCTTTCGTTTCCAGGGAGACAGGCGGCAACATTCGGTGGGGGAGGAGGAGCGGGTGGATTCAGACTAATGCACAGGGCAAAAACGACAACAAACATTCACAAAGACATGAAAACAAACCAACAGAAATCTTAGGCATGAACACAAGAGACAAAAATACAGGAAGGAAACTGGTGGGGATGATTCTTGGGTCAGAACTCCACAGATCAAACGTAAACACGATGAGTTCAGGCTGTGAAATGAAAAACATCACAAACACTTTTCATCTTTACCTGTGCAAACTGTGTGCTTGCATCTCTAAAAAGCCTCTCGGGCTGCTCGGAAGGAGAACAGAATCACAGCTATAGAGTCAGTCAAAACCTGACCAGCACGATTAACGGGATGCTCAGGCTATTTTAAATCCTCTGTAAACATTATAAATGACCACTATTTTACCTGATCCAGGTGACTTCCTGACGGGAACAATACAGCAGCCAAGAGTAAAAAGAGCATGTGTCTTTACCAGCAGTACATGCAGAATTATTTTATAAACCTCTTATAGCTACAACTTTTATATTATATAGTTTTTTACTTAGAATTCTTATGTAAGCACAAATATCACCAAAGCATAGAACCTTTGGTGCATTAAAGGCACACTTGGCAGTTTTGCTTACTTTTAGCAACCCCTAGTGTTCATTATTATTATCTGTGTTGAAAGCAAAAGTGAAACTTATCTCCTCGCTGTGTGTTTGTCTTTTTAACACCTTAATCTAACTGCTGAAATGTCTCCTCAGCCTTCATTAGTGTCTACAGGAGCGGTTCATCACTATATCAAACAAATCAGCTGTGTTCATGATCTAAAACATGCAGGAAACATGCTGGAAGCAGACTGCAGCACCAGGCATGTCAGCTCCATTTTTTCTAAGGCCAACAGGGATCAGACCGGCACTCTGAAGTTGCAAGTGCGGTATTCGGGCCACAGAGGGTGGTGGGGGTCTGACTGACATTTCATTAACCCTGTGAAGGATCACTTTAGTAACTGGTTCAAGAAAATTGTTTAAAAATGTGAAAAAGTTGCATAGTATGACTTTAAAAGAAACTGACAGCGATGCAATTTTTAAATGATCATAAGATATGAAACTGACAGTGTTGTGAAAAAAAGAAATTTAAGAGACTGAAGCTGTTTCATGATGACCACAGAGCACTCTGGTCTCATCATCCCTATAGGACTTAAACTCTGTTCATTATTCTTATGACTTATTTATTTACACAAACTCTCTAACCCAACTAAATCATCCCAGTAGAAGTTATAAAGGTCTCAGTAACACTTTACAATAAGGGTCCCTTTATTAACATTACTTAGTGCATTGTTAAGCATTAATAAACCATTAAATAAATTATTAACTGTTTAATGTTAATATTAAGTAATGCATTACTTAGCAGGCAACCCCTTAAGGGCACTTAATAGTTAACAATAACGGGAACATTAATAAAGGGACCCTTTACTAATGCTTAATAATGCCCTAAATAACGTTAATAAGGGGACCCTTATTGTAAAGTGTTACCACAGTCTCTTATTCAGATGAATACCGAGCTGACAGTCAGATTTTTCTGCCCAACCAAAGCCCTGACTGACCAGATGCCTCACCGTTATCAAACCCCTCTTGTGGTTTCTTGGGGTGATGTGAGGGGACGGGTACATGGGCATCGGGGGCAGGGCTGAAATGTTTGCTCTCCGCTCTCTGCTTCCTGACCTCTGGAGGTCTGAAAACACATAAAACATTAAAAGTTAAAATATACACGCTATAACCTTGGTAACCAGCTAGATGGGGTGTGTTTGCAAAGTGTGTCCACTAGAGGGCAGAAGAGGATTAAAATCACATGAACTGGATCTTCACAGCAGGATTTATCTGTAGATGTTACTTTTGACATGAAGACTGGATAAACTATAGCTAAACACCGTGACTAGGTAGCATCCTATCCTCCGTGTTGTAGGTAGATGAGTTATTAGGAGGTGGACCAACCTTGGTTCAGGGACCACAGGCCGAGGTTGGCTTGATTGTGGAGCTCTTCCACACATGCTGGCCGTGTGGAGGGGTGTAAAACATTCCTCTGCTGTAGCCGAGGAGCTCGGAAATGTGCTGTCAGCTTACTCTCCACATCCAGGTTGGACACGGCTGTCAGAGAAACACACAAAGAGCAGGCTCAACTAAAGGTACACAGATAAAAAAACAACACAGGAAACCCAGAAACTAAACCCAGAACAACCTGAAAGTCTCTGTGACTTTTTCTGTTTGTTTGATGGATGAAAGCATCAGAAACAAAAGGGGATTTAATGCAAAGATGATGTCGTCTCATCTTTAGTTCTACCGTTGGAATGATTCTGATCATCATCACAGCTTCTGTTAAAGAGTGTGTTTGTGCTGCAACATGAAGCCACAGAGTAATATATGTTTCATAAGATTTGAACTGTGAGAGGTTTTGTTTACAAGACAACAAAATATGTTTGGGATTTCAGGAGATTCACCTGAAAAGAAGAGCAGAGCAATCAGACCTAGTGTTTACTGCTAAAGCATCACAATGGGCCTCTTCCTGCAACCTGATAGTGCAACATTCAACATTCTCCAGAACCCCACCACACACATACACACACACACACACACGCACACGCACGCACACGCACGCACGCACGCACGCACGCACGCACGCACGCACGCGCGCGCACGCACGCACGCACGCACGCACACACACACACACACCTCCCTGGGTTTACCGAGAGGAGATGCTCAGTTCTCAGCTTACACCAAATGTTTGAGGGAAATGGGTTCGGAAACGTTTCTGGGAAGCTAAAAAATTAGACACAGAATTAGGGCAGAGATAACAAAATGTCAAACTAAAAAATGCAATCCTGTTGCTGTGAGACTGTGAAGACTAAAGATCCTTTGCTTCAGTAACACATCTGTCATCTTCTCCTATACTGGATATTTCTGCTCTTCTTGACCTGCTGGCTTCACTATACTGTGTGTGTGACTTCCACAGCTGAGGAGCAGCAGCTTTGGCTGAGCACGCCTCATGTTTGCTTTGTAGCACAGCCAGAAGCCAACTTTAGTCTCTTTCTGTTAGGAAAGACATATCTCAGCTTCAGACTGCACCAGAGGTCGGCTCGACCCACCAAACCTCCGTCTGAGGATCTGACTGCTGCTTGTGTTGAGTGATTTTGTTTTATGGCAGCTCTACAACTGTTAACTCTCAGGCAAGGACTCTCCAAGAACTGAGGAGTGTCCGTGAGTTTATCTGTGACAAGCTGAGGTTTTCCACTAAACACCCCTGAGTGACCCGCAAGCCCTGTGTGCTGACCCTGCTGACCTTTGGCTGTTCTGTAATGTGTCTCCTGCTCAACAGAGAGGAAGTTTCCTCAGATGGAGCAGCTTAGATAAAAAAACCTCATTTCTGTTAAACGTTTATAAGAGGCTGACATATTCTAAGGATCTAGATGAGGTGGTTTAGGCATGTGGTAGAATTCTGTCTGGACATCTCCCAAGAGAGATGTTTTGGGCATGCCCTTCCAGGAGAAGACCCTGGGGGGGACCCTGGTCATGCCGGACAGATTACATCTCTGGCACTAGAGGAGTTGATGGAGGTTGCTAATGAGAGGACAGTCTTCCCAGCTGTCCTTACAATCCTACCCCTTATAAATGAAAGATGATGAGATGAGAGTCATTTTCATGACAGCTGAATCAGATCAGACTACCGTAAAATGTTTTAGGCCTATTTAGGATAAGAAACAAAGACATATTTCTGTTAATCCAGACTAGTGTATCAGTAACAAATGAGATCCAGGGTGTCCAGTAGGGAGAGAGGGCCAAGAAGTGTTTCATCAGGAGCAGTGACACAGTGTGGAGGAACATCACTGGATCCCAGAAATGGTGGGAGGTTATTACTGATGGTACTTTTTGATATGTCATATGCACAGCCCTTTTTCATGACTCATTCATCTTGTTCTTGTTAGTAAACCTTTAGGTTTGACGCAATAACCCCCTCCCCCAAGAAAAGACACAAGATCAACAATAAACGTTTTAAACATTCTTGATACTTAATCTGTTAAGTCTGATCGACAGATTCCTCTGAGGTAATGAGCTTTAATGCTGAGCAACAAACCATTTGACTCTCGTTAGATCAGAACATTGGTTTGTTTCCTGTTTGCAAGATGTATGTGTGTGTGTGTGTTTGTTATTTATGAGGAAACACACAACCCGACACACACAGTAATCATTTAAAAGTGACACTCAGCTGTGAGATAAGGAGTCAGAACAG